>CAUYUJ010014252.1:147214-189714 GCA_963575745.1 Prorocentrum cordatum | reverse complement strand
CGGAGGATGACCCGGAGGAACCACGTGAGCTGCGGGACCCATAGGAAGGCGCCCGCCTGACGCGTCCTCACAATTCACTCACAGACGAGGGTCCCGCTAGATACTTCTTCCAAATTCAAACCTGAGGAGCCCAAAAGTGACGACGGTTACAGGAATCCGATGACCCGCTCGGATTAGTAACATGATCTGCGGGCCCCATAGGGAGGGGGTTCCCGCTTGAGACTTGCTCGCAGTTCACTGAAAAACGAGGCTCCCGCCTGATACTTCCTCCCAATTCAAACCTGAGGAGCCCAAAAGTGACGACAGTTACAGGAATCCGATGACCCGCTTAGATTAATAACATGATCTGCGGGCCCGTAGGGAGGGGGCTCCCGCCTGAGACTTCTTCACAATCCACTCACAGACGAGGTTCCCGCTTGATAATTCTTTTTGCAAATTCAGACCTGAGGAGCCCAAAAGTGACGACGGTTACAGGAATCCGATGACCCGCTCGGATTAGTAACATGATCTGCGGGCCCCATAGGGAGGGGGCTCCCGCCTGAGACGTCCTCACAATTCACTCACAGACGAGGCTCCCGCCTGATACTTCCTCCAAATTCAGACCTGAGGAGCCCAAAAGTGACGACAGTTACAGGAATCCGATGACCCGCTCGGATTAGTAACATGATCTGCGGGCCCCATAGGGAGGGGAATCCCGCCTGACGCGTCCTCACAATTCACTCACAGACGGGGGTCCCGCTTGATACTTCTTTCAAATTCAGACCTGAGGAGCCCAAAAGTGACGACAGTTACAGGAATCCGATGACCCGCTCGGATTAGTAACATGATCTGCGGGCCCCATAGGGAAGTGGTTCCCGCCTGAGACTTGCTCGCAATTCACTGGCAAACGAGGCTCCCGCCTGATACGTCCTCCAAATTCAGACCTGAGGAGCCCAAAAGTGACGACAGTTACAGGAATGAGGAGCCAGGAATCCGATGACCCGCTTGGATTAGTAACATGATCCGCGGGCCCCATAGGGAGGGGGCTCCCGCCTGAGACTTCCTCACAATTCACTCACAGGCGAGGCTCCCTCTTGGTGGATGATGGTGATGGGATGATGACGACGGTGTTTGATGATGATATATGGTTGATGATGATGATGATGGTGATGATGATGATGGTGATGGTGATGGTGGTGGTGGTGATTATGACGACGTGATGATGATGATGGTGGTGGTGATGATGAGTGCTGGTGGTGAGTGATCGTGCGATTCTGATGGTAAATGGTGGTGATGATGACGGGGACGAAGAGGTGAGTCAGCGAGTAGTGATGATGATGATGGTGATGATCGTTCGATGCCGATGATGGTGAGTGATCGTGCGATGGTGATGGTGATGCTGATGGTGATGATGATGATGAGTGGGGAGTGATGGTGATGGTGATGATGATGCGGAGGAGGAAGCAAAGAGGAGCAGAGGAGAGGGAGGAGGACGAGAGATCCTGCGCGGAGGGTGCGCAGAGAAAATTATTCCGACGGTAGGACCCCACATGAGAATATGTTTAGATTACCCTTTGCCCTTTCCTCCTCCCCCTGGCGGACACCCTCTCCTCTCGCCCCCTGCACTGCCCTCTCTTCCCCCTTCTATTTCTCTTCCTCCTCCTCTTTCTCCTCCTCCTCCTCCTCCTCCTCCTCCTCCTCCTCCTCCTCCTCCTCCTCCTCCTCCTCCTCCTCCTCCTCCTCCTCCTCCTCCTCCTCTCGCGCCACCTCCTCCTCGTCGTCGGCCTCCCCCATGCCCCTTCCCTCCTCATCCCCCTGCCTTTTCTCCATGTGCACCTCCCCTTCCCCCTCGTCGGGGCAAGCAAATCCATTTTCCTCAGCGCCGTCGCCGCCTCGGCCAGCGCGCGCGCGTCTGCCGACGGCTAGATCGCGAAACCGTCGGGACAAACCTTCGGGCTGGGCCGTTGAGACAACCTCGCAGGCCGCTGGGGCGTGGGAGCTAGCCGTTGGGACAACCCCGCGGGCCTCCAGGCGCGCGCCGCGGCGCTCAGGCGGGAGGCAGCATGAAACCCAGCTCTGCCGCGAGCTGCTCCGCCTCAGCCCTGGAGTCCACCGCTTTCTTGTCGAACTCCTCGAGCGCCTTCCGCAGGGACGCCGGCGGCCCGCGCTCCAGGAACTCTCGCGCGGGCGGCCGCAGGATCAGCATGTTCCGCATGCACGTGGCGCGGGAGAACATGACGTAGAGGTGCAGCCACCACATATCGTCCGACATGCCCGTGCGGCCAGCGTCCTCATCCCTGGCGCAGTCGATGGTGACGCCCTTGCGCAGCGTCTGGCCCTGCGACAGCGTGGAGGTCAGGTAGGACGCGTGCGTCAGTGTGAATCCCGAGCGGCGCACAGCGTGCGCCCCCGAGCTTTGCCACGTGAGCTCCTGCTCGCTGGGCCTGAACATGAGCAAGCTCCTCGCCCGCGCTTCGGCCTCGCCGTCGTCGGCAGCGCCATCGGCGCCCTGCTGCAACACCTCGGCGACCTCCTTGTAGATCGGGGACTCCTGGAAGCCGTGCACCTGCAGCCAGATTCCCTGCGGTAGGTAGCGGGGGCGGAAGAGCTGGCCCGGCGCGCACTCCTCGTAGTCCCGCTCGTCTCGTCGTCTGCGTGAAACTCGAAGGACACGATGGTGGCCCGTTGCTCCTGCACGAGCCCCAACTTCTTCTTCAGCTCCTCCTGCACGGCCGTGAACCGGACCTCCATGCCGACGTGTGCCGGTAAGACGCCGTGGATGTCCCCCGTCTTGTGCATGTTCGGGACGTTCAGGAGGCGCCGGCCTGCGTCTGGGTCGCCTTGAATCGTGCCGCACTCGTCTACGGCCTGCAGGAAAACGAGGGGGACGCCGAGGCGCCGCGCGTCGCGACGAGCGCGCGTGTTGATCCACCTCGCCAGCGTCTCCCAGTAGATGCCCATGCCGTAGCCGAGCCGGAAATTCTCGTGCTGGTGCCGTGGGTCCAGGACGCCGTGGTTGTCAGAGGCCAGCGTGTTCTCCCAGGCAGACCAGACCTCTGGTGGGAAGCGCTTGGCCTCGCGCATGCAGCCCAAGAACGCGATCAGAGGGTCCCCCGGCTCGAAGCGCTTCGTGCCCTTCAGCTCGAAGACGCAGGGGATCTGAGAGAATACCCTAGCGTGCTGGATCTCCACCGTCGGCGGCTCCGCGTACTTGTACGACCCGTCTTCCAGGAGCTCGTTCACGTCCGTCAGGAGCCCGATGCTGCCGGTGGGTTTCAGCTGCAGGAAATCCCCGATGTGCAACACGATGGGGACGCGGCCGAAGTGGTGGTGCGGCTTGTAGCGAGGTAGGTCGAAGAGACCGTCCCCGGGGAGGAGAAGGGCCCAGACCTCCGACGTCTTGACACTCACCCTGGTTGCAGGGGGGGAGAACGAGCAGGAAACATAGATTATATATATATACATATATATATATATATATATGTGTATTCATGGGGGCTACTGCAATGGGGATGCGATGGGAGGGGGGATCGCGAATGCATTCGCTCGGCACGCTCGCTCCGGTCGCACATCGCTTGAAGGCGTACGCTTTCCTGAAACCAGCGATCGATCTCCGAATCCTCGAACCGTTCGGCGCGAGTGCTTCCTCAAGCGGTTGGGGCGCGAGGGCCACTGTAACCTCGGAAGTTCCGCCATACTAGGAAAGAAGATGTCGGGCCGAAGATGTGGCCAGGGAAGGCTCCGGTGGCGTGACTTACAGCTCGTTCCCTCCCGTAGGTTCTTCCGGTTTGGCCTGCACCGCCCAACCCGGGGCCGGCTTACCTTCCGTACACCTCTGCGAATCGTCCCGAAACCCAGCAGACCAAGCGAGTGCACCAACGATCCCCGCACACAACCACCGCCCCCCCCTCGCAGTCACCCCCTATGAATACATATATATATATATACATATATATATATGTATATGTCCTGGACTTCGGAACAAACGTTCTGCTCGCGTCAAGGACCTTCGAGCAAAGCGCCCTCCTCCTCCTCCTCCTCCTCCTGTTCCTCCGCCCCCTCCCTTCTCCTGCTCCTGCTCCTCCTCCTCATCCTCCTGCTCCCCCTCCCCCTCCGCACCCCCATGCCCTTCCTCACGATCCCCCGCCTCCTCCTCCTCCTCCTCCTGTTCCTCCTCCTCATCCTCGTTCCTGTCATTTCCCTCCCTGTTGAGCCCAGAAACAAGCGAACCGCCTGAGACATCCCCACAATATGGCCGCGAACGTGCCCGTGCAACCACCCCTGGCGGCTCCCCATAGGGGTGCTGCAACCAGCGCCCCGCTTGAGACATCGTCACAATCTGCTCTCCAAGCGAAGGATGTTGAGCCCAGAAACAAGCAAACCGCCTGAGACATCCCCACAAAATGGCCGCGAACGAGCCCGTGCAACCACCCCTGGCGGCTCCCTTTAGGGGTGCTGAAACCAGCGCCCCGCCTGAGACATCCTCACAATCTGCTGTCCAAGCGAAGGATGTTGAGCCCGGAAACAGGCAAACCGCCTGAGACATCCCCACAAAAAGGCTCTCAAATCCCCTCGGTGGTTCCGTTGGGCTGCCTGACACTTCCTCACAATTCACTCACAGACGAGGCTCCCGCTTGATATTCCTCCATACTCAGGCCTCAGGAGCCCAAAAGTGACGACAGTTACAGGTTTGAGGATGACCCGCTCAGATTCAAATATGAACTGCGGGCCCCATAGGGAGGGGGCTCCCGCCTGAGACTTCCTCACAATTCACTCACAGACGAGGCTCCCGCTTGATACTTCCTCCAAATTCAGACCTGAGGAGCCCAAAGACGACAGTTACAGGAATCCGATGACCCGCTCGGATTAGTAACATGATCTGCGGGCCCCATAGGGAGGGGGCTCCCGCCTGAGACTTCCTCACAATTCACTCATAGACGAGGGTCCCGCTTGATACTTCTTCCAAATTCAGACCTGAGGAGCCCAAAAGTGACGACAGTTACAATAATCCGATGACCCGCTCGGATTAGTAACATGATCTGCGGGCCCCATAGGGAGGGGGCTCCCGCCTGAGACTTCCTCGCAATTCACTCACAGACGAGGCTCCCGCTTGATACTTCCTCCAAATTCAGACCTGAGGAGCCCAAAAGTGACGACAGTTACAGGAATCCGATGACCCGCTCGGATTAGTAACATGATCTGCGGGCCCCATAGGGAGGGGGCTCCCGCCTGAGACTTCCTCACAATTCACTCACAGACGAGGCTCCCTCTTGGTGGATGATGGTGATGGGATGATGACGACGGCGTTTGATGATATATGATTGATGATGATGATGATGATGATGATGATGATGATGATGATGATGATGATGATGATGATGATGATGATGATGATGATGATGATGATGATGATGATGATGATGATGATGATGATGATGATGATGATGGTGGTGGTGGTGATGATGACGACGTGATGATGATGATGATGTGGTGATGATGAGTGCTGATGGTGAGTGATCGTGCGATTATGATGGTAAATGGTGGTGATGATGATGGGGACGAAGTGGTGAGTCAGCGAGTAGTGATGATGATGATGATGATGATCGTTCGATGCCGATGATGGTGAGTGATCGTGCGATGGTGATGGTGATGCTGATGGTGATGATGATGATGATGATGAGTGGGGAGTGATGATGGTGATGGTGATGATGATGCGGAGGAGGAAGCAAAGAGGAGCAGAGGAGAGGGAGGAGGACGAGAGATCCTGCGCGGAGGGTGCGCAGAGAAAACAACAACCCCACTTTGGATGTTGGGAATTACTCCGACGGAAGGACCCCACATGAGAATCTCTTTAGCTTGCATGGGGGTATCCTCCTGCCCCTTCCCTTCTCCCACCTACTCTTGCCTCCTCGTTCTCCTCCTGTCTGCTCCTCCTCCTGCCTCAACCCCTGCCTCTTCCTCCTCTTCTTGCCTCCTCCACCTCCTCCCCCTCCCCCTCGTTATGCTTCCTCCCCCCCATTCCCCCTGCCCCTCCTGCCTCCTGCCTCCTCCTCCTGCTCTCCCTCTCCCTTCTCCTCCTCCTCCTCCTCATCCCCTGTCCTCCTCCTCTCCCTCTCCCTCATCCGCTTCCTCCTCCTCCTCCTCCTCCTCCTCCTCGTTTCCATATTCCTCCCCCCTCCTCCCCCCCCCTCCTCCTCCTCCTCCTCCTCCTCCTCCTGCCTCCTCCTTAGGCCTCCTGCCCCCTCCTGGGGCCTCCTGGGGCCTCTTGGGGCCTCCTGGAGCCTTCTGGGCCTTCCGGGACCTACTGGGGCCTCCTCGGGCATTCCTCCTCCTCCTTTTCCTCCTCGTCCTTCCTCCCCTCAGCCTCTTCCTCTTCCTGCTTTCCTGTCTCGTCCTGCATCATCCCTCCTCCTTTTCCTGGCAATCCTCCTCCTCCTCGTCCTCGTGCGGAACACGACCCAGAGGAAGCGCACGACGTGCGTCCCAGCCGATACGCGCCGGAGGACGACCCAGAGGAAGCGCGCGCCGGAGGATGACCCGGAGGAACCACGTGAGCTGCGGGACCCATAGGAAGGCTCCCGCCTGACGCGTCCTCACAATTCACTCACAGACGAGGGTCCCGCTTGATACTTCTTCAAAATTCAGACCTGAGGAGCCCAAAAGTGACGACAGTTACAGGAATCCGATGACCCGCTCGGATTAATAACATGATCTGCGGGCCCCATAGGGAGGGGGTTCCCGCCTGAGACTTGCTCGCAAGTCACTGACAAACGAGGCTCCCGCCGGATACTTCCTCCAAATTCAGACTTGAGGAGCCCAAAAGTGACGACAGTTACAGGAATCCGATGGCCCGCTTGGATTAGTAACATGATTTGCGGGCCCCATAGGGAGGGGGCTCCCGCCTGAGACTTCCTCACAATTCACTCACAGATGAGGTTCCCGCTTCATATTTCTTCCAAATTCAAACCTGAGGATCCCAAAAGTGACGACAGTTACAGGAATCCGATGACCCGCTCGGATTAGTATCATGATCTGCGGGCCCCATAAGGAGGGGGCTCCCGCCTGAGACTTCCTCACAATTCACTCACAGACGAGGGTCCCGCTTGATACTTCTTCCAAATTCAGACTTGAGGAGCCCAAAAGTGAGGACAGTTACAGGAATCCGATGACCCGCTCGGATTAATAACATGATCTGCGGGCCCCATAGGGAGGGGACTCCCGCCTGAGACTTGTTCGCAATTCACTGACAAACGAGGCTCCCGCCGGATACATCCTCCAAATTCATACTTGAGGAGCCCAAAAGTGACGACAGTTACAGGAATCCGATGACCCGCTCGGATTAATAACATGATCTGCGGGCCCCATAGGGAGGGGGCTCCCGCCTGAGACTTCCTCACAATTGACTCACAGACGAGGCTCCCGCTTGATACTTCCTCCAAATTCAGACCTGAGGAGCCCAAAAGTGACGACAGTTACAGGAATCCGATGACCCGCTCGGATTAATAATATGATCTGCGGGCCCCATAGGGAGGGGGCCCCCGCCTGACGCATCCTCACAATTCACTCACAGACGAGGGTCCCGCTTGATAATTCTTCCAAATTCAGACCTGAGGAGCCCAAAAGTGACGACAGTTACAGGAATCCGATGACCCGCTCGGATTAGTAACATGATCTGCGGGCCCCATAGGAAGGCTCCCGCCTGAGACTTCCTCACAATTCACTGACAAACGAGGCTCCCGCCGGATACTTCCTCCAAATTCAGACCTGAGGAGCCCAAAAGTGACGACAGTTACAGGAATCCGACGACCCGCTCGGATTAGTATCATGATCTGCGGGCCCCATAGATAGGGAGGGGGGCTCCCGCCTGAGACTTCCTCGCATTTCACTCACAGACGAGGCTCCCGCTTGATACTTTCTCCAAATTCAGACTTGAGGAGCCCAAAAGTGACGACAGTTACAAGAATCCGATAACCCGTTCGGATTAGTAACATGATCTGCGGGCCCCATAGGGAGGGGGCTCCCGCCTGACGCATCCTCACAATTCACTTACAGACGAGGCTCCCTCTTGGTGGATGATGGTGGTGGGATGATGACGACGGTGTTTGATGATGATATATGATTGATGATGATGATGGTGATGATGATGATGATGATGATGGTGGTGGTGGTGATGATGACGACGTGATGATGATGATGGTGGTGATGATGAGTGCTGGTGGTGAGTGATCGTGCGATTCTGATGGTAAATGGTGGTGATGATGATGGGGACGAAGTGGTGAGTCAGCGAGTAGTGATGATGATGATGATGATGATCGTTCGATGCCGATGATGGTGAGTGATCGTGCGATGGTGATGGTGATGCTGATGGTGATGAAGATGATGAGTGGGGAGTGATGGTGATGGTGATGATGATGCGGAGGAGGAAGCAAAGAGGAGCAGAGGAGAGGGAGGAGGACGAGAGATCCTGCGCGGAGGGTGTGCAGAGAAAACAAAAACCCCACTTAGGATGTGGGGAACAATAACCCCACTTAGGATGTGGGGAAAAAAGACGCGTGAGGAGGCCGAGATGGCAGGCCAAAATGGCCAGGCGCCCGACGGCAACGCGGGAGTACACGGGGCGGCCCCAGCACCCCCAGCGAGGCCCACGAGCGCAAGTGGGCGTGAGAGGAGGCCAAGATGGCCAGCCAGTTGGCGGGCCAGAGTAGCAAGGCGCATGGGTGACCATACGCCGCGCAAAGGTAAAGGCCACGGGCGCAGCCACGCGAGGGGGGTGCCACTGTGGGCGCGCCCCCCAACTGAGCGTGGCATGCTAGACATATTGGCAGGAACTACTACTACTACTACTACTACTACTACTACTACTACTACTACTACTACTACTACTACTACTACTACTACTACTACTACTACTACTACTACTACTACTACTACTACTACTTACTACTACTACTACTACTACTACTACTACTACTACTACTACTACTACTACTACTACTACTACTACTACTACTACTACTACTACTATACTACTACTACTACTACTACTACTACTACTACTACTACTACTACTACTACGACTACTACTACTACTACTACTACTACTACTACTACTACTACTACGACTACTACTACTACTACTACTACTACTACTACTACTACGACTACTACCACGGCTACTACTACCACACCTACTCCTACTACTACTACTACTACTACTACTAGTACTGCTACTACTGCGACTACTACTACTACTACTACTACTACTACTACTACTATCACTACTACTACTACTACTATTACTACTACTACTACTACTGCTACTACTACTACTACTGCTACTACTACTACTACTACTACTACTATACGATTATTATTACTACTACGACTGCTACTACTACTACTGATACTACGACTACTACTAATAATACCCCTACAACTACTACTACCACTACCATTACTACTACTACTGCTGCTGCTGCTACTACCACGCTTACGACTACTACTACTACTACTACTACTACTACTACTACTACTACTACTATTACTATTACTACTACTACTACTTTTACTACTACTACTATTACTACTACTACTACTACGACTACTAATACTACTACTACTACTTCTACTACGACTACTACTCCTACTCCTACTACTACTACTAGTATTCCTACTACTACTACGACTACTACGACTACTACGACGACTACTACTACTACTTCTACTACGACTGCTACGACTACTACTACTACTACTAATAATAATAATACCACGGCTACAACTACTACTACTACTACTACTACTACTACTACTACTATTACTACTACTACTACTACGACTACGGCTACGACTACTACTACTATTACTACTACTACTACTGCTGCGACTACTACTAGTACTTCTACGAGTACTACTCCTACTGCTACTACCACTACTACGACGATTTCTTCTACGACTACGATTACGACTACGACTACTAATACCACTACTACTACTACTACTACTACTACTACTACTACTACTACTACTACTACTACTACTACTACTACTACTACTTCTACTACTACTACTACTACTGCTACTGCTACTACTACTACTACTACTACTACCACCACTATTTCGACGACGACGACGACTACTACTACTACTACTACTACTACTACAGTTACCACTGCTGCCACCACTTCCTATTCCTACCGCGAATACCCCTTTTCTTATTTCTTGCCCTCCTCAACCTCATCTGCCACTTCCGCCCCCTGTATGGGCTGGGGGGACAGGGAGCAGCAGGCATGCACGAGTTTCCAAGGAGCAGCGCACCGTGAAGGCGAAGGATCAGGAGCACGAGGAAGAGCAGCGGCAACAGCAAGAGCAGCACAAGCGCAGACTTGGGGACAAGAAAAACAAAAACGAGGCCGAAGACGACGATGACCAGGGCGGCTGCCACGACGACGACGAGTGGAAAGTGAGCCAATGCTCGCCCATGCATCTATGCACCGTCTGCATCTCGCAGACCAGCAGCCAGCATCGCATCAAGTATTGATCGATTGACCAGTGTGGTTCCACAGGCACAGCACCACCACCACACTTAAGCAAGATTGGCCAGCGCTGACCCCAAACAGTGCCATCTTGCGCTCTGACTGTCCAAGTTCTGTCGCGCAAGCTAGGTGTTGAAAGCTACATGCATGGTGCAAGCTGTATGGTGGAGGCCATGTGGTGAAGGCTCTGCGGTGCAGGTTATTTGGTGCAAGCGATGAATCGCAAGCTACATGGTGCAAGCTATGTGGTACGATGTGTGCGCATGTGTGTGGGGCAAGCTATGCGGCGCAAGCTATGCGGTGCAGGCTATGCGGTGCAGGCTATGTGGTGCGAGCTACGCTGTTCAAGCTGAGTGGTGCAGGCTGCGCGGTGTGAGCTGTGTGGGGTAAGCTGTGCGGTGCGGGGGCGGACGGGACCGTGGCCGCGGGGGCCCGCAGACGGACGCAGGTCCTCGAAAGCGAGGCAAGAGCTTCTAGGTGCAAGCACTGTCTGGGAGAGAGGGGCCGCAGAGCCCCGCCAAAATTCACACATGTCAAATTAGCATTAAATAGAAAAAAACAGAATCGCAACCATTTATAAATAAAAGCCTTGCTTTTTTAAATCCTCATATACTTGCCTTAAGTCTATATTTGGAGCATTAAACGTGGTGTGCGTGATCGTCGCATCGGAAGCGGGGAGGCGGGGTGTGCGCAGACCGGTGGTTCGGGTGTGATTGCTCTTTATGGGCAGGCCTTGCACCGAAGCCTGTATGACTACATCCCTCCCTTCCTTTTTGTCCGCTCCTCCTGCGCCTCCTCGTCCTCCTCCATGTCGTCCTCCTCCTCATCCTCCTCGTCATCATCAGCAGCATCATCATCGTCATCGTCATTGTCACCATCGTCGTCATCATAATCCTCCTTTTCTTCTTCCTCTTCCTCCGTCTCGGTGCCCTCATCATCCTACTTGTGCACCCTATTCTTTCCCTATCGTCACATCCCTTGGACAACCCTCCGAAGGACCCCGATGGCGGGAAGAGCGAGCGAGCGTGCTATCAGCATGAGACGCCGTTGCACGTAGCCTTTTTCCTCGCCCTCCTCATGTGCTCATTATGTTCATCCCCTGTTCCCTCTTCACCCCTCTCCTTGCCGCGTCACGTCTTCCCCCCGTCCCCATACCATTCCTCTTCCTCCCACTTCTCCTCCTCCTCCTCCTCCTCCTCTTCATCATCATCATCATCATCGTCAGCATCATCATCCGCCTTCCCAGTACAAGACGCCGCTGCATTTGGCCATCGACGAAAAGGCGCCGCAGGAGATGGTGGAACTGTTGTTGTCTTCCAAGGCTGATCCAAACACAGGAGCCCGTCGTTGTTTCTTTTGCAAAGGCCCGGGAATCCAGAGTTCCAGAGCTCAAGCACAGGAGTCCAAGAGGAGGAGGAGCAGGAGGGAAGCGGGAGGCGGAGGAGGAGGCGAAGGTGAAGGTGAAGAGTGGGGAGGGGGAAGGGGGAAGGGGGTAGGCGGCAAAAGGGCGAGGAGAGGATGATGAAGAAGATCAGCAGCAGGCAGCAAGCAGGGGAAGGATGAGGAAAATGAGGAGGAGCAGGAGGAGCAGCACCGCGTTCCCGTCCACCCGGTTCCCACAACCTACCATTCCACATGGTTCTTCCTTCCTTCTCTCTCTCTCTCTCTCTCTCTCTCTTTTTCCGTCTCCTGGCTCTCACCCTTCCCCGTTCCCAGTCCCCCATCCCTGTCCCTCACCCCCTTGCCTCCCGCTCCCCTGCCCCCCGCTCCCCTCCCCAACCAACCCTCCGCACCCGGCGCCGCCCTGCTTGCCGTGCTCGCCCGAGAAGAGAAGCGGCCGCAGGCAACATCGAGATAGGGCTGTCCTCGTCGTATTCGGAGAGTCGACGCTCCGCCGTCGGTTCATATTTCCTCCTGACCTTACACCGCACTCACATCTATACCCCTGGGTGGGTGTATGTGCGGCCGTTTTTGCGCTGTCATGTGCGCGCATGTGCGCGGCATGTGCCAGTCATGTGCCAGGCTTGTGCGGTCCTTTTTGGATGGACTTCCTACTGTGCACGTCGTGCCCGGGCATGTGCGGGGGCATGTGCGCTGTGTTTTGATGTGTCCATCATGCGCACATGCACGCACAGTCCGACGCACATGCGCGCACATGCCTGCACATGCGGGAGGTGTTCGAGAATCGCATATCTGTCATCGGCACATGCACGCACATGCCTGTGCAACCTCTCTTCGGGAGGCCGCGCGGGCCCGCACATGCACGCACATGCGGTGAAGCGCGCGGGCGCACATGCGTGCACATCCCAATGCACATGCACGCTCATGCCCTAGGAGCTGTCTGGGACCCCTGTGCCTCCAATGCCTCCTGGCCTTCGCAGAGCTAACCTGGGGCGTGCCAGGGCTTCCTGAAAGAGTTTGTTGTGCGTTTAGACTCGCCCGCTGCTGGCGGGGGCGGTTCTTCGCCCGGTTCGTGAGCTGGCGGTGGCGCGCCCGCCTAATAAAATACTCTCCCGCGCGCCTTCTCAGCTCGGCCGGAGAAGCAGGGATGGGGGGGGGGAGGTGGAGGGGGGGGGAGGAGGGGGGGCGGAGGAGGCGGGCGCCCCCGGCTCGGCCGGCCCGCCTGCCTGTTCGGCTCGGCCAGAGGAGAGGAGGAGGAGGAGGAGGAGGAGGAGGAGGAAGAGGAGGAGGAGGAGGAGGAGGAGAGAGGTGAGAGTTGCGAGGATGTCTCAGGCGAAAGTGGCTTGACGGCCCGAGCTCAGGGAATCTCGGAATCGCTGGCCTGGCTCGGCCACCGGCGAGCTCGGCCTGTGCGAATATTGTGCGTACCTGTGCGGGGCATGTGCGGGACGTGCAAGAATGCCGGGGCTGGCGTTCGTCTCCGGACGCCGGCGCGTTCGCGTCCGGCCGGTTCCGCGTGAGACGTCGTCGGCAATCTGGAGGCCGACGTGCTTTGACATGAAGTGATCTGGCCACCTTCGCCCGAGCCATCCTCGCAACTCTGGTCTCGGAGATGCCCTGCCCCATGGTGGCCCGGCCACTTTCGCTTGAGACATCCTCGGAACTCTGGGTTTCGAGACACCCTGAGCTGAGGTGGTTCGATCACTTTCGCCTGAGACATCCTCGCAACTCTGACCTCAGAGATCTCCTGCCCCATGCTGGTCAGGCTACTGTCGCCTGAGACATCCTCGCAAGTCTCGATTCCGATATGTCCCGAGCTGAGGTGGTCAGCCACTGTCGCCTGAGACATCCTCGCAACCCTGATCTCAATGATGCCCTGCTCAATAGTGTCTCGGCCCCTTTCGCCTGAGACATCCTCGGAACTCTGGGTTCCGAGACGCCTTGAGCTGAGGTGGTTAGACCACTTTCGCTTTAGACATCCTCGCCCGAGATGCCCTGAGTTGAGCTGTTCAGGCCACTTTCGCCTGAGACATCCTCGCAACTCTGACCTCAATGATGCCCTGCTCCATAGTGTCTCGGCCTTTTTCGCCTGAGACCCTCGCAACTCTGGGTTCTGAGATGCCCTGAGCAGGTGGTCAGGCCAGTCCTGCCTGAGACATCCTCGCAACTCTGGGCTCCGAGATGCCCTGGGCTGAGGTGGTCAGACCACTCTCGCCAGAGACATCCTAGAAACTCTGACCTCAGAGATCTCTTGCCCCATGGTGGTCAGGCCACTTTCGCCTGAGACATCCTCACAACTCAGACCTCGGAGGTGTCCTGCCCCATGGTCGTCTGGTCACCTTGACCAGCGACATCCTCGCCACTCTGGTTTCCAAGATGCCCTGCCCCATGGTGATCCGGCCACGCTTGCCTGATTGCGAAATGCCCCGAGCTCAGGTGGTCAGGCCACTATCGCCTGCGACATCTCTGCGGCATGTGCGGGCATGTGCGTCTATGCTTTCAGAGTTTTGCTTGACCGTGCATTCGACTGTGCGTCGGACGGTGTGGCATGTGCGCGCATGTGCGGCAATGCTGTTGAGGCTTTTGTATATTTGTATGGGCATGTGCATGCGACTGTGCGGCATGTGCCTGCATGTGCGGCCCCTTCCGGACCACAATTTCAAAGTGAGCACTATAGAAGTGAGCGCTATAGAAGTGAGTCCGGTGTACCCCTCGTCACCCTCCGCGTGTGTGTGTAAGTGTGTGTGTGTGAATGTGTGTGTGTGAATGTGTGTGTGAATGTGTGTGTGAATGCGAATGTGTGTGAACGTGTGTGTAAATGTGTGTGTGAATGTGTGTGTGTGAATGTGTGTGTGTGAGAATGTGTGTGTGAATGTGTGTGTGTGTGAATGTGTGTGTGCGTGTGTGTGTGAGTGTGTGTGTGTGAGTTTCCTTGTCTTGGTTCATGCTGTTCGTAGTGCTACTTCGTCCTGCTGGTTGAACCCTGAGAGGCCCCTGGCCGAACCACGTTCCTGGACCATCCTGACAGCTTGTGGCTGTGAAACCGAAAGGCTCAAGCCGCTAAGCGGACGGAGGAGGCGGTACGTTTCTAAACTCGAGGTTTCGTTGCGGTATCGCTGACATTATCCCCGCAAGCTTCTGGTATAGTCACAGGGACGGGGGCCGAATCCTTCTCTCAAGCACGTTTTCTTGGTTTCTCTCTCTCTCTCTCTCTTTCTTTCTCTCTCTCGTCCTCTCCCTCTCTCTTTCTCTTCCTCTCTCTTTCTCGCTCTCTATCGCAATATACATGTATGACATATATATATATATATATATATATATATATGTATATATACATGTATATGCATGTATTCGCAGAGACGGACAGACAGACAGACAGACAGACGGACAGACAGAAAGGCAGACGTATATACATACGTACATACGTACATATATGCATACATGCATACAGACAGACAGACATACATACATACGCACATACATACATACACACACATGCATGCACCTACATACATACATACACGCATACACATAAACATACATACAAACATACTTAAATTCATAAGTACATACACAAAGACCTGTAGATCGACAGATGTGCAGATAACCAGATATGTGCCTGTGTGTATGAAATCGTACGCACATACAGACAAGACATAGGTGTGACGATGTGTTCACCTCACACTAGAGATGTACGTACACACACGTGTACATCCACATTCCCAAAAACAGTGCCTGCATCCAGGGGCCCTCGCTTGTGCTCTAAGGCAGCTGGGCTCTGGTGCGAGTCTGGCCGGCTCGTCACCGCCCGCTGCCACCTTCCGCCGCCGCCACCTGCACGGGGCCCCGGTGGCGGTCCCGTCGGCTCGCCGCCGCCCGCCACCGCCAGTCGTCGCCGCCTGTTGCACAGGGCCCCGATGATCGGTCCGAGCCGGCACGTGGCCGCACGTCGCCCGCCTTCGGTCGCCGCCACTTGCATTCGTCCATTCGCACTCGTCCACTCGCAAAGCATACTCCGCATTCCATAATAAAGTCGGGGGGGTCACATTTGGGGGGGGTCTGATTTGAGCTGTCTTGGAAGGTTCGGGGGGGTCTGGGCAAAGGGCCGCCCTTTCATGGATGGTCTGGGAGGGTCTAAAACTTCTCGTCTGGGAGGGTTGAGACCCCCTCCCTTTTACTACGAAATCTGGAGTAGCAAATCTCTCCGCAGCATAGGACAGCTATCTCGTCTCAGCACAGCTTGGCTGAGCACGGCACAGCAGAGCGCAGCACAGAAGCGCATAGCATAGCATAAAATAGCATGGTGCAGCAAAAGCGGTGCGACTTAAGATTGCACTGCATCGGCTGCATTGCGGAGATTGCCCCATAATGGTTGGCATTGCACAGATTGCATTGCACATATTGACTTGTGTATGTTGCATCCCACGTAACACATCGCAGAGCATGCTAGAATACAGTGTTTGGAGTCCACGCTGGCTAGCATTGGCGAGCTTTCGGAGGGCAAGTCTGACAGTACGATAGGCAAGCCAGATGCAAACGACACCCCGCAACAAGAAATATGATGGACAACGAGAAATCGTGTTGCGACGACGAAAAGTAGCATCAATTCGATCGTCCTCATAATTATCAGCATCATCATCATCATCATCATCATCATCATCATCATCATCATCATCATCATCATCATCATCTGCATCATCATCTGCATCATCATCAGCCTCGTCCTCATAATCATCATCACCACTATCGCCGTCATCCGCATCATCATAGTCATCAGTATCATCGTCAACATCTTCTGCATCCCCATCATCATCATCGTCATCTTCGTCGTCAACATCAGAATCGTCATCATCATAGTTTTATCCCGAGCATCATCATCAGGACTAGCATCAACATCATCATCGGACTCATAATCATCATTTTCATCATTGTCAGCATCATCATCATCATCACCATCATCATCAGCACCATCCTCATCATCGACACCAGCATCGTCAGCATCATCAGCATCATCGTCAGCATCATCCTCATGATTACCAGTATCAGTATCAGTACCATAATCATCATCATCGTCAACGTCATCATCACCATCACCATCTTCGTCATCAGCATCATCATCACCACCATGATCACCACAATCACCATCATCACCATCGTCAGCATCACCACCATCATTTTCATCATCAATGGCATCATCACCCGACTCATCATCATCATCATCATCATCATCATCATCATCATCATCATCATCATAATCAGAATCATCGTCATCATCATCATCGACAGCATCATCATCGACATCATCATCATCGTCATCATCACCATCACCATCATCGTCATCAGCATCATCCGCATTATCACCATCAGCATCACCACCATCACCATCATCATCATCATCATCACAATTATCACCATCATCATCAGCACCATCATCTCCATCAGCATCATCAGCATCAGTATCACCATCATCAGTTTCCTCAGATCATCCGCATCATGGGCACCATCATCGGCAGCATCAACATCCCCTGCTCATCACCATCACCATCATCGTAATCATCACCACCATCATCCTCATCACCACCGTCACCATCAACACCATCACCAGCATCATCATCGTCACCAGCGTCATCATTATCATCATCATCACCACCACCACCACCGCCATCCTCCTCATCATCACCATCAACAACAACATCATAATCATGAATCATGACCATCATCGGCACACCACCATCGTCAGCATCAGAATCCCCTGCTCATCGCCCGATCCTCGTCCTTCCCTGATCACCTCGCCGAGCCAGGCCCCTCTCAGGAGGAAAGGGGTGGCGCCGGCTCTGATGGTCGCGGCGCGCTCTGGCGACGGGGCGCTGGCCGCGGCGCTGATCAACGCCAGGGCGAACCTGGATCTGGCGGCCCTCTTCGATGCTCGATGATACGGTCAAGAGGCTGGAGTAAGGACCGGTTGGGGTTCGATGGGGACTTGCTTTTCCTCAGGTCATTCCGTGGTAGTTCCTCCAGCCGTCCTCGTGCATCCAGGCGCTCGGGGCGCCCCAAAGGGGCTTCGTTCCTTGTCTTGCGTTCCTTATTTCAGCAGCTTTTCTGAAGTTGCTGCGGACGGGAAGTTTTCGGCCGAGTTCGGACTTCGGGGGCCCTCCTCGATGCTCGATGCCCAAGCGGCGCTCCTCGATCCTCGCTGCTCGATGCCCACGCGGTCCTCTTCAAGCCTCGATGCCGACGCTCGATGCTCGATACCCAGGCGGCCGGCAAAGCGAACCTGGATCTGGCGGCCCTCCTCGGGTGGGAAGGCTTCGGGCTGCGCGCATGGACAGGCCCCTAGTAGGTACACAGGCCCAGCTGGTCTCAGCAGGTTCCCCGAGTTACCCCGGCTGGCCTCAATGGGCCCCCAGTAGTCTGGGGCGGTCTCAACACCCAGGCGGCACCTCTGGCGGCGACCCAGGGGAGAGGCGTTGAGACCGCCCCAGACTACTCGGGGGGCTGTTGAGGCCAGCTGGGACTACTCGGCAGCCTGTTGAGGCCAGCAGGGACTACCCGGCGGGGCTATCTGAGTGCAACCCAGACTTTACCATCTTTGATGTTCGATGCCCGATGCTGCGGACCCAGACAAGCTCGCGTCGTGAAACAACCACGACGGAGGTTTTTTGGCCGATTTGAGCCTCGGAAGCCCCCACCGGGGCCCAGGACTTCCAAATATCAGTTCGGGATGAAAGATTGGTCTTGGGGAAGGGGTTCAGACTTTGGGGACCCCTTAGTGAAAGAATCAAGAAGTCGAATGGACGAGTCTGCCTCTCGACTAGCAGCCTGGAACCCCTCCACCCCAGACAAAAGCCAGGGGGGGATGGAGCAGCTCTTCACACGGTGGAAGATAGGGCATCGACGAAGCGGCGGAAACGACGGAGGGCATTCCTCCCGCTCCTCCACATCCTCCTCCTCCTCCTCGCACTGCATCGGACAAGCCATTGCCACATGCACTCGCCGTCGCGTAACCGCACGCCTTCGAGTCGGCACTCTGCACCCCGCTTCCTCCAAGGGTGTTCGCGGCTCGGTTCGGTCTTTCGGTCGGTTGATGCGTCCTTGGCGCGCCGTGGCGTCCTTCTCGGCTGCTTCCAGCAGATTCGGTTTCGGCCGATTTCTACTTCGCTGTCGGCTCGGACGGTTTTCGGTTGCGCTTTCGTCGTAGACCGTCCTCCTGGCAGTCTCTCCTCGATGTCGGCCTCCCGAAGCCCGCTCCGGAGCCGGGGACCATCAAGGGCGAATCCAGGACGAAACGCTTCAGGAGGGAAAAAAAAAACACGCAGACACAATTCATCGTCGACTCCCAGGAAAAGATGGGAAAATATGGGAGGTGGGGGGGAGGGCAGGAACCCAGAAAGCATGGGAAAATATAGAGAATCCTGTCATTCGTGCCTATGTATCTGTATGCCCCAGGGCCCCTTCAACGCTCCCCCCGGGGCAGGGGCCGAGGCCTCCTCGGCCCGGCAGCCCCCCGGCGCAGCGATCTAGAGCGCTGGGACGTGCGCCGCACGCCCTCGCCTCTCGTCCCCTCCGCCCTCTCCTGCCCCCGCTGTGCCCTCGGCCTCCGCTCCCGTGCCCTGCCCTCTCCTGCCAGGCCCTGCCCTCCCATGCCCTGCCTTTCCAGTCCGGTCTCTCCCCTCTCTCCCTCCCTCCCTCCGGCCGTCTGCGGTCCTCAGTCCTCCCTCCCGCCGGTTCTGGCTCCCTTCCCCCCATCTTCCCCCTCTCGCTCCTTCCTTCCCGTCCCCCCTCTCTCCCGCCCTTTCTCCCCTTTTCTCCCTCCCCCTCTGCTCCATTCCCTCTCCCCTCCCGCCGTCCCTGCCATACCTCCCTCCCCTCGCTGCCTCGTTCTGGCACTTTGTTTGTTGTTCCCTCTCTCTCTCTCTCTTTTTCTCTCTCTCTTTTTTTTGTCTCTCTCTCTCTCTCTCTCTCTCTCTCTCTATGTATATATATATATCAGAGCGTGAATTACCTACCCCGCTTTCGCTTCCAGGCAAAACCAAGTCATACCACGCGCCTCCTCGTCAAGCGGCCTGACCAGCGCAGGCCGTAGTTTGGCGTCGCTTGGTATCTTTTGGAAGCGAGGGTGGTCAAAACGAGGTAGGTTCTTTTGCGCTTTAGTATATGTATATATACATGTGCATACAAACATACAGACATATAGATATACATACATGCATACATACATACATGCATGTATACATACATACATACATGCATGCATACATACATACATACCTACATACACATACATACATACATACATACATACATACATATATACATACATACATACATACATACATACATACATATAAACATACATACAAACAAACAAACAAACAAGCAAACAAACAAACAAACAAACACGCATGCACGCATACGTATGTACGTAAGTACGTGCATGCATGCAGACAGACAGACAGACAGTCATGCATGCATGCATATATACGCACATGCATATGCACTCCGGGGGGAGGCGCGCGGCCCCAAGGCAGGTGGCCCCCACCCTCCATGGGCGGACGGGGCCCCAGACTGCCTGCAGGACCCCCTCGGTGACGGCCCCGGCCAGCCCAGAGGGGGCCAGGAGGACCCCAAGAAGCACCGTAGCGACCCAGCAGGGCCCCACCCACCAAACCACCTCAACCCAACCCGAAGCCCTCAATTTGCCCTCCATTTCCAGTGGGGGGGGGGGTCGAGGAACGTTGAAAAAACACATGGAACCCGTACCCCCCCCCAGCCCGAAATTGGGGTCAAATCCGGGTCTTCGGGTTGGGTTGGGGTGGTCTGGTAGGTAGTCCGCAGGGCCCCAGAGCGGTCCAACGACGGCCCAGGACGCCTCCGAGACGCTCCGGGGAAGCTCCGAGCCCGCTCCCACGAGGGCCCCAGCAGGCAGAAAACGTGATTCACTTTTGTTTTTTACATGTTTTTAGTTTGTTCGCCTTTTCCGTTCTCGACGTGCCGAGACAGCCCCGGAGGCCCCCTAGACCTCGCCCAGGCGGCCCAAGACGCCCCCAAGACCGCCCGAAGCCCGACACGGCTCCAAGACGGCCCAAGAGGGCCCTAAGACGGCCCCAAGAGAGGCGCCAGAGGGGGAACGCGGACCGAAAATCCAAAATTTCTGCCCCGACAGGCTCCTAGAAGGCCCCACGATGCCCGCAAGAGGTCCCAAGAGGCCTCCAAGACCCCCTCTGAACGGCCCAACACGGCCCCAAGACGGCCCAAGAGGCGCCCAAGACGGCCCAAGAAGGCATCACGGTCCAGGGAAGGGGTCTCGGTATCGGTACCGGTCGACACGGCCCATCGTCAGTCTTACACGCACAATGAAAGATGAAGCCAGCAATTGTGCACAGCGCGTTCTGGCGGAACCCTTCCGGAACAGGCTGGAGCAGGAGGGAGATCCGGATGACGGAGAGGAGGAGGAGGAGGAGGAGGAGGAGGAGGAGGAGGACGAGGACGAGGAGGATCTGGAGGACTCCCCTTCCCTCCGCTCCCGGCCACATGACGGCCTAAGATGCGCCCAGCACGGCTCAAGAGGGTCCCGACATGACCTTGGGAAGGGGTCTCGGCATCGGCACCGGGCGACAAGGCTCATCGTCAGCCTCAGACGAACGATGAAGGATGAAGCCAGCAATTGTGCACAGCGCATTCCGGCATGACCCCTCCGGAACACGCTGGAGAAGGAACAGGGTCTGGAGAAAGAAGAGGAGGAGGAGTTGGAAGAGGAGGAGGAGGAGGTAGTTGAGGGGGATCTGGAGGAGGAAGAGGACGAAAGAGGATTCAGAGATTTCCCCCATCTGGCCTCCGCTCCCGACCCCAAGACGGTTCAAGAGGCGCCCCAAACGGCCCAAGAAGGTCCCAAGACGGCCCGGGGAAGGGGTCTCGGTATCGGTCGACACGGTTCATCGTCAGTTTCACAGGCACAATGGAAGATGAAGCCAGCAATTGTGCACAGCGCGTTCTGGCGGCACTTTTCCGGAAGAGGCTGGAGGAGGAGGGAGGTTTGGAAGACGAAGAGGAGGAGGAGGAGGAGGAGGAGGAGGTTGAGGAATGAGAAGGAAGAGGATTTGGAGCAGGAGGACGAGGAGGAGGAAGAAGAGCAGGATCTGGAGGTTTTTCCCCTCCCCTCCGCTCCCGACCCCAAGACGGCCTAGGAGGCGCCCACAACAGCCCAAGAGGGTCCCGAAACGCTCCTGGGAAGGGGTCTCGGCATCGGTATCGATCGACAAGGCTCATCGTCAGCTCTGCCTCGAACGAACAGTGGTATATGAAGCCAGCAATTGTACACGGCGCGTTCTGGCATAACCCTTCGGGAAAACGCTGGAGGACCCCGAAGGTCTGGGGTAAGAAGGAGGAGAAGGAAGAGGAGGAGGAGGAGGAGGAGGAGGAGGAGGAGGAGGAGGATTTGGGGGTTTTCCCCCAACCTGGCCCGAGAGGCGCCCACAACAGCCCAAAAAGGCCCAAGCACGTCCTTGGGAAGGGTTTTCGGTATCGGTATCGGTCGACCAGGCTCTTCGTCAGCCTCCTGCGAGCAATTAGAGACGAAGCCAGCAACTGTGCACAGCGCGTTCTGGCAGGGCCCTTCCAGAACATGCTGGACGGGAAGGGAGGTCAGGAAGAGGAAGAGGGGAAGGAGGAATAGGAGGAGGAGGAGGAGGAGGAGAAGGAGGAGGAGGATCTAGAGATATCCCACTCCTATTCGCCGTACGCTTCGTCGCACTCATCGTATTCGCTGGCCGGTTCGGCCCAGTTCAGGGTCCATTTCGAAGTCAGTTCGATTTGGTCCGGTTGAGTGTCGAAAACGAACGGTTCGGTTCGGTTCGGTCCGCGTTGAGAAAATGACCGGGTCGCACCAGTTCGGTTTGGCCCGGCTCGATTCGGGCAGTTCGGCTCGCTTCCAGAACCATTTTGTAGACATCATTGTCGTCGTCGTTGCCGTCATGGTCGTTCGTTGTCGTCATCCTTGTCGAGGTCGCCACAGTAGTCTTTGTCATAGTCGTCGAGGCCGTCGTCGTCGTCATCAAAAATCGAGTTTGAATTTGGGAACGTTTGCGCTCGAACCTAGGCGCGCGCGAAGCGCGTGGTTCTAGTATATATGGATGTGTGTATGTATGCATGTGTGGATGTGTACATATACACATACATACACACATATGTATATATATATATATATATACATATGTACACATTCCTCAAACAATG
Organism: Prorocentrum cordatum; assembly: GCA_963575745.1. NCBI lineage: Eukaryota > Dinophyceae > Prorocentrales > Prorocentraceae > Prorocentrum > Prorocentrum cordatum. The sequence continues at coordinate 166,567 of CAUYUJ010014252.1, read as the reverse complement.
CTTGCACTTAGGGTTTCTGAATTGTTTTCTATCGAACTGGGCTGGTGTGCCAGTCTGGTGGCTGTCCTGTCGCTGACGCCGCCCCGTCGCCGCCTCGTCGCCGCCAGTCGTCTGGGCCGGTGTGCAGCTTTTGCGGCTATGTTGTCGCCGTCGCCGCCCCGTCGCCGTCTCGCCGCCGCCCGTCGTCTGGGCCTGCCTGCCGATCTGGCGGCTATGTTGCCGCCGTCGCCGCCTCGTCGCCGCCCGTCGTCTGGGCCGGTCTGCCGGTCTGGCGGCTATGTTGCCGCCGTCGCCGCCCCGTCGCCGCGTAATTAAATTGCAACACATGGGTTGCACAACATAGATTGCACCACGTGGATTGCACCTCATATAGTGAAGAACATAAATTGCACCACAAAGAGTACACTACATGTATTGCAGCGCAAACATTACACTACACATGTTGCACCATCTTGATTGCTCAACCTATACTGCACAGCATAGACTGCACCACCTATATCGCACCACATAGATTGCTTCACATAGACCGCAAAACATACATTGCACCACATATATTCCACCACATCTATTGCACCACTCAGATTGCATAACACATGTTGCACTTCCGTTCCATCTCTCCCAGTCAATCGATCGATCGACGCATATATATATATATATATATATATATATATATATAATATGTTTCTCGCTTTGTTTGTTCTCTCTCTCTCTCTCTCCCTCTCTCTATCTCGCTCTTTCTCTCCCCCCACAGCAAAGAGGAGAGAGAGGCAAGGAGACGCAGGGGCAGGGAGGTGGTCGGAGGCAGAGTAAACAAAGGGGAGGAGCGGGGTGCGTGCGAGAGAGCGCGGTGCTTGCGCGAGAGAGAAAGAGGGTAAGAGAGTGAGCGAGCGAAAGAGTGAGAGACAGGAAAGTATTGAAAACGACAGAGACAAGAAAAAGAAGCAACAGAGAGAGAGAGATAGATAAAGAGAAACAAAAAAAAGAGGGTAAACAACACAGAGAGAGAGAGAGATGAAACAACAAAGGGACGCAGACAGGGGAGAAGGAGGAGGAGGAGGAAGTGGGCAACCCAGGTGGGCAAGCAGGGGATGACGCCCTTGCACATGGCCGTCCGGGCTCGCAAGGAGGAGCCGCCGCCACCGCCTCTTTCTGCCCCCCACCCTCCTCGTCATCATTTCCATTCTCCTGGGCAGCCTGCTCCTGCTGTCTATCCTCCTCGTCCGCCTCCTGATCCGCACCCTCCTCATCCCTTTGCCGTTCCTTCTCCTCCTCACGATCATAATTCCCATCCCCTCATCAAAGGCCGCCGCGCGCTCAAGCCTTCGGTGACACAGCGGTCTCCTCAGAAGATCCCTCCATTGTTCGCCAAGGGGCAGAGAGCACACTGCGATGGCAGCTCGCACGGATGCCAGCTCCGGAGGTGCGCCTCGTGCGGCATGTTGGCGCGTTGTATGCTGAGGCCGGTTGAGGAGGTCTCCCACGAGTGGGAGCAGCACTACAAGAACAAGCCGCTGCTTATGCGCCACACATCCAACGAGCACACCGAGCAGCAACTCAAGCAGCTCGACGGCGCCGGGAAGAGAAAGTTGGTGGCGGTAAAGGTGGAGTACGAGCTGCTTACGAAGTTCTTGGCAGTAGAGCGGCGCAACCAAGACGAGAAGGCGCACGACAACCACAAGATCGAAGCCAAGGGTCCGGCTGCCATAGCCATGGGGAACTACCAGCTCGCCTGCGCAACTTACTGAGCGAAGTCCAAAGTCGAGTATCACTTCCAGTGCCACCGCTGCGACGACGGCAAGGTGTGCATCTTCTTGCATACTGCCAAAGGGAGCTACTACCTCACTTGTGCCGCTAACGGAGAGCAGTCCAACAGCGTGTACATCGTTCAGTGCGACGGCTGCGACGACGGCAACGCGCGCATCTTCTTGCATGTTCGTTCCGCGCAGTTCGTGCTCACGCAGGAGGGGCCCGAGAAGTCACAGCAGGAGAACCTGAAGGCGGAGCACGAGCCGCGCACGGAGCTCATGGACGAGGCGCGGGGGGACACATTCAAGGATGACGTTGCCAACATCGCTGGAGCGGAGCAGTACCACGAGAGGCACTACGACGAGCCTTTCGCCGAAATCATGCGTTACGGACTGCACAGTGCCGCAGGAGGCACTACGACGAGCCCTTCGCCGAGACTATGCGCTACAGAGTGGAGCAGCACCACTGGAGGCACTACGACAAGCTCCACGTCGACATCATGCGCTACGGAGTGGAGTTGTCCCGCGGGAGGCACTACGACGAGCCCTTCGCCGACGTCGCCACGGAGCGGAGAAGTACCACGGGAGGCACTACGACGAAGGAGCGCGCCGAAGGGCGCGCGCCGCCAGTCTCAGCAGTTCCTGTCTTCGCTTCTAGGCCAGACCCCCAGCAGCTGCCGACTCGGGGTCGGCAGGACGCGCGCAGCCAGTCTCAGAAGACTCAGAGCTGGAGCACGCCGCAGGGCGTGCGCCGCCAGTCCTAGAAGACTCAGAGCTGGAGCATGCCACAGGGCGTGCGCCGCCAGTCTCAGCAGCTTCTGTCTTCTTGTCTGGGCTAGCCGACTCGAGGGTGGCAGGGCGCGCGTTGCCAGTCTCAGCAGACTCAGAGCAGGAGCACGCCGCAGGGTGTGCGCCGCCAGTCTCAGCTTCGTTTGTCTTCTTGTCTGGGCCAGCAGACTCGGGGTCGGCAGGACTGGCACAGCCAGACTCTGCAGCTTCATTCCTTGCGACTGGACCAGGCGGCCCAGCAGCTGCCGACTCGGGGTCAGCCCACCTTGACGGGCCCGAGGGCCCACGCGATCAGCTCGTGAATCCGAGAACTATCCAGATGCGAACATGATTTCCCCCCTGAGCGAATGCGACATGATTGGCTTCACGACGGGGCTTGCATGGTCAGCCTGAGCCACGGTCTCTTCTCCAACCTCCGATCTTCCCAACGCTCAGCATGCAACGCGGGCACCGCCAGCTGTCTACGGTTTTCCCTGGACCGCGCGCACATGTGTGCAGCACCCCGTGAAGCACGGCTCCTAGCGAGGTCTTCAGGGAGCAATTCGGCCCTCTGCGACGGATCATTTTTTCTCTAAAACTCCTTGCTCAACAGTTTGGTCCTGGTGCCGAGGAAAAAATCCCCTCGTCATCCACTTCGTTCTCTTCATTCGCCTACTCTTTATCCCTCTTGTCATCCTCATCATTATCCTCCTCCTTCCTCCTAGTCCTCCTCCTCCTCCTCTTCCGCCTCCTCCTCCTCCTCCTCCTCCTCCTCTTCCTTCTCCTCCTCACCTTTCTCATCATCCACGCCCCCTGCTATTCTCCTCGTTGTCTTCGTCCCAGTCCACCCTTCTCCCTCCGTTCAGAGCCGCCGCTTCGGCCCGAAGACGCGAATATCGTTCTGGCTGCAATTTTTAACCGGGGCCCAAAGGAGGACGACCAAGTGGGATGCGGCCGAGATTCGTCGTTCTCGCGCAGCCACTTTGGGGCCCATAACTACGTAAAGGTGACCGCAGGATATACCACTACCTCCCCGTTGCCTCTGACACGGTTAGGGTGCTGGCGACGGTTGAAACGCAACCCATTCGATTTTGCATGCGCGCTCGCAAGTTTTGCCAGACGAGGGGCGAGCAACCCATTGACCCGTTGACCTTCTGTGATATCCCCGCATTTGGAGCAGATCATTAAGAGTCCTTCAGTGGTTCCAGCAACGTGTTCGGCTATCTATAGTTTGTGGCCTCGCGGGTCCTGTTTGTGACTAGTTATGGTTGGATTAGGCCATGGGCAGTTCAGCCCCACAGGCGGGGCATGCCGATGGAATCCCCTGCGTAAGGGACGCTCGCGCAAACAGCGCGTGTCAGGCAACCACCTCCAGCAGGGCCCATCCTCCAGGGGGACGGGGATGGAGGGAGGTGACGGGGGGTGCGGGGGGTGCGGAGGACGCGAGGAGGAAAATGAGGAGGAGGAGGCGAGCCCCAATGTTGGAACCACCCGCCCTCCATCCTACTGATGCCAGGTTTTACGTCGAGTATCAGTGGCGCCAAGGCGAGAACCCCATTTGACCACCCCCCTATCCATCCTTGTAGCTGTTGCAAACATGTAAGGAGAATGTGCGAGGCGCTGAGGCGATCGTAGGTTGGGGACTGAGATCCCAGTAGAAAGGAGAGCCCCCACTGGAAAATCGGTTTCGGTTTCGTGTTCGCGTCGTGCGTGGGGCGATGCGAAGCAGCGTGGGCGCGCGAGGGGAATGATGCCGCCGTGGCTAGGGACTGTGGAACCGGCTGTCCGCCTCCACCCCCCCTGGCGCACGGTGGCCGGGGGTGTCCCGTCGGTGGCGCGGGAGTGCCCCGTCGGTGGCGCAGGGTGCCCCGTCGGTGGCGCGGGGTGTCCCGACGGTGGCTCAGGGTGTCCCGCCGTGGTGTCTCGATGGTAGCTCATGAGATCAGTTGTGAGATCGACAGTGAGATTGATTGCGCGGTCGATCGTGAGCGCAAGATCGATCGTGAGACCGAGAGATCGATAGTGATATCGATATTGAAATCAATAGTGAGGTCGACGGTGATGTCGACAGTGAGATCGACAGCGAGATGTCCTGGCGGTGCCCACGTGGTGTCCCAGGCGGCTTGCGTCGAAGGTCCCTGCGCCATCATTACCATCACGGTCGTCGGAGGCGAGGGGGTGAGATCGCAGTAGAACGGAGAGCCCCCCCACCAGTGGCCTGGTCGGGGCTGCCCCGTCGGTGGCGCGGGGGTGCCCCGTCGGTGGCGCGGGGTGTCCCGACGGTGGTCCGGGGTGTCCCGCCGTGGTGTCCCGGTGGTAGCTCGTGAGATCAGTTGTGAGATCGAAGATGAGGTCGATAGCGAGATCGATCACAACAGATCTTCGGCCAGGGATGCCCCGCCGTGGCTGAGGGTGCCCCCTCGTGGTGTCCCGTGTCCCCATGGTGTGTCGCAAGATCCGTTGAGAGACCAATAGTGGGATCGAACGTGAGATCGATTGTGAAATCGATATTGAGATCGATAGTGGGGTCGCAGCAGCTCTATGGGCGGGCCATTATGCATTCTCGCCATCAGCGTCATCGTGCATTGTCGCCGTCTCGCGAGCGCAACGCCAGCATCGTCGCCATCAAAACCATTGCAGTTGTCATCAGTGGATTTCTCTTCCCCCCCCATCCTCCTTATCATCCGAAGAGTGGTCGTATAGGTAGCCCAATGTTGAAAACCACCCGCCCTACATCCTTATGAATGTTACAAGCTTTGACGAATGTGCGCGAAGCTGGGGCGAGAGCTGTATGTTGACAGCCAGCCGCCATCCATCCTTGCATCTGGTGGAAATGAAAAGCTTCTGGACCATACATTGCGAGGAAGCCTCAAGCGAAAGGTCCTGCCCGCCCTGCCGATACGTCTGGTGGTCAGACGAGGAGTTTCGCATCTCTCTCTCTCTCTCTCTCTCTCTACATATATATATATATATATATATATGCATACATACATACATACATACATACATACATACATACATACATACATACATACATACATACACAAATCCATATACACACACATATATATATATAGAGAGAGAGAGAGATTGATGAACAGACCCCCCGCCGGCCTGGGGGCGCCAAGTCCACAACCATCCGGGAGCATTTGTTGCTACCCTCCTGGCTCGCTTCCTGGAGGCGGCCCGGGGAGAGGCCAGAGGGCCGCAGAGAGCACCCAGTAGGGTCCAAGAGCGCTCCAAGACGCCCAAGATGGTTCCAAGACGGCCCAAGAGGCCTCAAAGAAGCCCCAAGAGCGCTCGAAGGGGATCCCCAAGAGGGCCCAGAGGGGCAAAATCCGTGATGTCCCTTGTGTGTGTGTTTTCAACGTGCTTCGCGTTTCCGCGTTATGGGCCTCGGGCGCTCCAAGACGGCCCCAGAGGCCCCCAAGACCGCGCCAAGACGGCCCAAGAGGCCCCTAACGAGGGCCCCAAGACGTTCCAAGAGGGCCCAAAGACGGCCCAAGAGGCGCCCAAGATCGCCCAAGAGAGCCTCAAGACGGCCCCAAGAGGGGCCCAAGAGGGGGAACACGAACCGACAATTCGAGCCTTCCGCCCCAAGAGGCCCCCAAGAGGCCCCCAAGAGAGCCCTGGAGGCCCCACGAGGCCCCAAACAGGCCCAGAAAGAGGCCCCAAGAGAACCCCAAACGGCCCCCAAGAGGCCTCCATAACTGCCTCCAAGAGCCCCCTGGGAGGCCTCCCACGAATTCTAAGCGAACTTCCAAGAAGCCTCTAACCCACAACCCAGGCACGGTGGCGGGATGGGCCGAAGGCCCAAGACGCCCAAAACGGCCTCCAGACGGCCCAAGAGGCCCCCAAGATACCCGAGAGGCCCCGAAGAGGTCTCCCGAGAGAGCTCGAAGAGGCCAAATCACATTGATTGATTGTCCTTTGGTATTTGAGCAAGTTTAACATTGCCGCCTGTTCCGCTGCCCGACGCTGCAAGACGCCCCAAAAGGCCCCGAGGATCGCCCCAAGACGACCCAATAGGCTTCAAAAGCGCCCCAAGACGGCCCCAAGACAGCTCCAAAGCGGCCGAAGAGACGTCCAAGACGGCCCGAGAGGGCGCCAACCGCGGCCCAGGATCGGAATGGAGAACCCGAGATGTTCGCCCCAGGAGGCACCCAAGAGGTTTCAAGAGGCCCCGAAGAAGCCCCAAAGAAACCCAAAAGAGCCCCAAAAGATGCCCCGAGGGCAATTGAAAAAAGGATGTCCAACATGTTTGTTGTTCAAGTTCGCCTGGCAGCTCGGCTGCGCTTGCAAAAACAAGAAATGTCCCTCCTCCTCTTCCACCTGTTCCTCCTCCTCCTCCTCCTCCTCCTCCTCCTCCTCCTCCTCCTCCTCATCTGCGGCTTCCTCCACCCTCTCCAACTCGTCCTCATCCTGATTCTCTCCCAGGGAACCCCATTCACCTCCCCTTCTCCTCCCTCTGCCTCCGGCTACGTTCAGCCGCGGCGAACAAAATGGCCCCCGAAGTGCCTCTCGGGCATGTCTTAGGCCGCCGTGGGTGGACCGTAGGAAGTCTTGGAAGCCACTTGGGTCGTCTTCGTGGTTCTTGGAAGCCCTGGAGGAGAAGTACAATATTATATATAGAGATCCCCAAGAGTTGGACCATCCAGCCTAGCTAGAACTGGACTGAGCGCAAAGTGCGCGCGATGGGTGTGCGCATATATATATATATATATATATATATATATATATATGTGTATATTGGTATATGTATGTATGCATGTATGTACGTATGTATAAATGGATGGCTGGTTGGATGGATGGATGTAGGTATGGATACATAGATATGCATCACTATGTATGTGTGTGTCTAGTCACATAATATATATATATATATATGTATGTGCTTACATAGACATGCATACTTACCAGGAAGACAGGATGCAGGAGGAGGGGGAGGAGGAGGAGGAGGGTCGCCCCGAGAACGTCGCCAAACTGCTGATCGAGGCCGGCTGCGACACAAGCGTCAGGGCGAGCGGCAAGACCGCGGCGGAGTTGGCCGCGCCCGGGCGCGAGAAGCGGCGCGGAGGAGGGGGAGGGTGGAGGACAAGGAGGAGGACGACGAGGAAGAAGAAGAAGAAGAAGAACGGGGAGAGACGAAGGACGGGGAGATGGTTGGATGATCAGGAGAAGGAAAACGTTGGAGGAGGAGGAGGAGGGGGAGAAGAGGACAGGAGGAGGGCAAGCAGGAGCAAGAGGGAGGAGCAAGAGGAGGAGGAGGAGGAGGAGGAGGAGGAGGAGGAGGGACGCCGCGGAAGAGCAGGAGGATGCAGAGAGGGGAAGGATGACGACATGGAGGAGGGAGATTCGGATACGTACAATGATGAGGAGGAGTCAGGGGCGGAGGAAGAAGAGGAGAAGGAGGAGTGGAACAGATCGGGCGGGCGGACCGTGACGGGCGGGTCGGGCCAGCGGACCATGACATGCGGCTCGGGTTGGGTTGGGCGCTAAGGTAGTGTGGAATCCATCCAGCGGGGGAATCACGATGGCGACGAAGTCGACGACTACGACCACGACGACGATGATGGTGACTAGGGAGAGAACGACGACGACGACGACGACGACGACAACGATGGCGACGACGAGGCGGACGAGGCCAACAACGAAGACGACCATGAAGTCGACCACTGCCTGCGATGACGACCCTAACTGGCGGGTCTGGCGACTGGACCCTCACTGGCGGGTCGGGTGGGCAGGTCGGGCGGACCCTAACTGGCGGTCTGGGCGATTGGACCCTAACGGGCGGATCGGGCGTGTCGGGCGGGCGGACCTTAACAGACGGGTCGGGCAGGCGGACCATAACGGGCGGGTCGGGCGGGCGGATTTTAACGGGCAGGCGGGTCGGGTCGGGAGGAACATTAAGTAGTGTGCAATCCCTCCAGCCAGACACCCACGAATGCGACGACGGCGGCGACGACGGCGAGGGCGACGCCAACTACGACGCCGCCGAGGGCGACGATTTCGAAAGCGACGACGACGACGACGACGACGACAACGACGACGACGACGACGACGACGACGACGACGACGACGACGACGACGACGACTAGGACGACTAGGACGACGACGACGACGACGACGACGACGACGACGACGACGACGACGACGACTAGGACGACTAGGACGACAAGGGCGACAACGGCGGCGATTACGATGGCGACGACGGCGGCGCCAACCCTGACGGGCGGGTCGGGAGGGCGGGGGGGCCTTACGGGGGGAATCGGGCGAATCGGGCGACTGGACCCTCACGGGCAGGTCGAGCGGGCGGACCATACAAGGCGGGTCGGGCTGGGCGGGACGCTCAGGTCAGAGTCCGCGACCCACCCGCGGCCCCCCCCGCGACCTACCCGCGACCCACCCCGCGACCCACCCCGCGACCCACCCGCGACCCACCCGCGACCCACCCGCGACCTACCCCGCGACCCACCCCACGACCCACCCCGCGACCCACCCGCGACCCACCCGCGACCTACCCGCGACCTACCCGCGACCCACCCGCGACCCAACCAGCGACCCACCCGCGACCCACCTTCGACCCAAACCACATTCAAGGTGCAAACAAACATTTTCGGCGCCTGCGGCTGGCTTTTTTTGCATTCCTTCGAGGTGGAGAGCCCGCGACCCACCCCGCGACCAACTCGCGACCAACCCGCGACCCAAACCACGATCAGGATACAAACCATATTTTTCGGCGCCTGCGGCGGGCATATTTTGCATTCGTTCCAGGTGGAGAGCCCGCGGCCCACCCGCGACCACGGTTTCCAGGGTACAAAACACATTGTTCGGCGCCTGCGGCGGGCATCTTTTGCATTCCTTTCCAGAGGAGAACCCGCGGCCCACCCGCGACCCAAACCACGTTCAGTGTACAGACCAATTATTTCGGCGCCTGCGGCGGGCTGCTTTTGCATTCCTTCCAAGTGGCGGTGGAGAGCCCGCGACCCACCTGCGACCCAAATCACGTTCACTGAACAAACCAAGGCCGCACAAGCGCGGCGGCGGATTTTAGCATGCCGTCTGAGCCCGCAACGACCTCTTCAAGCCCCGCGCATCCACGCCAGCCCGTCCAGCAATTTTGCCCCGGCGAGTTGCCTTGATCAGATAAATCGGGGAGCATAACATGGAAAAAAGGATTGCGTTGCCGTTATCTTGGGAAAAGAGGGGGGGCAGAAGGAGTAAACAGGGGGCGAGGAGGACGCGGAAGAAGAGAGGATGTAAGGAGAATGTAGAGAAAGAGGAGGAGGAGGAGCAGGAGGACGAGGAGGGGGAGGAGGAGGAGGAGGGGAGGAGGAGGAGAACGAGAAGAAGGAGGGGGAGGAGGGGGAGGATGATGATGATGATGGACGACAATGGGAGGACGATGATGGAGGCCGATGAGGGGGAGGACGATGATGGAAGGACGAGGGGGGCAGAGGGAGAACGAGGAAGAAGAGGAGGAGGAGGACGAGGTGGAGGAGGAGGACGATGACGATGACGATGACGATGAGGACGAGGACGAGGACGAGGAGGAGGAGGAGGAGGAGAAGGAGGAGGAGGAAGAGAGCGCCATCGACAAGGAAGGCGGGGGCCAGGAGGTCCGCTGGCTCTACGACGCCCGCGTCGCCCGCGCTAGCCCCCTCACTCTTATCCGCAATTGCGGGGTGCTACGTACTCTGCAGCCGATCCAGAAGGACACCCAGAGTGCGACGAAGACGACGACGAGGGCAAGGACGATGCCGGCGAGGCCGACAACGAAAGGCGACTGTGAGGTCGACCACTGCGTGCGACGACGACCCTGTTGCGCGGGCGGGGCGACTGGACCCTCACGGGCGGGTCGAGCGGGCAGGTTGGGCGGACGCTAAGAGGCGGGTCGGGCGACTGGACCCTAACGGGCGGGGCGCTACCCAGCGGGTCGGGCGGGCGGATCCTAGCGAGCGGGTCGGGCCGGTCGGGTGGATGGACCCTCACAGGCGGGTCGGGCGGGCGGACCCCAGTAGGCGGGCAAGGCGGGTCGAGCGGGACATCAGAAGTAGCGCAATCAATGTAGCCAGACACCCACGAATGCAACGACGACGGTGGCGATGGCGAAGGCGACGCCAACGACGACGACGACAATGGCGACGAAGACGACGACAACGACGAGAAAACCACGACGACGACGACGACGACGACGACGAGGGCAGTGACGACGACGGCGACGGCGAGGACGACGACGACTGTGACGAGGGTGGCAACGACGACGACTACATGGGCAACGACGGCAGCGACAACCGCAACGGGCGGGCCCGGCGACTGGACCCTGACCGGCGGGGCTGGCGGGCGGACCCTAGCCGGCGGGTCGGGCGGGCGGACCTTAGCCCGCGTGCGGGGTCGGACAGGACATCAAAATTAGGGTGCAGTCCATCCAGCAGGAAACCCACGTGGGCGACGACGACATCGAGGGTGGCGACGACGACGACGATGCCGATGACGACAAGGGCGACGAAGCGACGAGGACGAACACGACGACAACGACGACGACGACGACGACGACGACGACGACGACGACGGCGACGGCGACGGCGACGGCGACGGCGACGGCGACGGCGACGGCGACGGCGACGAAGGCGATCAGGGAGCGAGAACAGCGACGACGAGGACGACGACGGCGACGACAACGCCGACAACGACGACGACTATTAGGGCGACTACTTCTACGACGACCCTGACGGGTGGGTCTGACGACTGGCTCCTAACGGGCGCCTTGGGCGGGTTGACCCTGACGGGCGGGTCGGGCGGGCGGGTCGGGTCGGGTCGGGCGGGACATTGAAACGGTGTGCAACCCTTCCAGCCGGACATCCACGAATGCGACGACGACGGTGACGAGAGCGACGACGCTTACAATGACGAGGGCGACAGAGACAATAAGGACGGCCACGACCACGACGTGGACGAGGGCAACTACGACGACAACGTCGACGACGACGACGTCGACGTCGGCGACGACGACTAGGACGACGACGACTAGGACGACGACGGCGATGACGACGACGACGACCACAAGGACGGCAAGGATGACAAGGACGACAACGACGGCGATGAGAAACGACGACAGAAACGATGGACAAGGACGACGGGGACGAGGACGACGTTAGCAGCGGCGACGACGACGACGACGAACGCAAGCACAACGAGGACAAGGGCGTCCATGACGGTGACCATGAGGGCCACGACGGCGACTACACCCTTAATGGGCGGGTCGGGCGGGCAGGCCCTACCGAGCGGGTCGGACGGGTCCAGCGGGCGGGTCGGGCGGGCGAACCTTAACGGGCGCGTCGGACAGGCGGGCGGGTCTTCGACTTCGTCTTCGTCGCCATCCTCCTAGTCCTCCTCCTCCTCCTCCTCGTCCTCCTCCTCCTACGTACTCATCTTCCTCCTCCTGTTCTTCCTCCTCCCCGTTCTCCGCCTCCGTCTCCTCCTCCTTCACCTCCTCCTCCTCCTCGTCCCCCTCTTCCCTCTCCTGCTTCTCATCCTCCTTCTCTTCGTTATTATTCTCTCATTCCCGTGATCCGCCAGGGTTGGCGGAGCCCCCCTTTCTGAGTTCCAGTGAGTGTTCGCTTGGAGATCGTTCCTGAATGGGCGGGTGTGGGTACAACAGGCGCGAGGAGTGTTCATAATAAAAACGAGCATCGAGAAGCCCCAGGCAGCACCAAAGTCGAACACCCTCGAACCTCTTCGGTTTAGCACTCCCGCCACGACCCGAGCCGCGAGCGACCGAAGATCACGACGCCATCCCAAGGAAGACAATCTCAGCGCAGGCGCCTGAGAGCATCCCGACGCACGACGCTGTACTCGCACGCGCTGAACTCGCACGGACTGAACTCGCACGCGCACGAACTCGCACTGACTGAACTCGCACGAACCTGAAATCACACGCCAGTGAACTCGCACGGAACTGTCTTCGCACGGATTGAAGTCGCACGGATCTGAATTCGCACCATTGAATTCGCACGGATTGAATTCGCATTTTGGATAGCAGCAAATGTTGTAAGCGTCGCATCCCGCGTGCGAGTTCGGAACGTGCTAGGCTTCGGTGCGAGCTGAGTTGTGCCAGTTCAGCTGCATGCGAATCAATTGTCTGCGAGTTGACTGCGCGTGCGACTTAAGTACGTGCGAGTTGGTGGTTTACCACCATCATCATCACCATATTCGTCATCAGCACCATCACCATCATCATCATCATCATCATCATCATCAGCATCAGCATCAGCATCAGCATCATCATCATCATCAGCAGCAGCAGCAGCATCATCGTCAACGTCAGCATCAGCGTCAGCAACTCTCCATATCGTCCCTCATCCCCTATATTCGCATGCTCTCCTCTCCTCTTCTCCCTATCCTCGTCCTATCCTCTCCCTCTTCTCCTCTTTCCTCATACACATCCTCCCTATCCTCTTACTCCTCCTCCTCCCCCCCTCCCCAGACCCCCGACGTCGTGACTTGATCAAAACGTGTCGCCGCGCGGTCTGTTCCGACGCGCGGCTTACGCCTTGGGGCCATTCGACGGGGCTCATTGAGGGGCCGCAATATAGTTTGAAAACCGCGCAGTCCCTGGGAAGAGGCAGATGCGTTTGAGGGTCCACGCTGTGAAAAAAACATCCTGGCGGAGGATCAAAAAATCCGCCGACCCCAGAGGCGCATGAGGAAAAGTGACTTCTTGCGCCGCCTACATTGCGCCTATCCTGCCCCCATGCGCCGAGCCATCCTGCCTTACATTGCCCCCTTATCCTGCCCTACAGTGCCCTCAGCTTGCCCTACATTTCCCTGCCATCTTGCGCCTCTTGCGCCTACATTGCGCCCATCCTGCCCTATCCTGCCCTCGTCCGATCCTGCCCTCATCCTATCGCGCCAGGAACCGACCAAGGGCAAACTCCGCCTGGGACGCAAGGTTTGCCGTTGGTTTGCCGCGGTGGCGGCTTCGTCCACCTGGGCGCGTTCAAAACAAAAGGCCCGGCGGCACGTGGACCTCAGAGGTTTCGCCCCTGTCCCTGGAACCGTTGCTTCATCCTGCGTCGTGTTTAGACGGTCCCGGGGCCTGGTAAGGACCCCCAGAGTTCGAATAATATCTATACATGTATATATGTATATATATATATACAAGACTGCAGTGGCGCTTCGCGCCATGCACTTTGGTCCTTGAAGTTTGGTATGCAGGCGGACTAGCAGGAAGGTCAGGCCGACAATTTAGCGATGACTCCTTTTCCGGCATCCGGCATCGCCGCTATAATAATGTTATTCGTTATCCTTCCTCCATGTCTATTTTTCCTTATTTTCGCCATGCCTTGCGCATTCTCCCCATCCTCTTCAGCTCTTTTTGCGGAGGCTCCTCCTTGGAGAGCCTCTGGGGGCCTCACAAAAGTTGCTTCAGGCTTTCATAAGGCCTTCTGGAGGCCTCCTGGACGTGTTCTGGGGGCCTCTGGGGGCTTCCTCGGGCCACCCTGCCTCCAACCGCGGTCTTCCTGAACGACCGGGTCATGATTTGGAATGCTTCGGAGGGTATCTTGGGGCCATCTTGGGCCGCCATGGGGTTCTCTGAGGGCCATCTTGGACCCCTGTTGTGCTGTTTTGGGGCTCTCTTGGACTGCCTGGAAGCCCTTTCGGATGGTTGTGGGGCGATTTGGGAGCCTCCCAGGCAGCTTCGGACGCCCAGCAGACCGCCGTCTTGGAGCGTCGGGAAGCCGAAAAGAGGAGAACCCACCAATAATCCAAAAACCAACAAAATCAATGATTTTTGCATCTTGGGGCCTTCTTGGGAATGCTCTTGGAGACCTCTTGGGACGTTTCGGGACGATCTCTGGGGGTATGACGGCTTCTTGGGGGTCGTCGTTGACCGTATTGTGGCTCTCTGGGGTCGTTTCGGGAGCGCGCCACGTCCTGCGAGGCCCGGGGGGCCGCTTCCAGGCCCGTCCGGAGGGTCCCTAAGCCCCAGATCCCTGGAGTCCGGTTTTGGGGGGGGGGGGGGGGACGTTTTTTCCCCCCGCCCGGGCTTGTAAATATATATATATATATATATAGAAAGAGGAATATACATGCATATATACAAACAAAAGTCCGTCGTGATGTTTGTCATGACCCTCTTCAGGCCATGACCAACGGCGCGGCTGGCATCGCCAGATTGCTCTCGAAGGAGCCGTGCGAGCCCCGCGTCGGGATGGACACGTTGGACGAGAAGCTCAAGAAGGATCTCCCTCGATCGGGGATCGAGGATCGATGATCGATCGATCGAGGATCTAGGATTGATGACTGAGAATCGAGAACCAAGATTCTGCAATCGCGCCATATAAGTACTACTCTCCTCTCTCCCTCGAATATGTCCTGAGATGATTCGCCTCTCTCCACGCTCTCTGTTCTTATTCACGGGCTCTGCGCGAACTGGTTTTTTTTATATAGTTGTGTACCATGCGGTCGTTTATAGCTTCTCAGATGTTCTGCTCACGCTGCAGCGTGGGCCTCATTTCTGGATCGGCGCTGTGCTCCCGTCGTTCAGAGTGGCGCTCCCGCCCCAGCATGGGCCAGTGTTCCGGATCCCGCAGGTCTCGCAGGTCCCACGGGCCCCGCGGGTCTCGCGAGCCCCGCAGGTCCCCAGAGGCATCGCCAGTCTCACGGATCCCACAGGTGGCGCAGGTCTCGCATGCCCCACAGTCCCACGGGTCCCAGAGGTGTCGCGTGTCTCACAGGTCCCACAGATGCCCCCCCAGGTCCCAGATCTTGCAGGTCTCTCAGGTCCCGCAGTTCCTCCTCCTCCTCCTCCTCCTCCGCCTCCTCCTTTTTCCCTTGCGCAGCACATTCAACAAGCGTTTCCTGACGACGCAACCCAGAGGAGGAGGAGTGGAGTGCGGAGACGTTCACAAAAATGCAGTTTGACGTGGCCGTTCCACCATGTGATCTTCAGTCCAGACCATTGCCCCTGCAAGTTTCGAGCCGTGGCCATCGCGCTTCAAATATTCAGCCCCCCTGCGCGCATCTTACACTTGTAAGTATGCCCTGGGATTTCGTCTCAAAGTCATCGATGAGAGTTCCATTGGTTCGAGGGTCCAGCTTCATCGCACATCAGTCGTCGTTCACCTGGAGGGTCCATGCTTGAATCATCAATGTTATTGAGGGCCCGACCTTCTACACCTAATGCAAATAGCCTCGAACGAATAGATTGAGAAAAATAGGGGGCGTCTTGTTATAGACACTCGTGTCTGCAACGTTACCCTTCTTTGTTGCCCCACTCCCTCTTCCTATCCATCCATCCAGTCCTCCCCCCCTTCCATGCATCCCTGCCCCTCCCTCGTCTAATGCCCCCCCTCCCCATCTCCACCCTTCTCCCCTCTGCCCTCCCCCCTTAATTTGTTCAGTTCACTGACATCCATCCCTCCATCATGTCTTTCTCCTTCGTTTCCTCCCTCATCCCTCGCTGTCTTCTTGAGCCACACCCTTCCCCATCCCCCTCCCTCTTTCCGTTGCCCACCTCCCCGGTTCTTCCTCCCATGTATATTTCTCTTCTCCTTGCCTCCCTAGTTCCCTCCCCCCTCCCTCGCTCTCGATGTACGCCCTCCCTTCCCCATCTCCCTCGCTGTCGATCCGTATCCGGGCACCAAAAACAGCCTTTTTCTCACAACGTGGGCCCGAAGGTCTCGACCCCTTGCCCAAGGTCACTTGTTCATCCTGGGCCGTGTTCTGCGAGAGGAGGGGCACCAGAGGCCCGGAATGGCAAAGCAAAACGCGAAGAAAAATGCGCAGGAGCGTCGCGGTCCGGGAGTCAGAGGTCACGGCGACGAGGGCAACCCTTTCTGTTTGGTCTGCGGGGCGAGAGCGAACCTCTTCCGGCAAAAGCTGGGCGGGCAACGCACAGCCCTGATTGGGGAGACAGGGCACAGGCGGGCGGGGCCTCAGGCGGCCGGAGGGCGGGCCGGGGTGCAGGCGGTGCTGAAGAGCTTGCACAGGAAAAGGAACGCCTTGGACAGGAGCCGGAGGCGACGAGGGCAACATGGGAGCCCAAAATAGAAAAAGCAATTGCCCGGTGAGGAACTCATCCCTTTTCTGACACGGGGCAGCTATAGGAAGGACCGCCCAACACAGACGAACATGATGAAAGACGCGCACTTCGCAGCCCCCCAGGGCCCCAGGGAGCTAAAAGGTCTACGTATACTCCGCTGGACATCCCAGGGCCCACGAGGTCTCGACTGGGTCTGCGTGGACCTCCACCCCGCTGGACCTCCCAGGAGCCCACGAACACGGCGACAGTAGCGCGGTTCGCAGCCCCACTGGGAGTCGCGAGGTCTCGGCAGGTCCGTATTGACCTCCACTTCGACCACTCCGCCGGACCTCCCAGGAGCCCACAAAAATGGCGGCAGTTGCGCGGCTCGCAAACCCGCAGGGAGCCGCGAGGTCTCGGCAGATCTGCGTGGACCTCCACTCCGCTGGACCTCCCAGGAGCCCACGAAAATAATGGCGACAGTTGCGAGGTTCGCTAACCCGCAGGGAGCCGCGAGGTCTCGGTATGTCTGCGTGGACCTCCACTCCGCTGGACCTCCCAAGAGCCCACGAAAAAAATGGCGACAGTTGCGCGGCTCACAACCCCGCAGGGAGCCGCGAGGTCTCGGCAGATCTGCGCGGACCTCCACTCCGCTGGACCTCCCAAGAGCCCACGAAAATCATGGCAACAGTTGCGCGGCTCGCAACCCCGCAGGGAGCCGCGTGGTCTCGGCAGATCTGCGTGGACCTCCCCTCCGCTGGACCTTCCGGGAGCCCGCGAAGATGGCGTCCGTGGCCACTTTGGCTCGAGTCACTTCGGCCCAGGACCCTTTGGCTCACGCGCCCCTCTGCCACGTGCTCTGCCCGTCGAAAGAGTCGGGGGTGGACAAACCTCCTACCCTGACACGTCGATTAGTGAATTGTCCGTTTTCGGTTCTCGAGAGGGCGCCACGGCCGTCATTTTCCAGGCTTGCGCCCGCCAGGTTTGGGCCCGAGGTCGTTTTCACTAAACCACGTTTTACTAAACGGAGGTCTGTCCATCCCCGAAAGAGAGATGGCCCGCTCCGCCCTCGCCGCCGCCTGCGTGCTCGCGGCCCTCGCCTGCGCCGCCTGCCGCTGCGCCCGCGCCTTCGTGCCCACGCCGCAGGGCCCCGCCCTGCGCGGCGAGGCGCTGGCAGCTGCGGGCCTCCTCGCGGCCGCCACGCCCGAGGCCGCCAGCGCATTCACGTACAACGGCAAGGAGTACTTCGACGTCTTCTACGGCATCAGCCCCCTGTACTGGGGCATGTGCGCGTTCGGGATCGTCTTCTACGGCGCCGTGCTGAAGAACGCCATGCTCAAGTACAACACGCCGTACGGCACCACTACCAACCCGGACG
The DNA here is from genome assembly GCA_963575745.1 of Prorocentrum cordatum. Classification (NCBI taxonomy): domain Eukaryota; class Dinophyceae; order Prorocentrales; family Prorocentraceae; genus Prorocentrum; species Prorocentrum cordatum. The sequence goes on along the minus strand of CAUYUJ010014252.1, from coordinate 148,650 downwards.
CCAAGCCGGTGGTCACCGGCAAGTTCGTGGGCATGGAGGTGGAGACCGGGCAGACGGACAACTACAACCTCAAGGGCAAGGATCGATTACACGTAAGAGTGACCCTTCGCCGGAGTGACCTTGGGTGCGGGCTCACGGGAGTCCCCCAGATCGCCGAGCGCGATGCGGTGGTGGTTGCTTACGCGCTTGTATTTAGCCAACTCGCGCCCCCTTGTCAGGAGGGAAGAAAACACACAGACACAATGAATCGTCGATTCCCCAGAAAATATGGGAAAACATGGGAAGTGGTGGGGAAGACAAAAACCAGAAAACATGGGAAAATGTGGGGAACCCTTTTACTTAATCGCTTCGCTCATTCCGCCGGCCCTGGAGCGCTATTTGGGGCCTCTTGGGGCCGTCTTGGGGGCTTCTTGGGGGCTTCTTGGGAGCGTCTTGGGGCTCCTTGGCAGCGTGTTGGGCTCCCCTGGGGCCTCTTGGGGGGCTCTTGGGGGCCCCTTGGGGCGGGGGGGGGGGGTAGTCGTTGGCAGCCCCCCCCCTCGGAGGCCACGATCCTCGTGAGGGGTGGCGAAAAATAGCCTCCCCCCTGGGGATCGCCCGGGGGTCAGCCGGGGATCGGCCGGGGTACTTTTCGTCCGGGGCCCCCCAGGGGCCGCCCCGCGCGCGCGAATTAGAAATATTGTTGAGCAATTACCGGAGATCTTAGCACGCCTCTGGCCCGTTGGGCCGGCGATTTTGTTTGTATTTGTGTGTGTGTGTCTGTGTCTCTGTGTCTCTGTGTCTCTGTGTCTCTGTGTCTTTGTGTCTCTGTGTCTCTGTCTGTGTCTCTGTCTGTGTCTCTGTGTGTGTCTCTGTGTGTGTCTCTGTGTGTGTCTCTGTGTGTGTCTCTGTGTGTGTCTCTGTGTTGTGTGTGTCTGTGTGTGTGTCTGTGTGTGTGTCTGTGTGTGTGTGTGTCTGTGTGTGTGTCTGTGTGTGTGTCTGTGTGTGTGTCTGTGTGTGTGTCTGTGTGTGTGTCTGTGTGTGTCTGTGTGTGTCTGTGTGTGTGTCTGTGTGTGTGTTTGTGTCTGTGTGTCTGTGTGTCTGTGTCTGTGTGTCTGTGTCTGTGTGTGTGTCTGTGTGTCTGTGTCTGTGTCTGTGTGTCTCTGTCTGTGTGTCTCTCTGTCTCCGTGTCTCTGTGTCTCTGTGTCTCTGTGTCTCTGTGTCTCTGTGTCTCTGTGTCTCTGTGTCTCTGTGTCTCTGTGTCTCTGTGTCTCTGTGTCTCTGTGTCTCTGTGTCTCTGTGGCTGTGTCTCTGTGTCTCTGTGTCTCTGTGTCTCTGTGTCTCTGTGTCTCTGTGTCTCGGTGTTTCTGTGTCTCTGTGTCTCTGTGTCTCTGTGTCTGTGTGTCTGTGTGTCTGTGTGTCTGTGTGTCTGTGTGTCTGTGTGTCTGTGTGTCTGTGTG
>CAUYUJ010014252.1:145000-147114 GCA_963575745.1 Prorocentrum cordatum | reverse complement strand
ACTACCACTACTACTACGACTACCACTATGACTACTACTACTACATCTACTACTACTACTACTACTACTACTGCTGCTGCTGCTGCTGCTGCTACTACTACTACTACTACCACTACTACTACTACTACTACTACTACTACTACTACTACTACTGCTACTACTACTACTACGACTACGACTAGTACACTACTACTAATACTAATACTACGACTACGACTACTACCACTACTACTACTACTACTACCACTACTACTACTACTACTACTACTACTACTACTACTACTACTACTACTTCTAGTACTACTACTACTTTATCTCTACTTACTACTACTACTTCTACTAATGTTCGATGTCTTACTTACTACTACTTCTACTACTACTACTACTATACTACTACTACTACGGCTTATCATACTACTACTACTACTATACTACTATCTTACTTACTACTACTACTACTACTATACGATTACGGATTACGACTACGATACGACTACGACTTGGACTACGACTACGAATTACGACTACGACTTACGGACTTACTACTACTACTACTACTACTACTACTACTACTACTACTACTACTACTACTACTACTACTACTACTACTACTACTACTACTAGTACTACTGAAAGGGAGAAAGAGAGAGAGAGAGAGAGCGCGGTTTACGGTTGCTTGCCTTGGGAACATTCGGTCGGCGGCGCGTTTCGAACCAGGGGGTGTGCCCCCCCCACACTCGGCGCCGTCCATCAGAACAGGGGGGGCTCTTCTGCCCCCTAAACCCCCTGCTCCCGAACCCCTCCCCCCACCGCACCTCCCAGGAGTTCAAAACCCCTCCCAGCGCCGGCGCCGGCGCCGGCGCTAGCGGCGGCCAGCAGCGCAGACGGCGGGGGCGCAGCAACGATGTTCCAACCCCCCCCTGGGTGCCGGCGCCAGCGCCGGCGCTGGCGGCGGCCAGCGGCCAGCAGCGCCGACGGCGGGGACACAGCAACGATAACCAGAGAGGGCCCAGAGGCCGCAGAGGGGAAACACCAAGTGCCATCTCGAGCCAACGCCCCCCAAGGGCCACCGAGAGGCACTTAGGAAGGTCCAGGAGGCTTCACAAATGCTCCTCCGACGCCCCCGAGACCCCTCTGACGAGACCTCAAGAGGCATCCATTAGAACTTTGTCCCAAAGCCAGAACACGATGGCGGGAAGACCCGAAGGCCACACACCACCAGCACCACAAACCACCACACCACCACCACAACAACAACCACCACCACTAACCACCACAAACCACCACAACCCACCACAACCACCACCATCACCACAAACCACCTCACCACCACCAACATCAAAAACGCCACCACCTCTTCACCACAAACACAAACCACCACAACCCACCACAAACACCACCACAACCACCACTACAAACAACCACACCGTCACCACCATCACCGTCACCACCTTCTCGCACCACCAGCACCACCAAAACCCACCACCACCCCCACCACCGCCGCCACAAACCACCACACCACCACCACCACCACCACAATCACCACCACCACCACCCACCACCCATCACCACCACACCACCACCACAATCACCACAATCACCACCACCACCAGCACCACCAACACCACAGCCCACCGCTACCACCACCACCACTTCAAACCGCCACGCCACCACCACCACCACCGCCACCACCACTATCACCACCACCACTAGCACCGCCTCAACCCACCACCACCACCACCACAAACCACCACACAACCACCACCACCACAGCCACCACCATCACCACCACAAACACAACAACCCACCACCACCAAAACAACCACCACCAGTACTCCACCACCATAACCTGACACACCACCACCACCACCACCACCACCACCACAACCACCGCCACCACCACCACCAGCACAACCCAGCACCACTACCACCACAAACCATCACACCACCACCACCACAAACCACCACACAACAACCACCACCACCACCAGCACCACAGCCCACCACTACCACCACCACCACCACCACCACCACCGCTACAACCACCGCCACCACCACCAGAACTACATACCACCGCCACCACCACCACCACAATGCACCACGCCGCCAGACCC
>CAUYUJ010014252.1:125000-140000 GCA_963575745.1 Prorocentrum cordatum | reverse complement strand
CGCTGCCCCGGGCATCTCCCAGGAGACCCACTCTTCCTCTGCCCCGTTTCTCTCAGGGGTTGACTTGAACAGTTCTCGTCGCTTTCGCAGTGTTTTCGTTGTCCCCCGTTTTGCCTTCCATCTCCAGCCCGCCTCTGCTGCGAAACAAGATCGGCACGAAAACGGCCCAGGAAAAATCGGCACATCATCGATTAGGTCGAGCCCTGCGTTCCCTCCCCCCAGAAGACTGCCAGAAGACCCACCCCTTACTCTGCAGTTGTTTTGACGTGGTAACCTCAAGGTGCAGAAAACAGTTACCGCGCTGAAACCAGTTCCGCCTGTGGGGCCCGTCGGTCCGCTGATGAGCCCCAGATGGCAGCAGTGCGCGAACGATCTACAGTCGAGATGCGATGGCAATACAACCGTACAAAAAAGGAAACCAAGAAGTACCGGCACCGCTACTCCCCGGACCTCTCCCGGGATGCGGTCTGACCAGGATTCCGAGGCGAAGCCAGCGGTGGCGACGAGGGCCTCCCCGGAAGCCCAAGAAAGGGGAAAGCGAGGACAGGGTGGCGATCAGGGGAAATTGCATCGTGCCGCCGCTCGGACGTCCATTTCCCGTACGTGGTTCGGTGTCGTGCGTGTTTTTGTTCGCTCGGTGGCCCAGGATCGTCCTCAATGGTTCGAGCCGTGAAAGCATGCACGCGTCCGAGCGGTGCCAGGACATGCTCCTCCTCTGCAAGATGCGGTGGCAAGACCAGCGGCCCAGAACAGGCAGCTCTGGCCCGACCGGAGACCTGCCCGCGGGGCCGCTCCGCGGGCCCGCGCCTCTCGCGGTGGCCCGCCCGCGCTGCCCCGCGAAAGGAGCGCTGCCCGGCCTTGGCCAGGGCGAGGCCAGGGGAGCGGAGCGCAGGACGCAGGTGTGCCAACGCACACACGACGAGGAGAGAGGGAGGGAGCGAGGAGGAGGAGGAGGAGGAAGGGGGAGGAGGAGGAGGAGGAGGAGGAGGAGGAGGAGGAGGAGGAGGAGGAGGAGGAGGAGGAGAGGAGGAGGAGCGAGGAGGAGGAGCGAGGAGGAGGAGGAGGAAGAGGAGGAAGGGGGAGGGAGGGGGCAGCAGGAGGGGTGGCGATGACGAGGGCGATGGTGGAGAGGAGGACGAGGACGGCCGCACGAGGAGGGAGAGCAGAGCGATGGCGCGGAGGAGCAGACCGCGGCCCGGCCGCCTCCGCGTGCTCGCCGCGGGCGGTGCGGCGCCGTCGGCTGCGCCGCCCGCCGCCGTCGAGGGCTCCCAGGGGGCTCGTCGGCGTGCCTCCTGCAGCGCCGCCACGGCCGAGGGCCAGCGCCGCCGCTCCCACTTCCACGATGAAGCGTCGGGGCCAGGACTCCGAGGAGGAAGCGGTGCCCATGCCGCCACCCTTCTCTCGTTCTCCCCTTTTGGGGGCCTCCTGGGAGGCCCTCGTGTCGCCACCGCTGGGCTCGCCTCGAGATTCGTTGGAAACATCTGCAAGAGCTTCACGGATGAAGGGCGGTTCCTGTTCAAAGCGTGGTTCTCGCCTTGGCGCCGCACACATTCGTTGTAAACAGCTCCAAGAGTTCAACGGGTTGAGGGCGGTTCTTTTTCAGCATGTGGCTCTCGCCTTAGCGCCGTCTTTAACGGTGCATGAGCTTAGCGGATTCCCATGGTCAGCGTGCCAGAAATAATGCTTTGGACGGACTCATGATTATGAGGGTGCAGCAGTTACGCTGGTTCGCGGGATTGAAGTCCCAGGAATGGCTTTCTGGCGCGATTCAGGATCGTCAAGACGCAACAGTCAGGTTGATCCGTGGCGGTGGAATCCCGCGTCTGGTCAGACCGCATCCAGGGAGAGGTCCGGGGAGTGGCGGCATCTGTACCTGTGGGCTTCCCAAAGGTTGGAGGCCTAAGCATAAGCACCAACACCAAAACAGGGGGGTGCCTCCACCAGGGGAAGATGATCCTGGATTTGGGCGTTGGTGTTCATATTTCGGCCATCTGGGTAGCACGAACATTACCACCATCACCAAAACCAGGATCATCTGCCCTCGGTGGAAGCACACGGCCGATATTGGTGCTGGTGTCAACCTCAAGGCCTCCGAAGAGACTGCACCCGACGCGCCGAATGGACCCCCGCCGAGGACAGCCACCGCGCACCGAAAGCCGCTCCTCGCGTACGGAGCGCGCCGACGAGACGGGACGCTGAACTGCCGCCTCGGGGGCGCAACGAGTCAAATCAGTGCGCCGGCCGCCCGGGCATGACCTCAAGAGGTATCGGCCCGCCGACGAGGCGGGACGCAGAACTGCCGCCTCGGGGGCGCAACGAGTTAAATCAGTGCGCCGGCCTCCCCGCAGACCAGACCATTTTTGCCCTAGAAACAACACAGTCCCAATCCCAAAATCGCGAATTCGCCAAGGACTCGACCATCGGCCAAAGATTTCGGGGTATGGTTTGCGTTCGTCGTTGTCCCCCCGGTAAAACCCTACCCCGAAATCTACTTCCCCGATGTCTCGAGGAGCCTGCGTTTTGATTTTGCCCTCGCATTTTCGGGATTGGGCGTCTTTTCTGTGGTAGCGAATTTTCTTGATCACGGACGAGTGCACGGTGCCCTGGCCGCGGACCCCAGCGCGGAGCAAGACACAGCCGCGGCAGTGCAGGTCGCAGTGCTCCCCTGCCGCAGCGGGCGGAGACTCCAGCCTCCCGACGCTACGCTGGGCGCTGAGGCCAGTCAGCACAGCGGGGGCGGCTCCGGCGTGGAGCTGCACAGCGGCGGTCTCCGTTGGCGACGGTGCGGTTGTCTTCCCCGAGCGGGCTGGACACGGCGGCCTCCGCGATCACATCGCGCAGCTGGAGTTGCTGGCAGCTTCCATTGGCGACTGCGCGGTGGTCTTCCCGGAGCGGGCTGGACACGGCGGCCTCTGCGATCGCATCGCGCTGCTGGAGTAGGCCAAGCTTCCAAGGGAGGGGGCTTCGCAGGAGGGCCTTAAGGCTTCTGAGAAGACTGGTTTAAGAGACTTGGAGGCAGGAGGGCCTTCAAGAGGCTGCCTGGAGACTTGTTCAAAAACTTCTTAGCAGGCAGGAGGACCTCCACGAGGCCTCCTGTCTTCTGAGAAGCCCCCCCTTGTGCAACAGCCCTTTGCGCGCCGATGGAGGACCGGGCGTGGGTGGCGGAAATGAGTCGGTCGGCCACCCTGACTGTGGTCTCCGACATAATGTTAAAAACGCTGGGGCCTTGTTCCCCGCTTTCAACTCTTGAATGTTCGGCCACCCTGCACTGAAAACATGCAGCCGGGAACATAATGTTTATATATAAAGAGTAGACATGCTCTACGGAACCGAACCGAAAACGGCGCAGACGATGACCCCCAAACAGGGGAAACAATTACCCCCGACGGAAGACAAGCTCGGTCTTGAACACGAACGACAACAAAAACACGCCCCCAGCGTTTTGACATCATCTGGCGGATTCCGGACACCCTGAACCCAAAAAAAGCTCTCATCTCTTGGGAGGTCGTCTATTGCTTCCGCTTGCTTCCGCCAGCCTTCCGCCGCCTTCCGCCGGCGGAGGCGGCCCAGTTTAATTTCCGCCAGCCTTCCGCCGCCTTCGTCAGCGGAAGAGATGGCAAATCCTTCGACCCTCGAAAGCAAGGCCATTTCTGGAACGCCCCATTCTAAATCCGGCACACTGATTATGGTCTCCGACATGGTGGCGGCGATCGCCTAGCTACCTGGCGCGGCGGAGCTGGACCAGGGGACGCGCGGAGCGAACCCGACGCGCTGCGCACGGCGGCCTCCGAGCAGAGCTGACCGACGACGAGGGCGGCGACTCCGATGCGGAGCTGAACGGCGAAGGCACATCGCAGACAGATCGGCGATAGGCCCCCCGATTCACGTGCGGCGCACATATCCGTACCCGCGCCCTCGCAGTCTGGATTCCTTGCCGGGGCGCGATCCCGCATATACGCGGTCGCACGGATGCAGTCCGCGCAGGGCATCTGCAAAACTACGCCCAGCATCCACAGGGTCGCGGCCCAGGGGCCCAGCCCGCGAGGACGCGGATACGGACACGTGCTTCGCCCACGACCGATAGCGAATCCGCACGCTCCTGGGCGGGGAGGGCTCGGGCCATCCTCGGCGATGAATGGGCGATTGGAGGGCTATGCATCCGCCCTGAGCGGATCCTCCCTACTGTTGCCCTCGTGGCGTCGGGGCAATAGGCCGTGCCTCCGGCGGCCGCTCGGGACGATCCAGACACCCCCAGAAGGCCCTCGGCAAGGCGCAGCTACTGGAACGCACGAGGCTGGCGAACCGCCGAGTATTAGGTCGGGCGTGTCTCCCTATAAGCGGATTTTGGACGGAAAATGGAAAATACCCCAAACATGCTCCAAAAATGTTCAAGCTAGTCCAAACATCGTCCTCCGACTTTTTTGCACTGTGCTTGAATACTCCTCCTGTGGGGGGACAGGCCCGACGTCAGCCGAGAACCCACCTCAACCCTCCGAGGACCTGGAACCGCCAACGCTGCCCTGGCGCCAGCGCGCGGCCCTCGCTGCGGCACCGGCCGGCGCGAGGCGCGGCGGCCCTGGCGGCGGGGCGCGGCGCGGCCGAGAGGCACCGCGGCGCGTGGCGGCTTCGGCCCGTCCGACGCCGGGCCGCACAGCGCGGCGCACGGCCAGCTGGCGCACACCGGCGCGCAGCTGGGCGGCGCGCCGCTCGAGAGCTGCGGCGTGGGAGTCGGCGGCGCCTTTCCACGCGCAGGCCCCGGCGCGGACGGCGGGGAGCTCCACGATGTCGCGGGGCGCCAGAGGAGAAGTGGGCCGCGCTGGGGGGAGGGTGGGGGAGAGGAGGGGGGGAGGGAGGGAGGCGGAGGAGGAGGAAGAGAGAGGAGGGAGGGAGGGAGGGATCAGGACGGAGTCTGGAGGGGGGGAAGGCGGAGACGAGAGAAGGACAACGGAGGGAGGAGCGAGAGCTGGCAGGGGGGGCGGGGGAGGGAGGGAGGAGTAGACGAAGAGCAGGAGGAGGACGACGAGGAGGAGATCTCGTAGCTGGTTTTCTTTGCGGCAGACTGGTTGGGAAGAGGAGCAGCAGCATGAGCGGCATCAGGACGAGGAGTAGGCCAAAGATGAGCAGAAGGAGCAGCAGCGAGGAGAGGGGGAAAGAGGAAGAGGGAAGGAGGCGGGAAAGAGAATGGAGGGAGGGAGAGGAAGAGGGGCGGAGGGCGAAGGGCGGGGCCACGGCAGAGAGCGCGCACGCAAGGGCGGCGAGGCGCTCTTCAGGATGAGGTCCCGGATGAAACCGTCGGGGCTCCCGCCCTTGGCGTGGCACCAATGACGTGAGCTAAATGGAAGTCCTCCTCCATCCTTCTCCCGTTTCTTCCTGCTCCTCGTACTTCACCTCCAACATCCTCCTCCCTCTCCTCCTCCTCCTCCCTTCTCCCCAGCAGCGCCACATTCCGCAAGAGTCCACAGGAGTCTGAAAATTCCATCACAGTCACTGAGAATCCTGAGAAAGCCTGCTGATTCACGAGAAAACCGGGAGAGACCTGAATGGTTCCTGAAAGTGTCTGGGCACTCGCTCCCAGAAGAGACCCAGAAATGCTTGATTTGTTGGAACTTCCCGAAGCTTCCCATGGATGCCTGAAAACTCAGCAGGGCTTCATATGGAGTACTGATGACTCGCGGGGAGCCCTAAGGGTGCCGAAGGTATCGTGAGGATGTTTAACTGCCGCGAAGAATCGAACCCGAATGGGTCGCGAAGACTTCCTGGGGACCCCGAAGGGCGCCTTAAGTGCTCCAACGCGCTTCTGGGGGAGATATGGGGAACACGACGGATTACCAAAGAGATCCTCTGACATTCGGATGGAGCCAAGGTGCCTGCCACAGGTGACATGTTAACGATGCAAAGTCAATCATGGGTTTCCCTATAATTAGACCAACAAAAAATGGGCGGGGGGGCCCTTGGCTTTACTGCGGTTGCTACAGCTACTACGATTACATTCACCCATACTACTACACTTCCTGCTGTTGCAACTCCTGCCGATATCCGTAGCAATATCACTTACAGTGGCACGTGCGTGGCCAAGACCCAACAAAACGAACAGGGGGTGCAGGCAAGAACGTCGGGAACATGTCCACACGATCAAGCAAACGACCTGGGGCAACCGACACTCGTCACCAGCACGATTGCGAACACTCGTGCAAAACAAACATACCTGAACACGACTGCATTACCAAATGCCTTAAGCGACTGCTTTCACTAAACATGCAGTAAACACGCGTTGGAATCTCCATTGGCCTGATGAAATGCAACACCGCTTAGCACAATTACTTGAAGTGGGTCAACCAGTAATGTTGCAACTGTTCTTGCGATCTTTGAACATGTCCGCGACCAGTGAAACCATAGAGCGCGGTGGTCTTGTCAGGCGACCATCTGGAATAGCCGTTGCGCCGTGGGAACGCGACGTCGCGATCTGCGTGATGGATGCGTCTGGGTTTCAGAATGAGGAAGATGTCCCATGCGAAACGGCCATTTGAAAATCCACGGCGACACCAGCATTCGCCTCCGAGCTCTATTCCTTCGGAGAGGTGCGAATTATAATTGCTGCATCCTCCCATTCTGCCACTTAGCCGGTCGATGGAATTCCAGAGCGGGGGGGGCCTCCGACCCAGGAAAATAGAATGTCAATATAACATGGGCGTTTTGCTGTCGACCTTGCAAAATGCGTCGCAGGAGTGGGACGCAGCTCATATCGCGAGCGGAATGTCGAGATGTCGCTGTGGCCCTGCGCCGCGCATACTTTTCCTGGAAACTGCGTTCCTGCTTGGGCGCGGTGCACATTTCCCCCTCGCCACTTTACTAGGACACGGGGCGGCGCACGAACGTGCGACACGTCGTTCTCGCCAAAGCCGCGCAGACTTCCCCTTAAAGCGGCGCACCCGATTTGGCGCGGCGCATCTTTCTCACCCGCCCCAGACGTCGGAAACGAGGTCGCGCCTCACATAGCGAAGTGTCGCTTTCGCTCTGCGGATCTCGCTTGAAAATTGCGCCCCTGCCTGGGCGCGGTGCGTGTGGCCTCGCCAGTCCTATAGAAAAAACTGTTTGCGCGCGGGAGGGTTCAACGGTGCTGCTGCTTCAGTTCCGCGTAAAGATTCCCTGGGAGTTCTGCTTCCGCCTGTGTGCGGCCCATGGTATCCTTCGCCACGTCGTCGCTCCTCCTCCTCCTCCACCACCTCCTCCTCCTCCTCCTCCTCCTCCTCCTCCTCTTCCTCCTCCTCCCTCCTCCTCCTCCTCCTCCTCCTCCTCCTCCTCTCCTCCTCTCCTCCTCCCCCTCCTCCTCCTCCTCCTCCTCCACCACCTCCTCCTCCTCCTCCTCCTCCTCCTCCTCCTCTTCCTCCTCCTAGTGGCCGCAGGGGGGGCGAGCGCATCCCGTTGGCTAGGCGGGAGCGCGCGCCAGCCCCAGCATCCAGTCGTGCTTGCCATGGTTCCGACGTCATGGCAAGGAGGGTGGGGCTGGGTTGGGCCCGCTCGCTCGTTCGGGCTGGTTAGCTCGACTCCTTCTCCAACATCTCCTCCATCCTCATGCGCCTCCTTCTCATCACCGTCATCATCCCTCCTCACGTCGCGCCAACCGCATTGTCTCTCCTGTCATACACCTCCTCCTCCTCCTCCTCCTCCTCCTCCTCCTGATCTCATTGCTGGTCGTCGTCATCATCATAATCATCATCATCAGCAGCAGCATCATCATCATCGTCGTCGTCAGCACCATCATCATCATCAGCATCATCATCAGCGTTGTCATCATCATCAGTATCATCATCAGCAGCATCATCATTACCATCATCATCTGCACCATCCATCATCACCATCATCATCAGCATCATCATCAGCAGCAACATCATCATCATCAGCAGCAGCATCAGCTGCATCATCATCATCATCATCATCATCATCATCATCAGCAGCATGGCCGCCATCATCATCAACAGCATCAGCAGCAGATTCATCATCATCACAAGCATCCGCGTCATGAGCCTGATCGTCATCACCACCACAATCAACCATCATCATCAGCATCGTCAGCAACATCCGCATAAGCACCATCGTCAACGTCGACGTCATCACCATCAGCATCCGTATCACAATCATCAGCAACATCATCATAATCATCAGCATCAACATCGTCATCGTCAGCATCATCATGACCGTCATCATCAGCAACACCATCGTCAGCATGATTATCAGCATCATCAGCAGCATCAACATCATCGGCATGGTCATCGTCATCATCGTCATCGTCGTCGTCGCTGTCGTCAGCATCAGCATCAACACAATAAACATCGTTACAATCATGTGCATCAACATCGCCACCATCGTCAACCGCTTCATCAGCACCATCATCATCAGCACAAGTATCTGCATCATCATCAGCATGCTCATCATCGTCAGCGTCAGCATCAACATCATCACCATCAGCATCATCATCAGCAGAATCAGCATCGTCGTCATCGTCACAGCCATCATCATCATCATCACCATAATCATCAGCAGCATCATCAGGAGCATCATCATCGATATCATCACCATCATCATAATCATACTCATGATCATAATCAGCACCTCCATTGTTACCATCACCACAATCAAAATCATCAGCATCACCATCATCATCATCGATACCACCACCATATTCACAATCATAAACATCATCATCGCCTCCCTTATTATCATCACCACAATCAAAGACATCATCAGCATCATCATCAGCAGCAGCATCATCATCACCATCTTGCTCCTGAACCAGCCTCCACCTCCTCCTACTCCTCCTCCGCATTATCATAATCATCCTCGCCATCCCGCGCCCCCTCATCTATGCACATCCTCCTCCTCCTCCTTTCCCTCCTTGGCCTCCTCATCATCATTACTATCCTCAGCTTACGCGGCCTCATCCCTCCTGGTCATGTTCCCTCATGATCCTCCTCAGCCTAAGCCCTTAGCCTCTTCCTAATTGTATTCTTACTCATGCCTCTTCCTTATCCTCCTCCTCCGTCTCCTCCTCCCCATCATTCCCTACCTAGGCTCTACCTAGAAGGGTTCTTACTCTGTAGCTTAAAGGGGCCGGGCAGTGGAAATCGCCCCGGGCGGTTCCCCCAGTCCCCTGGGAGCCAAGCAAAAGCAACAGCAAAGGTAAAAGCAAACGCGCGGTTCCCCCAGTTGCGCCCCCTGGGTGCCACCTAGGAGGCAAAAGCAAAGGCAAAATTGAAGGCAAAAGCGAAGGCAAAGCAAAATAATAGCATAGCAAAGCATAGCATAGCATAGCATAGCGCAGCATAGCATAGCGCAGCATAGCATAGCATAGCATAGCATAGCCTAGCCTAGCCCAGCATAGCATTGCGCAGCATAGCATAGCATAGCATAGCAGAGCAGAGCAGAGCATAGCATAGCATAGCGCAGCACAGCATCCACGATTTCTGCTGATATATATATATATATATATGTATGTGTGTACTTATGTGTGTGTGTGCGCACGTATGTTCCATGCATGTTGTCCTTCTGTGGGCCATCTGGAGCCCTTAGTGGGGCAGCTTGAGCCCTTAGTGGGGCATTTTGAGCCCTTAGTGGGGCAGCTTGAGCCCGTCTGTGGGCCATCTTGAGCCCGAAGTGGGGCTGCTCCTACTACTGTTGCTTTCCTAGAGGCTCCAATTCCTAGGTAGGGTCGCACTGGGATAATTCTTTTTTTGTGATTCCTCATCATCCTTCTCCTCAACCTCTTTGTCATACGCCTTCTACCCTCCTCATCGCCAACGCCATTGTCATACTATTCATCCGCCTTCTCCATCTCCAAGTGGCCATGGCCTTGATAATGCGGTCATCCTCGTCATTAAAATGATGATCCAAGGCAGCAGCACGAACGACATCATTGCCGTCACCATCACCACCATCATCAGCAGCGGCCTCCTCCTCCTCCTTCCCCCCCTACGTACCATCATCATCATCATCATCAGCAGCAGCAGCATCATCAGCATCATCAGCATCATCAGCATCATCATAAGCCTCAACACCAGTTTCGCCATCGTCGTCGTCACCATCACCATCATCATCGTCAACATCACCAGCGTCATCCGGCGATCAGGGACCAGTGGTCTGCAGTCGAGGTACCGCATGCGAGGTATCAGCATCGTTGTCATTGCCATCGGCATCATTATCATCACCGTCCGTTCCATCATCATCGGTAACCTCACCTCCGTCGCCATCATCATCAGCATCATCATCAGCATCATCAGCATCATCAGCATAATCATCATCGTCGTCGTCATTCCCAACCCCGGGAGGACGCACGGCCCCATGCTGCAAAGACGACGCGGCGACAAGACTCCATTGTGCAACTTGTCAACTGTGCACTCGGGGCAGCGCTCACCTCACGAGAGGCGAGGATCGGGGCGTCGTGGCCGCTGGACCAAGACGCGCAGCTGAGCATCATGATCCTCATCCTCATCATCATCATCACCATCATCATCATCATCATCATCATCATCATCAGCATCATAATCATAATCAGCAGCAGCATCATCATCACCATCATTATCACCATCATCATCACCACCACCATCGTCGCCATCATGACCAGCACCACCACCATCATCTCTCCGTTCCTCTCCTGATCTCCGCTCCTTCTCCCCGTCCCTCCCCAGTCAGCACCGCCCTCCTCCCCCTCCTCCACGTCGTCCCCTTCTCCCCCGTTCATATCGCCTCCCCTCCTCCCCACTACCACACTCCCCCCGCCCTCCATGCCCGTCCCCCTCCTGCATCCGCACCCTCCCCCTCCCCCGCCACCCCCCTCCTGCATCCGCACCGTCCCCCTCCCCCGCCCCGAGGGGCCTCGCCCGTGAGCTGCTCCTGGTACCACTCCTCGAGGTTGTCCAGCTTGTCGCCGTCGAGGTCGATGCCTGCGGGGGGGGGGAGTGAGCCCGTCTTTTTCCCCCTTGTCCTAGGATGGGGTCCCTGTTATTCCGCATGTACTAGGATCGGGTTATTGCTAGTACTTAGACGCCTCTGGACCTCCCGCCTCCTGTTCCTCTTGTTTCTCCTCTTCCCCTTCTCACTCTGATATCACTCATATACCAGTACTCAGGTCACTCACACCCATCACGGGTCCCATCACACCTCCACTCTTCTTACGGGGTCCATCCCAGACTCACACTTCCTCACGCAGACTGGGCCACATCACTTCCTCACTCAGAATCACTCAGGCTCAGACTCACTCAAACTCAGACTCAGTCACATCACTTCCCCACTCAGACCCACTCAGACTCAGAGGCGTTGGGTTCAGCACTCCCAAAGGGGGGGGGCGCCAGGGGTGAATACACTCCAGGGTTCGGGCCCGGATTGTGGGTTTTCTCTGGCGGTTTGCCTGTTTTTGTCACCTAACAACCTTTGCTTTCGGAGCTGGTTGTCGGGCTGTCTCAGGCGAGGCGCTGGTCGCAGCACTCCCACAGAGGGAGCCGCCAGGGGCGAACAAATTTCTTCATTCGTGTCAAGATTTGG
This sequence comes from Prorocentrum cordatum, assembly GCA_963575745.1. Classification (NCBI taxonomy): domain Eukaryota; class Dinophyceae; order Prorocentrales; family Prorocentraceae; genus Prorocentrum; species Prorocentrum cordatum. Next base: position 128,465 of record CAUYUJ010014252.1, on the reverse strand, counting down.
GGGGTGTCTCGGGCGCTCTGTCTGCTTCTCACCCAAACATCCTCTGCTTTCGGAGCAGATTGTCAGGATGTCTTGGGCGAGGCGTTGGTTGCAGCACTCCCCAAGGGGGAGCCGCCAGGGGCGAACACACTCCTCAATTCGTGTTTTAGGCGATGTCTCGGGCGGTTTGCCTGCTCTTCCCCAAAAACTCTTCTGCTGTAGGAGCAGATTGTCAGGATGTCTCAGGCGAGGCGCTGGTTGCAGTACTCCCAAAGGGGGAGCCGCCAGGGGCGAACACGCTCCAGAGTCCGCGCGAAGTTTGTAGGGACAGGCGGTTTGCATGCCTCTGCCTCCCAGCATCCTCTGCTTCCGGAGCAGATTGTGAGGATGTCTCGGGCGAGGCGCTGGTTCCTGGACTCCCTCCCAAGCAGTGGATGGGCGCCAGAGGTGGGGCACTCCAGAATTTGCGTCCACTCAGTTGGGATGTCTCAAGCGGTGTGCGTGGTTCTGTCCCCAAACACCCCTTGCTGCTGGAACAGATTATGAGGATCTCTCATGCGAGGCGCTGGCTTCAGCACTCCCAAGGAGGGGGGGCGTCAACGGTAGGGGCACTGCAAAATTCGCGCCGAGTTGGTGGGGATGCCTCGAGCGGGCTTCTTGCTTCTACACCCCAGCATGCTCTGCGTTCGAAACAGATTGAGACGTCGTCTCAGACGAGTCGCTGGCTTCAGCACTCCCAAGGGGGAGGCGCCAGGGGGGTATCTCACGGGCCAATTCGCGCTCAGACGATGGGGATGCATCAGGCGGTTGGCTTGCTTCGGCCCGCGACTTGTCCCTTTTGGCGATCCAATGCTCACCGCGCGATAGAAGAAGGGGCAGTTGGCAGCTCAAGGGGGGAACGGGGGGGGACGCCAGGGGCCAGGACACTCCAGGATTCGCTTCCCAATTGTGGGGATGCCTTAAGAGGATATTGATCCGCATACTACGACTGCTACTAATACAAATACGAGTCCGAACAATACTACTACTACTACGACGACTACTGCTACTACTACTACTACTACTACTACTACTACTACTACTACTACTACTACCACTACCACTACCACTACCACTACCACTACCACTACTACTACTACTACTACTACTACTGCTACTACTACTACTACTACTACTAACTACTACTACTACTAACTACTACTACTACTACTACTACTACTACTACTACTACTACTACTACTACTACTACTACTACTACTACTACTACTCTACTAACTACTCTACTACTACTACTACCTACTACTACTACTACTAACTACTACTACTACTACTACTACTACTACTACTACTACTACTAACTACACTACTACTATACTACTACTACTACTGCTACTATTACTGCTACTGCTAATACTAATACTACTACTAACTACTACTACTACTACTACTGCTACTACTACGACTACGACTACTACTCTACTACTACTACTACTACTACTACTACTACTACTACTACTACTACTACTACACTACTACTACTACTACTACTACTACTACTACTACTACTACTACTACCACTACTACTACTACTACTACTACTACTACTACTACTACTACTACTACTTCTGCTACTACTACTAGGCAACGGCACGCCCTCCACGCCTGGACCCCCGCGAACGGCACACCCTCCACGCCTCAAGTTTCTCAGTGGGGAGACGTTAAGGTGACCGTTGGGACCCCCGGGGCGCGCAACACCCAACAAAAAAAAGAAAGAGAAGAGGAACGATCGAGGGGTGTTTGTGCAAGATGCAAGGTTCTGCTCGCGAAACGGTCTCCACGCCTGGGCCGCCTTAAACATTTATAAGGTGGTGCCGTAGTATGAGATGCCATCAAGCTACCATGAGACAATATAGCGCCAAGGTACCGTAGCATCAGATGTCACCAAGCCACCATGAGACAATATAGCATCCCAAGGTACCGTAGTACGAGATGCCATCACACTACCACGTTGCAAGATGGCATCAAGCTACCCTGTTGCAAGAGGCCATCAAACCACCATGTTGCAAGACAACATCCACGTACCGTTGTATGCGATGCCATCAACCTACCATGGTGCAAGATAGCAACATTGTAGCGTGGTACGGGATGGCATCAAGATACCATGATGCAAGATATCATCAAGGTGGCAGACGCGCCAACGAAGCTGTCATACGAAAACGATAGCAAGCATATCAAAGCAACACATCATACCATACAAGTAGTACCAAATCAACATGTCAACATGAAACAATCATATAAAGACAGCGTGAGGTACTATAGCCAGCAGCATGCCATAACGTGGCGCCCATATCAATACAGCTGAGGCCTCCTGGGACCTCCTGGGGCCTCCTGGGTGGTCCCTGGGGTCTCCTAGTGCCTCCTGGCGGCCTCCTGGGGCTTCCTGGGGTCTCCTGAAGCCTCCAAGGGCCTCCTGGGGCCTCCTGGGGCCTCCTGGAACCGTTTGGGGATTCCTGGGAGCCTCCTGGGGCCGCCTGGGATCTCCTGAAGCCTCCTAGGGCCGCCTCCTGATGGCCTCCTGGGGCCTCCTGGTAGCCTCCTAAGGGCCTCCTGGAGGCCTCCTGGTGCCTACTGGGGACAACTGGGGTCTTCTGGTGCGTCCTGGACCGCCTCCTGGCGCCTCCGTGGTCTCCCGGTGGCCTCCTGCATCCTGGGGTCTCCTGGGGTTTCCTGGGGTTTCTTGGGGGCCACATGGCAGACTATAGCGGACGCAGCAATCAAACACTGCAAACAGCATCGGTCGCATCTAACGAACATGGTGTAAGATAGCAGACGCGTCAAGAAAACATGGCACACGATAGCAATCATAGCAAGACAACGTACCAGACTATACCACTAGTATCAAGACAACCTGGCAACATGAGACACCACTGTAGAGACAGCAAAAGGTAGCATAGCAAACACCTTGCCAGAACATGGCAATCGTATCAATGCAGCTGGGGTCTCCTGGGGTTGCCTGGGCCCTCCTGGTGTCTTGGGGCCTCCTGGGTGCTTCCTGGGTGCCTCCTGGGTTTCCTGATGTTTCTCTCCTGAAGCCGCCTGGAGCCTCCTGGGGCCTCTTAGAGTCTCCTGGGCCTCATGGCGGCCTCCTTGGGCCCCCTGGAGTCTCCTGGGGCCTCCTGGGGCCTCCTGGGGTTTCCTGTGTGCCTTCTGGGTCCTCCTGGTGCCTCCTGGGGTCTCCTGGTGCCTCCTGTTGTGTCCTCTGGTTTCCTGAGGGCCTCCTGGAGTCTCCTGGGGCATCTTGGGGCCTCTTGGGGCCTCCTGTGGTTTTCTGATGCCTCCTGGGGCCTCCTGGGGGTTCCTGGGACCTCCTGCGTGCCTTTCGTGGGACGTCCCGGAAGCTCTTGCGGCATCCTGCGAGCTCCTGGACACTCTCGGAGCTCCCTGAAACGTCATGTGGCGTCCTGGTGTCTCCTGCAGCATCCTGGG
>CAUYUJ010014252.1:15000-120000 GCA_963575745.1 Prorocentrum cordatum | reverse complement strand
CGATGGGCGACTGCGGACGACGACGACGACAACGGCGACGACGACGATGATGAGGACGACAACAATGACGGCGGAGGACAAGGTCGACGACTACTACGACGACGACGGTTACGACTACTACTACTACTACTACTACTACTACTACTACCACTACTACTACTAGTACTACTACTACTACTACTACTACTACTACTACTACAACTACTACTACTACTACGGACGACAGGCAACGGACGACGGACGCAGGACGACGACGACGATGGACAACGACGGACGACGACGACGACGCACAACGACAAACGACGACGACGATGACGCCGACAACGGACGACTACTGGAAACGATGAAAACGACGACGAAGGACGACGACAACAACGATGACGACGACAACAGACGACGATGGCCGACGACGACCAACGACGACGAAGACGACGACGGACAACGGACGACGGGCGAAGGCGAAGTCGAAGACGACGACGACGAGGACGACGGCACACGACGACGATGACGACGATGGATGACGACAGACGAGGACGACTACGACGACAACGACGACTACGACCACTACTACGGACGACGACAACGACGATCACGCAAGACGACGAAAACGATGACGACGGCGGTGACGACAACGGCGGACGAAGACGACGACGACGACGACGACGACGGCGACGACCACAGCGACGACGACGACAACGTCGTCGACGACGACGGAGACGACGGTGCCGACGGACGACGACAGAAGACGACGGACGACGGACGACGACGACGACGACGACGACGACGACCACGACGACAAGGACGACGACGACGATGACGACGACAAGGACGACGACGGACAACGACGACGACGACGACGACGACCAAGGAGGATGCCGACTACGACGGCAGCGGCGGCGGACGATACCGTCGACGACCAACGACGAGAACGACGGCGGACCACGGCGGAAGACAGCGCACGACAGCGGACGACGGCGGAAGACGATGGACGACGGCTTCACACTCTTTTTCTCTCTCTCTCTCTCTCTCTGTCTGGTCTCTTCCGTCTCCATCTCACCCTCACTCTGACTCAACGCCTCATTCCTGCTCTCGCTCTTTCTCTCTCTCTCTCTCTCTTTTTCTCTCTCTGTATCTCTCCCTTCTCACTTCATCTTATGTGCATAGGATTCAATATATAGCTCTATATGTATATAGATATATGTATACTTATATGTGTATGTAAATAAGTTATGCATACCCATACCAGTGACACGTGCGTGCCCAGGCTCATACATTTAACTAAATGAAGCAGATAATAATCGCAGAAGGTGGACAAGAAGATAAATATGAGGTCGGATCCGAGAAGGACGAGGAGGAGTTAGGAGATGTAGCATCAGAGAGAAAAGCAAAAGAGGATACTAAGGATCATCAGGGGAAGATTAGGAAAGAGGAGCCATAGCGGGATCGCAGCCGAACGCAAGTTGGGGGGCCGCACATAATCATGCTTGTGGCGGAGTAGAAAGTTCCTTGCGACTGCAGTTGACATAAAGATCCGAAGACACTTGATGTCTCGAGCGAAGCTGTCGTTTTGAAGAATACAACAACAAGTATGAATACGAATAAGTATGGTTTCAATGTTTGGGGGATATCTGACGCGAACCGGATGATCATCCGATGAATTCCATCGGTAATTGAAATTACAAGTTAAAACCCATATGTTTTCGGACCGTGAAGTGGCGATCTGCGTGAACGGTGCGCCCGACGCTCTGAATGTCGAAGTGTCCCGAGCGAAACGGCGAGAAAAAACGCCGCGGCTTCAATCATTCGCCTCTGATCCGTACTCCCTCGGAAAGGCGCGTATGAATACATTCCCCCGACAGTGCTTGCACGCACTTAGGGGTTCTCACTTGTCTTCTGAGGGACTGGGCCTGTCTGCCGCTCTGGCGGCTTTGTAGTCGCCGTCGCCGCCCATCGTCTGGGCATGTCTGCCGAACTGGCGGCTATGTCGTCGCCGTCGCCGCCCCGTCGCCGCCTCGCCGCCGCCGGTCGTCTGGGACTGTCTGCCGGCCTGACGGTTAAAACATCGCCGTCGCCGCCACGTCGCCGACTCTCGAATTGCAGAACATTGACTGCCAAACACAGATTGCACAGAATAGATGGCACCACATAGATTGCACCACATCGGTTCTCCTTTTTTTAAATTGTCCTGGCGAAGGACCCAACCATATGCAGTTGTGGGTACCGCAATTGAGAATATCTTCTTCGGTGAAGCCCCCTATGGGGCCACGAAGCGCTGCACTGGGTGGGGGGGAACGCATGCGGGCGGTAGCACTGGGGCCGTCGGTGGAGCTCAGGAGCTCACTATGGGGCCACGAGACGCTGCACTGGGTGGTGAATATGCCAAATTGGGCTTCCGGGACGCATGCGGACGGTCCCACTGGGGGTTTCGGTGGAGTTCCCTGTGGGGCCACGAAATGCTGTACTGGGTGGGTGAAAATGCCAAATTTGCCTTCCCGGACGCATGCGGACGGTCCCACTGGGGGCGGTGGAGCTCGGTGTGGGGCCACGGAACGCTGTACTTGGTGGGTGAAAATGCCAGATTGGGCGTGCGGGACGCATGCGGACGGTCCCACTGGGGGCTTCGGTGGAGCTTCCTATGGGGCCACGGAACGCTGTTCTGGGTGTGTGAAAATGCCAAATTCAGCGTGCGGGGCGCATGCGGGCGGTCCCAGTGGGGGTTTCGGTGTTCCCTACTGGGGCCATGAAACGCTGTACTGGGCGGGTGAAAATATCAAATTGCGCGTGCGGGACGCACGCGGGCGATCCCACTGGGGGCTTCGGTGGAGCTCCCTATGAAGTCACGAAACGCTGCACTGGGTGGGTGAAAATGCAAAATTCGGCGTGCGGGACGCATCCGGACGGTCCCATTGGCCACGAAACGCTGTACTGGGTGTGGACGCATGTGGCCACCCCCACTGGGCCTTAGGTGGAATTCCCTATGGGGCCACGAAGCGCCGTACTGGGTGTGGCGGACGCATGTGGCCACCCCCAATGGGCCCTTCGGTGCAGTTCCCTAGGGAGCCACGAAACGCTGCACTGGGTGTGGCGGACGCACGTGGTACACCCCAGCTGGGGCTTTCGGTGGAGTTCCCCACTACTGGGTGTGCAGATGCATGTGGTACACCCCACTGGAGCCTTAGAAGGAGCTCCGTATGGGGCGACGAAACGCTGTACTGGGTGTGGCGGACGCATGTGGCCACCCCCACTGGGCCTTCAGAGGAGCTCCCTATGGGGCCACGAAATGCCGTAGTGGATGTGGCGGACGCATGTGGTACACCCCACCGGGGTCTTCGGTGGAGCTTCCTATGAGGCCACGAAACGCCGTACTGGGTGTGGCGGACACATGTGGCACACCCCGCTGGGGCCTTAGGTGGAGCTCCATATGGGGCCACGAAGCGCCGTACTGGGTGTGGCGGACGCGTGAGGTACACCCCACTTGGGGGGGGGCACGGGAGGAGGAGGAGACGCGGGGACCGTTTTCTTACAACGAGGACCCAACACCACAGGATGGTTGAGAAAAAAATTAAGATCTACCCCCCCCCAGATTTAACCGCCCCCGCTTTCGTAGTACAATTAACATATGATTATGCCCCATCGTCCATCCTGATTTTGAACTGATACCAATCCAAGCAGGTTGGTAACACTTCCCCCCTCATCTTCTGCAAAAAATACTATGCGCGCGCACTGGTTTATGGCGAATCATCCGTTTTCCCCTCCCAAGAAAATTAGCCTGGCAAAGGACCCAACCATATGCAGCTGTGAATAATGCTGGTGTGAGTACCGTGTTCGGTGGATCTCCCTATGGGGCCACGAACCGTTTGAGGGGTGTGCCGAAATGGGTGTCGGGGCGGCATGCGAACGCAGCCACTGGGGCCTTCGGTGGAGCTCCCTGTGGGGCCACGAAACGTGTGAGGGGTGTGCCGAAATTGGGGTGGGGGCGGCATGCGAACGCAGCCATTGGGGCCTTCGGTGGAGCTCCCTGTGGGGCCACGAAACGTGTGAGGGGTGTGCCGAAATTGGTGTGGGGGCGGCATGCGAACGCAGCCACTGGGGCCTTCGGTGGAGCTCCCTATGGTGCCACGAAACGTGTGAGGGGTGTGCCGAAATGGGTGTGTGGGGGGGCCTTCAGTGCATGGGGCCACGAACCCGAGGCCACTGGGGCCTTCGGTGGAGCTCCCTATGGGGCCACGAAACGTGTGAGGGGTGTGCCGAAATGGGTGGTGGGGAGGCATGCGGACCCTGCCACTGGGGCCTTCGGTGGAGCTCCCTATGGGGCCACGAAACGTGTGAGGGGTGTGCCGAAATGGGTGGTGGGGAGGCATGCGGACCCTGCCACTGGGGCCTTCGGTGGAGCTCCCTATGGGGCCACGAAACGTGTGAGGGGTGTGCCGAAATGGGTGGTGGGGAGGCATGCGGACCCTGCCACTGGGGCCTTCGGTGGAGCTCCCTATGGGGCCACGAAACGTGTGAGGGGTGTGCCGAAATGGGTGGTGGGGAGGCATGCGGACCCTGCCACTGGGGCCTTCGGTGGAGCTCCCTATGGGGCCACGAAACGTGTGAGGGGTGTGCCGAAATGGGTGGTGGGGAGGCATGCGGACCCTGCCACTGGGGCCTTCGGTGGAGCTCCCTATGGGGCCACGAAACGTGTGAGGGGTGTGCCGAAATGGGTGGTGGGGAGGCATGCGGACCCTGCCACTGGGGCCTTCGGTGGAGCTCCCTATGGGGCCACGAAACGTGTGAGGGGTGTGCCGAAATGGGTGGTGGGGTGTGCGGATGCCCCTGCCACTGGGGCCTTCGGTGGAGCTCCCTATGGGGCCACGAAACGTGTGAGGGGTGTGCCGAAATGGGTGGTGGGGAGGCATGCGGACCCTGCCACTGGGGCCTTCGGTGGAGCTCCCTATGGGGCCACGAAACGTGTGAGGGGTGTGCCGAAATGGGTGGTGGGGAGGCATGCGGACCCTGCCACTGGGGCCTTCGGTGGAGCTCCCTATGGGGCCACGAAACGTGTGAGGGGTGTGCCGAAATGGGTGGTGGGGAGGCATGCGGACCCTGCCACTGGGGCCTTCGGTGGAGCTCCCTATGGGGCCACGAAGCGTGTGAGGGGTGTGCCGAAATCGGTGGTGATGATGATGATGATGATGATGATGATGATGATGATGATGATGATGATGATGATGATGATGATGATGATGATGATGATGATGATGATGATGGGAGGAGGGAGGGGGGGAGGAGGAGGAGGAGAAGAGGAACGCGGGGCACCGTCTCTTCAAAACGAGGACCCAACACCACAGGATGGTTGGGAAAAATCATTGGAACATGAAACGAAGTACACACGCGCGCGTCGTCGCGTGCGCATGCCGAGATCCTTCAAAAATTGGATAGGTACGGATTCAAAAAACGAGTTGACCGACAACATATAAAAAACACACCAGAATTCGCAGCACAAATGTTCAAACAAAACTTGCGTTCGGGTTTTTGCGCATTCTTACTTGCACCACAAGTGTTTCAACATGCTTGGAACGTGTTACCCAACGGGGCTTTGGCGCGCGCATGTCGGACTCGCTCGAACGCCTTTGCGCGCGCGCTGTCGCAATATCCCTTGCCATAAACGAAACGAAGTGCACACGCGCGCGTCGTCGCGCGCGCATGCCGAAATCCCCCTCCCCTTGCAAAAAACGCTGTTTTCGTACAGACTTGAAAATCGAGTTCACCAAAAACAAGTTACTTTAAACAAATCCGCCGATCTGGCGCGTGAGTTCTCAAGGCCCTCAGAACAGCCTGAGCCTAAGTTCCCGAGCTTCAGCTCTACTGGGGGGGGGGGGGGGGCAGGGGGGCTCTGCCGGGGTAAGGGGAAGGGGGGGTCGATTTAATTCCCGGGGCGGAATAGGAGCTCCAACGCACTCTGGGACGGCCCCCTCGCTCAGGAGGGCCCCGACATGGGCCAAGAGGGCCCCGAGTCGCCGAACGATCGCTACAAGACATCCAAGATGTCCCCAAGACGGCCCCAGAAGCCTCCAACATGCCCTCGGCAGTCCTAAAAGGCCTCCCAAAGAAAGCCAAAAAAAACAACACGTGTCCCATTCCTTGAAGAAAACCTTCAATTTTAGCATATTCGCCCCTTGGGCCATCAGAGCGTCGCAGACGCCCCAAGGGAGCCCCAAAACGGCCCAAGAAGCCGCCAAGAGGGCTGCACGACGGCCCAGGAAGGGCCCGAGATGGCCCAGGAGGCCCACGGAAAGGCCCAAGAGGGCCCCAGAACGGGCCCAAAAGGTGCCTGAAAGGGCGCCAAGACGGCGGAAGAAATGCCGATGACGGCCCAAGAAGCCCCCAGCAGGCCCCCAGAGGCCCCCGAGAGGCCTGAAGGGGCCCCAGGACGCTTCCACCTGGCCCCGAAGAGGCCCCCTGAAGCCCCCCTAAAGGCGCCCCAGAGTTTCCAAAAATGCACCCACGACGCCTTCTAGAGGCCTCCAAGCTGCCTCCAAAACTCCCCCCGAGAAGCCCAGAACCGGCCCCAACACTTCCACCACGCTTACGTCTGAACACAAGCGCTGCAACAAAAAAAGGTTCTTCCACGTTTTCCCATTTTCTCCCGTCTTCGGCGTCCTTCACATCCACGATCGCACAAGGGCCCATGGTTCCCAGCAGAGACCGGTGATGCACAAGGCTCTACACAAAAATGCGACGCAGACAGCTCCAGCACAAAGCTTTTCAGAGAGCGCACCAAGCCGGCAAAGTGTCAACCCAAAGAAAAGCCAACACCTGGCCCCAAAGAGGCTTTCCAACAACCACCAAACATCTCCAACAACCGCCGAAAATCTCCTCATCCTCGTCATGCTCCTCCTTTTCCCCCTCCCCCTCTTCCAATTCACGCTTCCTCCTGTTCCTCCTCATCCTCAGCATCCTGCCCCTCCCCCCCACCCCCTCTACCTCCTCATGATCCTCCTCCTCCTCCTCCTCCCCCTCCTCCTCCTCTTCTTTTTCTTATTATTATTATTATTCTCATTCGTACTATTATTATTATTATTATTATTATTATTCGTAGTCTTCTTCTTCGTCGTATTATCATTATTATTATGATTATTATTATTATTAGTATTATTATTATTCTTATTATTATTCTTCTTATTATGAGTATTATTATTATTAGTAGTATTATTCTTCATGTTTCTTCTGTTTCTTCTTATTATTATTGTTATGCTTCATATTCTTCTTCTTCATATTATTATTGTTATTCCTCCTCCTCCTCTTCCTCCTCCTACTCCTCCGCCTCCTCCTCCTCCTCCTCCTACTCCGTTGCCTCCATCCCCACTCCTCATCATCACCCTCACCGCTCGCCGTCGTCGCCGGTCATGACCGCCATCGTGCGCTTCCGGCAACAACGGAAGCGTCCTGGATCGGCGGCACTGACCCGAGGCCAGTACAATCAAACGAGTGGCGTTGCAACATCAGTTTCGGAAATGCCTGCGCTCGCGCTCCTCCGAAGTGTTCAGAAAACCATAAGTTTGTCAACGTCGTCATCAAATTATACCAAGCGTGCCTTTTGCGCCGCATGTCGAACTCATCCGGACGCCCTTGCACGTTTGCTGGGGGAGCACGGTCCATGTCAAATGAAACCACGTGGGCCACTCGGGCGCGTCGGCCGCGCGCGCATGCCAAACTCATTCAACAACCTTCATCACCGACGCGAGGACTTCGTCATGCTTATCGACGGGCCTGGTCAACGTCGGCGCCGTCATTGGCTTTGGCGTCGTCATCGCCACCATCGTCACCATCACCACTACTCTCATCATCGTGTCTACCGTTGTTGGCGTCGCCATGATACCGCGCCCGCCCAAGTCACCGACTCGCACTGAAGTGCCCGCTCGGAAGTGCCCAGCGGTCAATGCCACCGCGGCCTCGTCGGTCGCGCCGCACTAGATGGCCGCTGCGCGCGAGCATGCTAAGGCTAGTGCGGCCGCAGAGATGCGCCAGCCAACACCAAGCACTCAGCGCAATCGCCGCCGCATGGGTTTTGCAAACCAGTTGCAAGCGGGTGGGTAGAAGATTGCGCGGGCAGTGGAGTTGACAACCCACTGCAAGCATAGGCCATGGCAGCATGGGTGTATTATCCTCTTTTTAATCGCTTTTTTATATATAAAAAATGGCTCTACCCTCCCCTGGCGTTATCGCTCCCCTTTTCGGGTATGTAAAGCACATATGATTCTGACCACATGTCCATCCTAAATATGAAATCACAATGTCCCCCCCTGAGGTCCCTTTGTTTTTTTTTAAAAAAAAAAAAAAAAAAAAAAAAAAAAAAAAAAAAAAAAAAAAAAAAAAACTCTGCGGTGACATTTTTTGTTCTAACATAACACCTTTTCACGAATCCCTTGCCAAAAAAAAAAAACGAAGTGCACACGCGCGCGTCGTCACGCGCGCATGCCGAAACCCTTCAAAAACAAAAACGGGGCCGGAAGGATGTCGCAATCGAGATTCCAACAAACATACAAAAACACAGGGTTTCGTAACAGTGATTTGCTAAAAAAAGCTTACGCGCGAGCTCTTGCGAAATCTTAAGAAAACCATCTGGTTTTTCAAGAGTTTCACAACATGATACCAAACGGATGTCGCGCGCGCATGTCGAAATCTGTCGAACGCCCTTGCGTGTGTGCCGTCGCGAAAATCCTCTGCAAAAAATGAAACGAAGTGCAGACGCGCGCGTCGTCGCGCACGTACGCCGAAATCCTTCAAAACCCATCGGTTTCGGAAGGAATTCAAAATCGCGCGTCCAAAAAACCTGCAAAAACATAAGGTCTCGCAACACGGATTTTCAACAAAAGCGTGCGCGCGCGCTCTTGCGGCGTCGTCGTCGTCGTTGTTGCCGTCCTCCCTCCTCCCGCGTCGTCGTCGTCGTCGCCTACGTCGTCCTGTGTCTTTCCTCGTGTTCGTCGTTGTCGTCCTCTTTGGCGTCGTGGTCGTTTCCGTCGTCGTTGTCGCCGTGGTCGTCCTTCCTCCTCCTCCCTCGTCGTCGTCGTCGTCGTCCGTCGTCGGCGTCTCGTCGTCGTTCCTCCTATTTCGTCGCCGTCGTCGTCGTCGTTGTCGTCGTCGTCTCGTCGTCGTCTTCCCTCCTCCCTCGTCGTTGTCGTCGTCGGCGTCGCCGTCCTTCCTCCTTCTTCGTCGTTCGCGTCGTCGCCGTTCTCCCTCCTCCCTCGTTGTCGTCGTTGTCGTCGTTGTCGCCGTTGTCGCCGTCGTCGTCCTCCCTCCTCCCTCGTCGTCGTCTTCGTTGGCGACATCGTCGTCGTCTTCGTCGTCGTCGGCGTCGGCGTCGTCGTCTTCGTCGTCGTCGACGTCGGCATCGTCGTCGTCGCCGTCGTCGTCGTCGTCGTCGTCGTCGTCGTCGTCGTCGGCCGTCTTGCTTCTCCGGCCTTCTTGGGGCGCTCTTGAAACGCCCCCGAGGGCTCCAAAACGACCCCGGAGCGATATCTGTGCTCGGTCCCGCATGGGTTTTGCAAACCAAGTTGCGGGTGGGTGAGTGGGATGATTTCGCGAGCAGTGGAGTTGACAACTTCAAGTTCGGCAAGTGAATTGCACCACATAGATTCTTCTTTCTCAAAGAGGTAACAAGATCTACCCAAAAAATAAGAGTACCCCTTTTTGGTATAGTAATGTACATAAGGTACTGTCCCATCGCCCATCCGAAATATGAACTCATGCCACGCCAGCCAGACGTTCGGCGATCGGGAAACCCCAGTTGGCCCGCACCAAACGTCACTCCAGCGAAGGTTCACACTTCACTACGTGTAGTCGAGACACGACGATCACACGCTCGCCGCCTCGCCGGCCTTCGCGAGGACAGCCTCGAGAGGCGGGAAGAGCGGGCACCACGAGGATGCCCTGCGGTGCATCCATCCGCGCAGCTTGGTTGCGGGCGACCCTCGACCAGACAGAACAGGTCATGGGGATCTCCCTCTCCCACCACGTCGCTGTGCGCCGACAGCGAGCTCTTCGACGGCACGGCGGACCTGGCCTGGCTCGTCGAGAGCGGCATCGAGCTGATGTTCTCCTGGAAGGTAGTGGTGCTCGAGGTGAAGTTTTCACCGCCCCGCGTTTCCTCAAGGACAATCTGGATCGAGCCTCAGACCAGCCCCACGAGTCCACAGTGACCGGATCGTCGCAGGGCACGTGTTTTACGAAAGCCTACCTTTTCCCGATCTTCAGCGAGGCCCAGAGTTCGGTCCAGAGCGCATACCTGCGGGCATATGTCGACACCGTGGGCAGGACCAAGGGCACGGAGCAACAGGTGGAGGATAACATGGGCACCCTCGGACAGATACAGCGCGACAGCATCGTAGGGATGCACAGGAAGGGCGCAAGGACCTTGGACTCCCAACTTAAGGCCTCTTGAGCGAAACTGGAGGGCGATGGTGGCTGAGGACGGGCCGAAGATTCAAGGGCGGAAGGGTGCCCCTGGAAAGGTAGCCATCCTTGCGGTCCTGTTTGGCTGCATTCGTGGAGCAGTGCGAGGCGAAAGACGTGGCTGCTTCCCACAAGACGGTCCTCGCGGCGTGCAGCGGGCGCCTTCGGCGGCGAGTCGTCCAGCGGGCGCAACCCGCGGCGACGGGCACGCCCTGCGGGCACGCTGTGAGCATGGACGACCTGGGCACGGGCACCGACGGTGCAGGGCGGCGAGCAGAGCGGAAGGCCAAGGCCAGACCGGCCACAGCTGGCGCGCGAGCTGGACGGGTCCTCCGCCCGAGACGTGCTGCCACCGAGCTCTGCAGAGACTCTCAGAACTTACTCACGACGGGAAAGCTACCTTCATGGATGCAGGCTGGGGCCCGGACACCCCATGCAACTGAAAACGCCCTACCGACCATGGCGTCGAGCAGTGGGACTTGCCCTTCATTCATCGCCGTTGGACGACCTCGAATACGACTTGATGGCCCTACGGTGAACGGCTCGAAGACGGAGGCTGGCATTCCAGTCGTGAGCAAAACCGCTACTACAAGACAGATCTCTGGAAGCCGTGGGCGCTCAACTGCTTGGTCACCAAGAGGGCAGTAGCCTTGGCAGCAGCAAGTCCTCGCAGGGACGCTGCCTGCAAGGCCAAGGAGCAAACTTTCATCGCATGTAGGCGAGCCCGCGTAGCAAGGACGGGCCAGCCCACGACGAGACCGCCCACCTTACCCAGAAAGCGATCGCGGCAGCTGAACATGTGTCGGCCCTGTGGCTGCGTAGGACCACCCCGAAGCCGCACACCTATCCAAAGATCTTAGGCACAGAGGAGGAGCATCACGTGCTCATCGGCACCTTCGAGGACCACCGCCATACAAATGGCGTGTTGCATCTCTTCGGCGACAGGCCAGGCGGCTTCCATGGAGCTGATCCACGACGGCGGCAAGCAGGACCACACAAGCGTAGCAGCACTTCGAGAGCTGGGCCCTCCGTCCTGGGTGCTGGGAGCGGGTGTCGTCTCCAAGCCCCCGTGCTCTGGGACGAGTGGCCACCAGGGCCCGGCGTGTGCGGTACAGGTCCGAGCCCGCCAAGAGCCGCAGCCGGGCGGTCCCGAACCGAGCCTGCGCTCGATCCTGCCAAAGGGCTGGCTTCGAGCTCCTCCTCCTCTCCTCCGCGTCCTCCTCCTCTTCCACCTCTTTCTCCTCCTCCACCTCCTCCTCCTTCGGACAGGGATCATGGCCTGCACGCTGGCGGTGGAGCACCCCGTCGGCACCGCGGTCCACGTCACTGGGCCACCACCCGCTGTGGGACCGCGGCCGTGCTCGGCGAGTTGCGCGTGGCAAGTTCCCGAATTGCGTTTCGCTATAATGTTGCAAAAGCGTAAAATAAAAAGCACAAAGGAGTCGCACGGCGGGGACGGGGAGCCCTAGGACGTTTGGTCTGGCAGCCGTTTCGCCTGAAACTTCCTCACAAATTGTTCGTGAATCGTGTCCTCGCCTCAATGCTGGCTGCATGATTGGTCGGGACGGGCACGATCACTTGCAAAGTACACTGAGGTACACGTGGCTGTGCTCTCAGCGGTTCGGCGGCGGTTTCGCCCGAGACGTCCGCACAATCTGTTCAGGAACCGTGCTCTCGCCTCAAATCCCGGTACATATGTGGTCTGGCACAAACCACGAAAGGTGCACATGGCCATGTTTCAAGCTCCCATTCCGCGACCCACCTATTCACCTCTGCTGCAGTCAGGGTGCTCTCCTGGGGGTGATTTTGCTCTGCGCGTGCATCCTCAGAACAACTAGGACGAGGAGCTGCGCGTGGCAACGATGCGGCCCCCGGTGCCAGAAGGCAGAGAACTGGAGAGCTCCGTGAGCAGCCTGGGCAGTCGGTCTCGGTAGCCTGGGCCCCGCCGCGCCAGGACGAGGGCGATAAGCGGGTCGCCGACCTCCTCCCTGAGACGGGCAGCTCGTGCGGCGAGCAGCTGGCCGCCCAGGCCGCCCAGGACGCCCCTGCCGTGGTAGCCAGAGCGGAACAAGTCCAGGGGCGTGCGAGGCAAGCGCTTCTTGATTGCGCTGAGGGCGATGACCCCTGGATCTTGGAGAGGCCGAGCTTGGCCAAGGAGCCAGAAAGCAGTCGGCTCGAGAAGGCAGTTGCCCACTCTGCGCACATGGTGACGCCAGCAGGAAGCGAACCACCTTGCTTTCAGTTTCGGCAATTTGTTCCTCGCTCAGACCGTGAAGAATTCTGTGCACGTCTGTTCTGGGTCAGCGTGCCATCCCTATTCATGTTGAGCGAATCATGGGCTCTGGGCTGGTCCACTCGTCCCGTGAGTTGCACTCAAGAAAGGAGTGCCTGCTGTTATTCTGCATCGAATGCGTCTCCATCGGCACCTCCCTGGGCCCCAGGCTCTGTGAGGTGTGGACGGAAACGCCCACCAAAAAAAGAATGGTTATGCTTCACATACTTGGGTAAGGCTGGTACCCGTCGTGCACTGGCCCACCAGTCGCCGTGAGAGGCTCCATTGAGTTGCAAGATGTGGAGGCGTTGGACGCGGGAGGTCTCTGGACACCACATCAGCCCGGCGGCGCTCGGATCTTGGAGGCGGTCGGGGGGTCTGAACTGGATAGGCCCGAGAAAATCCATTAGGAAACGGGGGCTGCGGGAAAAAGTCCGCTCACAATATCGGTCCTGGGACCCATCAGTGCACCGACCTTGCAGACGTGTTGCAGCGGGTTTCTGCGTGGATTTCTGCATGGACTTCTGCCCGAAGCGGCGAGCGAAAAACGAAGTGAATTTCGCGTAGATGTATTTTGGTTGTCATTCCTGGCCAAAAAAATCCGCACGAAATTAACCTTGAAATCCGGAACGGAATTCTCCAGTACACTCCGGGCCCGTCCTATCGTTTTCCGCACGAAATCCGCTCTGCGATGTTGGCGCCGTGAGGGACCCATCCTGGGGTCCCTCTGTGCAGTTTTGCGCCCCGGATCCCCTCTGGACGGCCCGAGGGCCCCAGAGAAACGGCCCCCATAGCCAGAGAGGCGCCGAGAAGCCCTCCCGAAAACCCGGCACCTCTCGAACCCGCCCCCCCTAAAGCCTGCTGCGCCGGGACCAGTGCTGGGCCACCTCGGACCCTCCAACGGGCTCCAACGGGGGGGGAGCCGCAGGAGGCACGAGAGCGGCGCCCACGCACCGTGCCATGTCTGGAGACAGTCCAGGCCCCGCTCCAGCGCGGTAGGGTGCATAGTCTATTCGTCCCTGGGGGTCGGGAAACTGTTTTTTGTTGAAACAACGCATACGCCCGCTTGCTCTCCATCTCGCATATCGTGCCGGGGAGTCCGGGGGCCACGCCACCCTGGGGGTCGGGAAACTGTGCCCCGTACCACTCCTGAGTCGAGAATCGACGACGCCACGAGTGTCGGGGAGACGCAAGACTCGGGCACGGGGGACTCGGATTGGCCTGACGGGGCCATCATAAAAAATGACGAGACCCGTTCTGAAAATTGAAGCGAGCTCCCGCTGCAAACATCCCACGAAAACTGGACCGTCAAATCCATGACACGCTCGTCAGAAAGCGTCGGCAAACCCGAGCTCTGGCTTACTCGAGACTCACGTTTCCCCAAGAGAGAAGTTGTTTTGATTTGTTTGATTTGCGCGCGGGTGATCGTCTGCCGAACACTCCTGCCCGTGGCGCCGAAACGACGAGCGAGGGGCCCGAAGGAAGGGCCGAAAGAAGCGAGGGGCGGACCAGGACCCAGACAGAGCCGAGCGAGGGACCGAACCGAAAAACAGGGACGACGAAAAATCGAAGGCCCGGGACAAGCGACGCTGGCAAGATTGGCACTTAAATTTGAAGCCCGTGTCCTGGCTCCTGGGCTTCCAGCCTCAACCTCTGGCCAGGCAGCAGCATACAGACATGACACAAGCAGCACGGCGGCGGAGAGCCCTTTATCTCTTCGCGAGCCTGGGCCGGGGGGAGCGAAAAAGAGCACAAGAGAGGATGAGTGGGCGCAGGCGGAACGGGCGCCTGCTTCTCAGCGCCTCTGCACCCACTCATCCTCAGGCCTAGTCGACGAGCCCTGACGTATCGGCACAGGGACATTTCGACTGGCAGAGAGATGGCATCAGCTAGAGAGGCGTGCAAGGATGTCGCCCCACGCGGCAGGCGGAGCAAGTGTCTTTCTCTTTGCTTCTCTCTGCGAGCCTGGGCGGGGGAAAGGCGAAAAAGGCAGCACAAAAGAGGATGAGTGGGCGCAGGCGGAACGGGTGCCTGCTTCTCAGCGCCTCTGCGCCCACTCATCCTCGGGCCTAATCGACGATGCCTGACGCGTCGGCACAGGGACATTTCGACTGGCAGAGAGATTCGTGGCATAGACTAGAGAGGCATGAACTGATATCACCCCGCGCGGCAGGCGGAGCAAGAGTCTTTCTCTTTGCGAGCCTGGGCGGGGGGAGGCGTGACAACAGCACAAAAGGGGATGAGTGGGCGCAGGCGGAACGGGCGCCTGCTTCTCAGCGCCTCTGTACCCACTTATCCCCAAGCCTAGCCGACTACAGACGTGTCGGCGCATGACATTTGGCACGACCTATACGTGTCGGCACACCTGGCAATAGAACATGCACTTCTGGCGGGTTGGTGTCGGGGATCCAAGAAGTCCAGCCAGCATCAAACAGACGAGACAGACCAGATATCCCATGATATATCCACCCCCGCCTCCGATGTTAACCCCGAGATATCTACGGGTCCTCTAAAAGCCATGCAGGATCAAACAGTGCCTGAAAATTAAAGATATCATGAGGGTCAGGAAAGGCATGTATAACGTTGACATTGTCAACGGCAGTGACATCGCCGACTGGTTGATCAGTGCGGGGGTCACGTCCATCACACATGCGGCGTAGCCGTGAGATGGTGCCAGAGGCCCGAGGAGGGCCAATGCAGGATTTCGTTAAATCAACCACCTTCTTACAGAGTAGCGGCCACAGCGGCGACAAAAAATGATATTATTTAACCGCCTGAGCACGTGCCCACCGCCAGTGGGAGAGGAGCACTGAGATCGCAATAAGTAGCTCTTGGAAACCGAGCTACCCCAACAATTCACACAGCGGAAACGGCCCACCGAAGGGCCCCAGAAATGCCCATGCAAGGCCCCAGAGGAGGCACCAGAGAGGACTACGGGGCGGGACCGAGGGGGCGGGGATCTCATCAGAACCAGCCGCCCAAACCTTTTTGGGCACATTCTTAAAAATCCACGCTATACAATGACCAATATACACACCAAGATTGCGCACCAGCAATCCAGAGCGCTTGACTCGGTCGTGCAGGACCGTGTCCTGAGTATGTAGGTCTGCACCTAGGTTAGCAAGTCTGCCGGCCTGCTTATTACCAGCAGAGGTGGAGTGGCCACGGACCTTGGTGACCTTAATTAGGTGATACCCGATATCTGAAGCCGCACGGTGGACCCTGACCCACAAGGATGCATGGGTGGCCCAGCCGTGCGCGGTAGCTTCGAACCCCATTGCCCAGCCGTCAACGACATACTGGGCATCCGTGACGTACTCATAGCAGTCGGAGGAGGCAGCATGGGTTAGATAACATAAAAACGCGTAGAGCTCAGTCCCTGAGACATCCTGGGTGAGAAAGGGATACACGCCATAAGCACCAGCATTGAGACGAAGCCGATCATTGGCGAGGGGCTCACCAAAGACGTTTCGGCTACGCGGGGCAAATGAGCAAACACCCCATCCACAGCGGAGAGTGAGCGGCGAGGGACCATGCTTTCCCAAGCCATCTCCATACGCAGGCGACGAGAAAAAGGGGCCGTCGATGGCCCCTTCCCAGACAGGGTCTGGGAAAGGTGGTGCGAGCAATGAGCAATAGCGAGGGTCGGGAATCATGGCCGTGGTCCAGACAGGGTTCTCGCGATACTGCTCTATGCAGCGGGTGAGGGCTGGGGTCGGGCCGAACCAACGACGAAACTCCAACAGCCCATCACACTCATAGAGGGTGTGAAACACGGGGTCGGAAGGGACAAGCTGACAAATGGGGCACCGAGGTTTAAAGTATATGCCCCCATATATAAAAGTCCTCAGAGCACGTTGCTGGAGCACCCCCCATCCCTCAGTCCTTTTTGACAGGGGGGAAAGAAGAGGAGGCAGGAAGGGGGGCCCAGACAGGTGACTGAAGGATGGGTGACGCTCAGAGGCCTGCTTCCAAGCCCAAACAGACGCGTCGCGAGTCACCAATGCAACCACCTCACGACGGGACGTAGACGAAATATCAACGTCGGTTCCAAGAGAATTCCGCCATATTGCGGGCGAGACCGCAGACCACCCAATCCTACGCATAGTGGCTACCAATATGTCCTGGGCCCTGCAAGTCAGTCCACGGGGTATCTGGCGTCACCCTGGTGTAGGCTTCCTGGAAAACTTGGTCTATCATACCGACGGGTAAGAGAGAATCCCATCTAGAGACAGTCCAGAGGCGAAGAACTTCAGCATGTGCATCAATCGCAGGGTCGGTAACACCATGCAACGCCAAATCCATCGTGACAGACCGACGCTTACCTGTGCCGAGACCAGCGTGGTATATAGTACGAACCTGACGAATCTGATGGCTAGACAGACCGACAACATCGATGCCGTACATGACCGTGGGCCGCAGGTTGGTGTTTACAATACCTGCAACCTTGGCACCAGCTCTCTTTAGCTTCAGAAGGCGTCGGGCCTTAGACATGGCCTTCTTCAAACGACCATTGAGGACAATACGAGAGCGACGCCCCTGACGTAGCTGATAGTCAATCCCGAGGTTGCGACAAGAGAACTTGACGGCACCAGCGAGACGTGGGGTTTCAGCTGCAAAACTCTGGGCCAACTGGGGGTCGGTAGCCAAGAGCACAATGTTCTTCTCAGAGAGTGGCAAACATGCAGAGAAAGTCAGCTTGCTCATCAAAAGGTGTGGCGCGTCAGGACCCATTTTGAGCAACTCCCTCTCCGTGCCTACCCCCAGGACCTGGACGTCGCCGGCGACGAGGCCGAGATGCATATTCGGATAAGACTGACAAAAGGAATCCAACCCAGGCATCAATAAAATACGCATAAACAGATCGGCAAAGGAACAACCAGCCACAATAGTTTTACTAGCCCTGACCCACTCCCCGACGATTCGGCGCAGCGTGACCACACGTGGGGAACGATACATAGACAGGAATATCCTCAAGAGTGCTGGATGAAACCCAAACTCACTAGCTCGTCTAATGAGAAGTTTATGGCGAACCTGTTCAAAAGCCTTCTGGATGTCGAGCAAGAGTGCAAACACAGACAAATCTTTGGCAGCAGCTAGCTCCGTTAGCACGCCCATGCGCCACACACATGCTTGACAAGAGTGACCGCGCACACCATACACGTATGGACGAGGATGCAAGCGCGCCCACATAACACCGTACGCGTGCCTGAAGAACCGAGAGAACGTGCGCACACACGTCGTGAACAGAGCCACAGCACGCTCGCCGCCGTCAGTCTTCGGTATCAAATTCATGATGAACACCGCGAGAATGGGAGGAAATCTACCCATTCGCAGAACAGCACGCCAGATGCCAAACAAGGCAAGAAGAGACGAGTCAGACAGGAGCGCATGGTGACGTGGATGCATAGAGTCCAATCCAACCGACGTGCGAGCCTTGTACCTGCGACGCATATGTCTGTACTTGTCCAGAGACGGGTGAGGCAAGGATGCAAGGCCGTCAGGAGGCATCGGCGGGAAATCCAGGGCCAGGCAAGGATCATCAGGGCGCTCATCCATGGGCTCCCAGATATCATGCCAAACTCCTTCTCGCGCCTTAAGATGATGCTGCGGCGCACCGACTGGGGCGTCTGGGTTCGGGGTGGTCTTGTCGAAAGATGCCCAATCCATCGATCCCTTGACGAATCGGTGCGCAGCAGAACCGCCTTCCTGGACAGATCGGATGGCCCATGATGTCCAGGATTGATATCTCTGCGCCGACGCAGCACGTTCCAGAGCAGATGCGGACTCAGCCAAGACGCCACGCAGCCAACCGATGGAACCGAGATCCAGGGAGCAAAACCTATTGGCCTAATACCTCCACCATGACCAATCAGGGGGAGGACCTCCATCACGCGGTGAGGGACGATATCGGCGCAGGGCTTGACAGGCTCTCTGATAAGCGGGCCACAACTGCTTGTCAGCGAGATACAGAAGAGTGCCAAGACGGTTGGAAAGATACCTCCAGAGCCTGCCTTCATATGACGACACCACACCCCCAGGAAACAGTCTGGGAACCGAAATCTGGCTAGTAGAGGGGCGCTCACCCCACTTGGTGTAGTCCTGCGGATCTGGCAACTGGAATAGGGCAACCAACTCCTGAGCAGACGTCTTCAGCCAAGAAGAGGTAAGGCGATCCAGATCTTCCACAGTGTTGACTGCATCAGGGTCAGGAAAGGCATCCCAGGAAGGCGGGCAGTTCCTACACCCCACAGGCCTTATTACCGGGATATGAGGAGGACGTCGAACAACAGAGACCAAATCAGAGTGGAGATTACCACGAAGAGTGAGAGCTACAGGCTGGTGCTTGGGGATCAGGGGGGTTTCCCAGACCTCGCACTTGGCGGCAGCCGCAAGCAAGGGGTGAACCACAAAGTAGTCAATCAACGACTGGGCACCCGCGGACTCATAGGTATGGCGATCTGGCGCGACAATGACCCCACCTACGAGCGTTAAGAATTCCGTATTCTGCAAGCCCTTGGGGGACACGTTCCAGTCCCCTGATATAACGAAGGGGGTGGAGATAGTCTTCATGACTGCTGCAACCTGCATCAGAAGCTGGGCGCTGCGATCTTCAGCGCCGCCCCCTGTGCGCAGATAAACATTGGCCCAGGGGATACCTGAATCAACGACCCCATGCCATAGCTTCAGGATAAATCTCTCTGGAGGGGGCAAGACAATAATCGGATCCATGACCACTTCAGAGAAGGACCTGGCGTAGTGTGAGACAAGACCCACTCCCGAGCTCAAGCCGCCTTTCGGAGTACTGACTGAGGGGTGAAGGTGCGCACGGAATCCATGCTTATGCGCACGGTTGACAGCGAACTCGATAGCCTCTTCTGAAGGACAGAGTTCTTGAAACCCAACAGCATCAAACCGATCAAGATAAGCCTCCAGGAAAATATCGGCATTAGACCAGGAGGTAACATTCACAGTGACGATGACCCACTCCCGACGAGGCTTCTTCACGAAGGCTGTCTTGTCGGACGGGGTCTCCGATGTACTAAAGGTCTGACGGGCCCTTGGCTTTGGAGCCCTGGAGACTCTCTGCCGCTGCTGGGGTGTCGGCGGGGGCAGAGGCGGCGGCAGCCGACGGCGTACAACTGCCTGACTGTCCCGATGGATCAACAACGACATCAGGGGCGCGCGCAGGACGTTTCGGCGCAGGAGGCAATGAGGAAGAAGAGCGGGGAGGGACCCTGGCAACACGTGTTGGGACCCCTTGCTGGTCGACAGACATCCTGGGCTCCTCCGACTGGGACCGAGGTTCGCTGGCAACAACAACAGGAGAATAACCAGACATAACGATACCCTGAAGGTCACGTAACGCCTGAGCAAGCTTCTTGTCTCTCTGAACTGCCTGGGAAGCTGCGAAGACGTCCGCAACGGCTGACAGATCTGGGGGTGTGTCACCCTCGGGAACTGGCTCACTCGAAGGGAGATCCTGCAACTTAGACTGCCACATAGCCATATCCTGGGCGACACGCTCCTGACGGGCACAGAGGGCATCCCTCTGAAGGTCCAGAATCTTGCGGTCGAACTCACGAATCTGACTAGAGATATTGTCAAACTTCTTACTGGCCCAATGGTGACGCTGCTTATAGAATGCACGCTTCTGGGGAACCGTAAGCATGTCAGACTTCTGTGCACGAAGATGCTGCAACTCATCCTGGACACCCAAGACCTGATCCCGAACGTACTTGGTTGGCGGAAGCAAGCGAAGGGACTCCAATTGGCCCTGCAAGGCCTTGATAATCTGATCAATCTGCGCAACCGAGAGCTCATTGCCACTGGTGTCGACACAGCCGCCATCAGCATCAATGTCGTCGTCAACATAATCAGCCCAAAAACCACGATCACTGCCAAAACCGTCGTCGCCAGAATCATCACCGAATCTATCCTGCACCTCCTCTTCCAATGGAGCCTGGAGACGTTCATCCAAAGACCGAACTGGGGGAGTGGCAGTACCGTCACACGCATGACGGTCATGAGCACGAGCACGGGGAGGAGACAAGACACGATCACCGCCACTGCCTTTGCTCCTGCCTTTGCCGTCTTTGTCGCCTTTGCGACCATACTTTCCTGGACCCTGTCCTCTGGAGCGGCCAGGAAAAGGGGTGTTACAGAACTTGCACTTCTGGCGGGGGTTGGTGTCGGGGATCCAAGAAGTCTTGCCAGCATCGCGACAGACGAGACAGACCAGATATCCCATGACTCGCGCGCGCGCGAGACTCGACGGTCCGACAGGCACTCTCTTGAGGCGCCTGCACAGGGAGCGGGCAGCCTCAAGAGCAGGATCACACGCCGAAAACGTCCGAGCCTGCCGCACGGCTGCGGACAAGCTCGAAGCCTCGCGGCAAGGTTTCGAACTTGAGCCAAAATGGCTACGGACCCCAAGAGAGAGGCGGAGGAGGAGGAGGAGGAGGAGAAGGAGGAGGAGGAGGAGGGGGAGGAAGAGGAGGGGGAGGAGGAGGAGGAGGAGGAGGAGGAGGAGGAGGAGATTGGTACGAGCTGAAATGAACGCTGTGAAGGAGGAGGAGGAGGAACAGGGGGAGGAGGAGGAGAGGAGGAGGAGGAGGAGGAGGAGGAGGAGGAGGAGGAGCGCCCCAGCGAACGGCGACGCCCTGCCCGCAGCCGGCGCCCATGCGCTGCCGCCCCGCCGCGGAGCGCGCCCGCGGCCGCTGCTGGGCGCGGCCGGGCGGCCGTCGCTCCCGAGGCTGCGCGCGCCCCTCCGCGCGGGGGGGGGCGGCCCGCCAGCGAGGCGCGGGCGGGCGCCCCTCATATGAGGGGGCCCACAAACACTCAAAGAAATAGACACAAATCCCAAGAATCTCCCTGTTTCCACCTATCTCCGGGGTGTCTGTCTTCCCCCCCCCACTTCCCACATTTTCGCGTGTTTTCCGGGGAATCGACGACTCATTGTGTCTGTGTTTTTTCCCTCCTGACTATAGATTGCCCAGCGGCGGCCCGCCAGAGGCCCCCCCGCGGGGGAGGGCGGGTCCGCCGGGGCGGGCGGTGCGCGTCGCTCACGGCGGTGGCCCCCTCGGGCCGTCGAGACTTAGGCTAGGAAGCTCACTCTCAAGCTGCCCTGCCTGGCTCGTCCCCACGGCCTGCACGAGCTGTATTACCTAAGGTGAGCCCACGCACGCGGCCGCCTGTTCCAGGGTCCGCCAGGGTGGGGGCGGCCGTCCAGAGAGGGCGCCACCGCGGCGCCGCGGGGGAGGAGTGCGCTGGAGGCCCGCGTGGCGGGCACTGGCTTCGGCTCTCGTCCTGGGGGGGGGGCCTCGCTCTCGCGGCGGGTCTCGTGCGAGCCTCCTCCTGTGCACGTCTGCGTATGCTGTGTCTTCGGACATGTTCCGCGTCAAGCTGTTGAGTACAATGTAGTGCTTGCCGAAGAAAAATGTTTCTCCTCCTCCTCCTCGTCCTCTTCCTCCTTCTCCTCCTCCTCCAGATCTGATGATTCATCATTATGCTCCTTGGTATCCTCTTCCTACTCCTCTTCCTCCTGCTCTGCTGGCTCCCCCTGCTCCTGTATCATCTGCATCGTCAGCACGATCCTCCTCCTCATCATCATCACCAGCATCATCAGCATCATCAACATCATCAACATCATCATCAACAGCATCAGCATCATCATCCATCATCATCATCATCATCATCATCAACAACAACATCATCATCATCATCATCATCATCATCATCAGCAGCAGCAGCATCAGCATCCACATCCTCATCCCCATCCTCATCCTCATCCTCGTCCTCAGATTCGTCCTCGTGCTCATCCTCCTCTCTCTCTCTATCACAAAGTTGCTGCTCGGCACAACCCTGGCATCATGCTCGGTGCGAGTCACTCGTGCAACAGAACAGCTGTCCGTGGCGGAGATGCCCCCCCCCTCGCCTCCTGTCGTCGAGGTCGCGGCAATGACACTCCCAAGACGCTTCCTCGTCTTCATCCTCTTCGTGCAAATCGTGGCTACGACATCCCAACAAGGCACCATCCGCTTCCCCCTGCAGGTCGCGGCGAGGACAAGTTCCCCCACACGCCTCCGCCTCGTCCAGATCGTCCTCGTTGAATTGCTCCAGGTTTCCGCGTCCCTTGAACGTTATCCTGGCGGGGCCAGCGCTGCCGTCTGGTCTCATACTCCTCCTCATTCCCTTACTCGTGCGCAACACCGCCATCACCCTTGTCCTTTGAGTCATCCCCATCGCTGTCCTTATCATTGTCCGCCTCTGTGACCATATTCCATCGTCCTTCAAGACGACTGCCCGTGCAGTGCTCCGCTAATCCACATCATTGTCATACTCAGAACTGCTTAATCTGTTCTCCCTGAGAAACGAAGGCTGTGAGGGGTCCCAATCATCATCGTCATCATCATCATCATCATCATCATCATTATCATCATCATCAGCATCATCATCATCAGCATCATCAGCATCAGCAACAGCAACATCATCAGCATCATCAGCATCATCAGCAAATTCATCATCATCATCATCATCATCATCGTCATCATCATCATTACCATCACCACAACCACCATCATCGTCATCACCATCAACATCACCATCAACATCACCATACACATCACCATCATCAGCATAATCAACATCGTCGTCACCATCATCAGCAGCATCATCAGCATCATCATCATCGCCATCATCCTCAACATCATCGCCATCATCATCAACATCAACATCATCATCACAACGGTCCTGGCACCCAAATATCAAAAGGGTGCCTCCGATAACGTGCCGTGCCGTGCCTGGCTTCCAGAACTCGAAGAAGACGGCGCCCGTGGCCGTGCCGTGGCGCGCCCTGCCATGCCGTGCCCGCGTGCGGTGCCGTGCCGCGTCTGGTCTGCAGGATGCGAGGCAGGTGCCGCGCATCACCAAGCCGTGGCCCGCCAGGCGCTGTCCATACAGCAGGTCCAGACGCTGGCCATACAGCGGCCTCCGCCTCAACAAGGGCTCCCAACTTCGCGCTTCGCGCTGCGCGAAGCGCGAAGCGCGAATAACTTCGCGCTCTCGCGCCGCCCCCCCAAGGGGGAGAAGAGGAGGACGAGGAGGAGGGGGAGGAGGAACGAGGACCGCGAAGCGCGAAGCGCGAATAACTTCGCGCCCTCGGGGGAGCCCTTGTTGAACACGTCGGAGGCGACAGAAGCGAGGACAGCGGCAGAAGGATGGACCTCGGGCCGGGGTGGGCAAGCACTTATAGCAGCGGGCTCGAAGTTGGCCTTGGTTGTGGCACGTTGCGAGCCGTCCCCCTCGTCCTCACCCTTGTGTCCTTCATCCTCAACCCTCCTCCTCCCCCACCAAATCCTTAACCTACTCCCCCTGCTCCCTTTACACGAATGTGCGCGTGCCGAGCCTTTTCCGCCCTTGTGCACATCACACCACGGACTAATTCCTGACGTGCGCGAAACTACGCCATACTGCGATGGGCTCAGGCGTTGCAGAACAGCCCCATGCATAAACATAAACGTTCCGACGGTCTGCGCGGACTTCTTGGATCGGCACTGGACACCCGTCGCTGGCACGCGGAGCGCGCCGGCGGTGGCGCCAGAGGCGCCGCCAGGGGCGCTTCGATCCAAGAAACCCGCGCGGAGCTACAACATGTTATGTTTATGCAATTCTTTGTTTCGCCTGCAGAAGGTACACGCCTCCTTACGTATATCTGCTGCCAACCGAAGAGGCTCCAAAGAATGCATCAGCTGCCCAGCCTGGGCGGCATGCTCCTCTTCGGCGATCTTCTGACCCGGGTCAACCCAGACCTGGGTCAGTCAGGACCTGCAGAATCCTGCAAGATCCTGCACCCAAACCCGGGTCAACGCGAAGGATCCTGCAAGATCCTGCAGGATCCTGCGCCCAAACCGGGGTCAGTGCGACCCTGGCCCTGCAGGATCCTGCAAGATCCGTTTGCATCAACCCCCGTCCCTTGAGCCCCGAGCTCCTCCGCAGCTGCGCGTCGCACCGGCTGCCGTCGTCCCCTTTGCACGGTACGCCTCGGCCCTCGCCGCGCCAAGACGGGCACGCCTTCGGTGCCACAGTCTCTCCACGCGCAGGAGGTCGCCAGCTACGCACCTACACAGATCCTGGCAAGGCCAATCCTGGGCCCAGGATTTTGGGTTAATCCAAAGGGGGTCCAGCTGAAAGGGGGTGGTGCAATACATTTGGGGCAAATGGATTGCAAATGTACTGCGCCGGAGAATTGCATCGCATTGTGTTGCAAGTAATGTTTCGCACGCGAAATTACAACAATACACTTGCGCCCCGAAATGTACTGCACGCCCCAAATGTATTGCAACCCCACAAATCTATTGCACCAAATCTATTGCACCACCCCCTTGTCGCTGGACCCCATTTTGGGTCAACCCGAAGGATCCCGCGCGAAAGGCGCGACTAGGGGGAAGCCCAGGGCACCCTGAACGCAGCAGCTTCTTAAAGGCCGCGGGAAATCACCGCGAAGCGCGCGGATCGAAGAAACCCAGGATACCGTGGCGACAAGCATTTGGCTTCTTGATGCGCGCCCCCACTGCGTGGCTGACGCCCGCGAACGCGACACGTTTGGGCCACCTGCTACATACGAATGTCGAAGCCTGGCCAGCCCGTCTCTGAAGGGGCCCTGGGGCACACAAATACATACACACAAGTAACAGGATTCCCCATATTTCCCCATAGCTTCTGGGTTTTTGTCTTCCCCCCCGCGTCCCACATCTTCCCCCATTTTCCTGGGAATCGACGATTCATTGTGTCCGTGTGTTCCGTTGCCTCCTGAGTCTCGTAGAGGACCGCCTCCCCTCCCGCGGGCGGGGCGCGCCCGAGAAACCCCAGGCCCCGCCCTCGGGGACGGGGTCGCACCCGCGCGCGCCCGGCGCAGCGGGAGCACGTCCGACGCACACGGTCGCGCCGCCGTCGTCAGCTTCGAGCCGGGTCGCCGCCGGCTCCGCTGCACGTCGGGTGCAGGCACCTCGCTCCACCCCCGTAATGCTCCTGCTCCTGCTCCTCCTCCTCCTCCTCCTCCTCCTCCTCCTCCACCTCCTTCTTTTGACGTTGCGCAGCCATTCATCGGAGATCGTTGCGCTATCTCCTCCTCCTCCTCCTCCTCCTCCTCCTCCTCCTCCTCCTCCTCCTCCTCCTCCTTCTCCTTCTCCTCCTCCTCCTTCCCCTCGTCTTCCTTCTCCTCCTCCTCCTCCTCCTCCTCACCGCACGCGCGCGGGAAGTAGGGCGGAGGGGAAGGAGGGAGGGAGGGAGGAGAGAGAAGCTCCCCGTCGTCGTCGTCGTGGTCGTCGTAATCATGATGATGATCAGAATCATGATCATCATCATCATCATCATCATCAGCATCATCATCATCATCATCAGCAGCATCGTCACCATCATCATCATCATCATCATCATCATCATCATCATCATCATCATCATCAGCATCAGCATCAGCATCAGCATCAGCATCATCACCATCATCATCAGCATCATAACAATCATCATCATGTTCGTCACCATCACCATCATCAGCATCATCATGATCACCACCACGTCCATCATCATCATCAACATCATCAGCATCATGAGCATCCTTATGGGATTCATCATCATCACCATCATCATCATCATCCTCGTCAGCATCAGCATCATCACCACCAGCATCACCATCACCATCACCATCATCATCAGGATCATCATCATCAATATCGTCACCATCACCCTTTTCATCATCATCAGCAGCATCGTCATCATCAGCATCATCGTTCCCATGTGCATCAGCAACATCATAATCATAATAGAGGAACTGCTAGAAATAACAATCATAATACATAAGTGATATTGCTAATAATAGTCATCGTAATAATGGCCATCAGCATCACCAACCTCATCAACACCATCATCAGCATCATCGTCGTCATCGTCCGCAGCATCATCATCGTCGTCATCATCATCACCACCATCATTCTGACCTCACAACCAATCATCACCACCAACAACGACACCGTCGTACCATCATCGTACCATCATCATCGTCACCACCACCATCAACAAAAAAAACCATCGTCATCATCATCATCAGAATCGGAATCGGAATCATCACCATCCTGCCCATCATCATCGCAATCTTCATCCTCAGCGACAGCAACATCATCATCATTCTTCATCCGTACTCCCCCGTCCAAATCTCCTGTCCGCTTCTCCCTCCTACGCCACCTCCTTCTCCTCATCTTCCTCCTGGTCCTCCTCCTCATCCTCCATATCTTAGTCACCATCATCATCGTCACCACCATGACCTTCAGGCATCATCCATCATCCACCACCCATCATCCATCACCCACCACCTGTCATGAGTTACCCAACGCCCACCACCCATCATCGTTACCATCATCATCATCACCATCAGTAGTATGACCATCACCATCACCACAATCATGATCGTCACTTTCATCTTCGTCGTCGTCGCCATCATCATCATCATCATCATCCTCATCATCACCACCATCATCATCATCATCATCATCATCATCATCGTCATCGTCATCACCATCATCATTATCATCACCACCATCATCAGCAGCGGCATCTTCATTGTCATCACCACCACCACCACCACGGCCGGGAGTATCACCCTCGTAATACGTCAATACCAGACTCAGCACCATCCTCAGTATAATCAGCATCAGCATCATCAGCATGATCGGGATCATAATCAGCATCATCAGAATCATTATGAGCGTCACCATCAGCATCAGCATCATCATTGACGTCTGCGCCCACCTCATCACCATTATCATAATCAGAATCAATCTCCTCATCCGCATTTCCCGCCTCATCGTCAGCAACATCATCATCATCATCATCATCATCATCATCATCAGCAGCATCATCACTATCACCAGTCTCAGTCGCGGCATTCGCATCTTCCGCATTATCATCATCATCATCCCTATCCTCATTATTCTCGTCCTACTCTCTCGCTCCTCTGTCGCTCCTCCCTCGCTCCTGTCTCGCTCCTCCATCCCTCACTCCTCCAGTTCCCCCGTCCACATCCTTCTCCTCCTGCTCCTGGTCCCTCGCTCCTCCTCCTCCTCCTCCTCCTCCTCCTGCTCCACATCCTCCTCCCCTTCCTGCTCCCCCTTCCTCATCCTCATCAGCATTTTCACCATCCGCGTACTAATCCTGCTCCGCATCATCTCATCTGCCGCATCCTCCTCCGCCTCACCCTCATCCTCCTGTTCCTCCCTGTCCTCCTCACCGACAGCACATCATCATCAACAGCAGCATCAGCATCAGCATCAGCATCAGCATCAGCATCAGCATCAGCATCAGCATCAGCATCATCATCATCATCATCATCATCATCATCATCAGCATCATCATCATCACAATCGTCGTCGTCGTCCTCGTCGTCATCGTCATCGTCATCGTCATCATCGGCATCATCATCAGCAGCAGCAGCCTACTCAGTCCCGTCCTCCCCCTAGCATGCCTCTACTCTTGGTCCTCTTCATCCTTCTCCGCATCCTCTGCCGCATCCACCTCCTGCTGATCATCATACGCCATGCACCCTCATCACAAAAAGCATCCGTACCACCACCACCTTCAACAACGGCAAGGAATGACCACAACGGCAGGACGACGAGATCCTCATCAACACCATCGTCATCGTCGTCATCCGGGTCGTCATCATTATCAGCATCCGCGTGATATTCGTCGTTGCCGTTGCTAGCATCAGAATCGCCCTGGTAATCGTCATCCTCGTCCTCATCATCATTGGTAGCATTAGCATTGCCATCATGAACAACGCCAGCATCATCCTCATCATCTGCATCATCGCGATCATCGACATCAACGCCCACGTCGTCATAGCAATCGCCTCTGCACTCCTGATCAACACCCTCATCATCAACATCATTAGCATCGTGATTGTCGCAATCACCGCCAGCGAATAAAAACCAACATAACTATGACCAGTATCATCACCACCCTTATCATCATCAGCAGAAACACCAGCATCGACATCATCAACATCATCAGTATTATGTTCAGCATGCTGATCATTTCCGTTCGCATGACCATCGACATCGTCTTAACAGTCCTCATCGGCATCCGAATCATCATCATCATCATCAGCATCATCATCATCATCATCATCATCCTCATCCTCATCATCATCCTCATCAGCATCAGCATCAGCATCATCGTCATCGGCAGCCGCAGCAAAAGCAGCAGCAGCAATCATCATCCTACTCGCCACCATCAGCATCAGCATCATTATCATCATCAGCATCATCATTACCATCTGTAGCATCAGCATCAGCATCAGCATCAGCATTAGCAGCAGCAGCAGCATCAGCAGCAACATCATCATCAGCATCATCATTATCAGTATCATTATCAGTATCATCATCATCGGGATCAGCAGCAGCAGTATTCATCATCATACTCGCCACCATCAGCATCAGCATCAGCATCAACATCATCAGCAGCAGCAGCAGCACCAGCATCAGCACCAGCATCAGCATCATCATCATCATCATCAGCATCATCATCATAATCATCACCATCATCATCATCATCATCATCATCATCATCATCATCATCATCATCACCATCACCATCACCATCACCATCACCATCACCATCACCATCACCATCATCATCATCATCATCATCATCATCATCATCATCATCACCAGCATCACTCTTCCTGCTCCTCCTCCTCCTCCTCGTTATCCTCCTCTTCATCCTCCTTCATCTCCTCCCTCCTCCCCCACCACCTCCCTCCTCCAACCTCCTCATCCTCCCCCCCTCCTCCTCCTCCTCCTCCTCCTCCTCCTCCTCATCATCATCATTATCATAATCACATGTATAATCGTCGTCATCCTCAGCATCATCGTGGTCAGCATCACCATCATCATCAGCATCATCAGCATCAGCATCAGCATCAGCATCAGCATTATCATTATCATCATCATCATCATCATCATCATCATCATCATCATCAGCAGCAGCAGCAGCAGCATCATCATCATCATCATCATCATCATCATCATCATCATCATCATCATCATCATCATCATCATCATCATCATCATCATCATCATCATCATCATCAATCCTCCTCCTACCTCTCCTCCTCCTCCTCCTCCGCCTCCTCCTCCTCCTGCGCCTCCGCCTCCTCCTCCTCCTCCCCTTCCTCCTCCTCCTACTCCTCCTCCTCCTCCTCCTCACCCCACGCGCGCGGGAGGTGGAGCGGGGGGAAGGAGGGAGGGAGGGATGAGGGAGGAGAGAGGAGCCCTCCTTCCCCTGGCCAGGGGGCGCGGCGCACTTCGAAGGCTCCGGGTCGATGGACCAGCGGACCCTGGGCTTCACCCGCCTGGCGACCGCGTGCTCCACGCCGGAAGAGCGCAAGGGCGCCAGCTGGGTGCCCCCGCCAACGAAGGCGTAGCTGGCCTGCCGCTGGAGGTAGACATTGAGGAGGAGCAGGAGGAGGAGGAGGAGGAGGAGGAGGAGAAAGACGAAGACGGCGACGACGACGACGACGACGAAAACGACGACAAAGACGAATGACGAGGGCCCTGCTCCTCCTCCACCTCCCTCGTCCTCCCATCTCTCCCCCCCCTCTGTCCTCCCACTCCCCCTCCACCTCCCCCTCCATCTCCTCCTCCTCATCCGCCTCCTCCTCCTCCTTTCCCGTTTGCCCCGGGCCGCCCGCCTGGCCGGGCCGCTCGGCGCAGGCACTAAAGCATCGCGGGCGGGCAGCCTAGCAGTCCCCGACCCTCAGTTCGCCCCCCCCCCCATGGCCAAGAGCCATCCGGCGAGCCGTAAACGCTACACAAGAAAAGGCCTAGCCACGTGGTCCCGGGAGGGGGCCCCCAGGGGTGCTGCGCGTGGAGGCGCTGTTCGGTGGGGCGGAGCACAAGCACTCCGCGAGCGCGACGTGGGCTCCGGGCCAGCCAGGGCAGCCGGGGCCCACAGGGAAGAGGAAGGGCACAAGGGGGGGGGGGGGGCGTCGCGGCGGCGGCCACGGCGAAACGCTGCGCATGCCTGGCGAGCGGATGGCGTGTCGCTTTGCCCTGCGGGGCGGGAGGCTGGAAAGAACGGCTCGGAGCGCTGAAGCCTATAGCGGCCAGGGCTGGGAGATGGACGGCGCGTCGCGCCGAGGAGTGGTGGGCCAGAGCCGGCCGGCGCGGCACGCGGAACCAGGGTCCCCGACCGCAGAGCGAGGGGGGGGAAGGCGGGGGCGAGGGCGGGGAGGGCAGCGCACGAGGCAGGGCAAGGGCTCAGGGCAGCGGGGGGCGGGGGGGGGAGGGAGGGGGCAGAGGGCGGCCTGCAGGAGCGCCACGGCGAAGGCCGCCGCGAGCAGCACGGCGCTCAGCAGGCCCCGCCTGCGGCCCATCCTGGGCGGGGGGGCTGGGGCTGAGGTTGGGGCTCGGGCTCGGGCTCGGGGGAGGGGGGGGGGGCGCTCTGCACCGCGGCGGGCGCGCTGCCGCCCGCAGCGCGATGTGGGGGCTCGGCCAACCGTCGTCGTCGCCGCCGTCGGCGACGACATGTTTCTCCTCCACCCTCCCTCCCCATCCCCCATGTGACGATGGCCTCCAAGTCATCCTGCCGCGGCCTTCCTTCCTCCTCCTCCTCCTCCTCCTCCTCCTCATCATCATCATCAGCATCATCATCATCATCATCATCACCATCATCATCATCAGCATCATCATCATCAGCATCAGCATCAGCATCAGCATCATCATCGTCATCATCATCATCGTCATCAGCATCAGCATCAGCATCATCATCATCATCATCATCATCATCATCATCATCATCATCATCATCATCATCATCCTCATCCTCATCCTCATCCTCATCCTCATCCTCATCATCATCCTCTTCCTCTTCCTCTTCCTCCTCCTCCTCCTCCTCCTCCTCTTCCTCCTCCTACTCATCGCTCCCCTCATCCCTCCGTCCTCCCGCTTCTATGACCATTTGGGATCAAGGCTCCGTGCGCGATCGGCCCGCCATTTCTCACTGGCATCGGTCCGCACTCGCCCAGGGGCCCATACGCGCTGCCCGCGCCGGCTGGGACTCGGCAGGAGTTGGTGGCCGCGCGTGGCGAGCACTCTCAGGCCAGCGCTGTCGCAGCTGCCAACCGAGGCCAGATCTCCGCGCGGCTGCGCGGAGGCTCGGCCATGCGGCCAGGGTCGACTGTCGGCCACAGATGGGCTGCGAGGCCGCCCTGGCTCAAGCCTGCGGCCCCGCCCGCCGTGGCTGTCTTCCGCTCCTGGATGCCCCTCCTATCCGTGTGTGCCGTGATCACTTTTTGTGTTTTGTTTTTGATCGTGATCGTGATCGTGATCGTGATCGTGATCGTGATCGTGCTGTGGGCCATGCTGGCGCCGAGGGGCTTTCACACGATGCTGTTCCCAGGCGGGTAGGACCACATTTGGCCTGTGCTCCACCGCCACTCCCGGCTAGGAGTGTCCAGTCGCCGCTGGCCACCTCGCCACGCACGCCGACGCGCGCTCCGACGTCTTCACCGAAGCCGACGCCATCTGCTTCAAGTGCTGGAGCTCTGGTGCCTGCTGCTGCTGGCGCTGCCGGAGCCACGGGCCCGCCCCTCCGCATGCTTACCTGCCGGTGGCGAGCAGTACAGCGACGCCGAGCCTGGCACCAGCTCGCAGTCCTCTCTGAGCACGGCGGACTCCGAGGACCTCGCCTACGCCCGCACCCACAGCATGGCAGCCAGCACCGTCACCGGCTCAGTCTACGTGGACTCGATGACGGACGTCAATTCCTCAGTCGTCCCACGTACCGCCTGGCCAACACCTTCGCGGCTGGACTTGCCCCCGTAAAGAGGCTGCCCGTTTGCCCAGGCGCAACGCCCCCAGATGCTGCCACGATGGCCGCTTTCGGTGTGCTTGATGCCAAGCCGCTTGATCGGGCTCATGCTTGTGATTGCGTTCGTCGGCCTGGAGTTCCTGGGTCTGCAATTGCTGATCGCGGCTTCCCTCGTGTTGCTGCCGACTCCCTCCGCGACTGCCGCGCCGCACCCGACATCTTTGTGGATGCGGAGCCCCAGGAAGCCGTGGAAGCTACTGGTCTTGTATCGTCTGGCGATCGCAGCGACGTCAAAATACCTCGTGCTAGCAGCTCGGACCGTGATCTGTCTGTCGAAGTGCGCCGTGAGCGCGGTGTAGAGCTGCCATCCAACTGGCCGCCTGTTCAGAACATAACCTTCGGCATCATCAGCATCATCACCATCATCACCATCATCAGCAGCATAGTCATGATCAAAATCAAGATCAATATCAGCATAACCAGAATCATCAGCATTGACATAAGCATCATCAGCATCATCAGCGTCATAAGCATCAGCAGCAGCATCATCATCAGCAGCATCATCAGCATCATCATAATCATCATCATCATCAGCCTCATCAGTATCCTCATCAGCAGCATCATCGTCATCATCACCATCATCATCATTATCATCATCATCATAATCATCATCAGCAGCAGCCGCATAAGCATCAGCATCAGCAGCAACAGCATCAGCATGAGCAGCGAAAATTGCTTCAGCATCATCAGCAACAGACTGGGCGTCAGCAGCGGCATCGTCATCACCAGTATTAGCATCATCATCATCATCAGCACCATCATCATCATCATCATAATCAGAATCACCAGCATCATCAGCATCATCAGCATCATAAGCATCGTCATCATAATCACCATCCTCATCCTCATCCTCATCCTCATCCACATCATCAGCAGCATCAGCAACATCTTCGTAAGCATCAGCAACAGCAGCATCATCATACTCATCATCAGCACCGTAGTCATGAGAATCATGATCATCATGATCATCATCTTCCCACCCCCCTCCACTCCTCCTGCTTTTCCTCCTCTTGCCTGTGCTCTTTCTCCTCCTCTTCATTTCTCATCCCTCCGTCCGCCTGCCTCTCTCTCCATCTTTCACCTCGCGTCCGTAGGGTGGACCGGGCGTTTCGCCGGGGACTTCCTTTGAAAGACACGATCTTGAACCGAAGTGAAAACAAACAATTACAAAGATGGAGGGCATGTCGTCTTCAAAATGCGGCTCTCACCTTAGCGCCGCGCACATCCGTCTCAAAAGCTCGCAACAATCACAGGATAAGCCTTCCGCGCATTCCATGGCGGGAACCTTTGAACTTGCACAACACTTACACGGGTGGAATGAAGCTCGATTTCAAAACTGGGCTGTCGCTTTGCAGTTCCTTGGACTTCATCGGGGTGGACCTTTTCTACCACAAGATCTCCCTTGAGTGGGGGGCCCACAGGGCGTTCGTCCTTCAAGTGTGTTGCTTCCCGCAGTGGAAAGGAAAACGAGTAGGAACTTAGTAGTAAGGAACTTGGGATGGGAGGATGTGCTGCTGCATCGTTGACGCATCCTAAACCTACTTGGGTCCTCATCATCGTCCTCCCCCTCCACCGCTACTCCTTATAGATAACGACCCCCTGTCGCACCCCCAAACGTTTCGCCGGGCCGGTTGTTTCGCTTGGGGCGGCCTTAAGCAATACTGCCCAGATAGCAAAAAACAAGGTGTCAATGTTAGCCAGCGCGAGACCCAAACAGTGTATCCAGCGATCGCCGTTGTGCAATATATGTGGTGCGATCTAGGTTGTGCAATCTATATTGTACAATCTACATGGTGCAATATACGTGGAACAATCTAAGTTGTGCTATATATGTTGTGCACTCTACAGAATGTAGTCTACGTGGTGCAGCTCATGCGGTGCAACCTATGCGGTTCAATAAATGCTGCGCAAGCCATGTGGTGCACTGGAAGTGGTGCAATCCACCCTGCCGAAGTTGAAGTTGTCAACTCCACTGATCGCGCAACCACCCCACCCAGCCACCCGCCAGTTGGTTTGCAAACCGATGCGGCGGCGATTGCGATGTCTGCTCGGCGTTGGTTGGCGCATCGCTGCGGCCGCACAAGCCCACGCATGTTCGCGCATGCAACGGCCATTCAGTTTGGCGCGAACGACGCGGCCGCGTTGGCGATGACCGCTGGGCACTTCCCAACGGGTACTTCGGTGCAACTCGGCGACTTCGGCGGGCGCGGTATCATGCAACGCCGACAACGGTAAACACAATGATGATGGTAGCGATGCTGGTAACGACGACGACAACAAAGACGGCAAGGCTAGTGACGGCGCCGATGCTGATCCCGCCGACGACGACAATGACGGCGTCCTCGCGTCAGTAATGAAGGCTTTGGAAGGAATTCGACATGCGTGCGCGGCCGACGCGCGAGAATGGCCCGCAGGGTGTTAGTTGACACGGACTGTGCCTCCCACCCAGCACGCCCGCAAGGGCGTTCGAATGGTTTCGACATGCGGCGCGAGGGGCCCGTTTGGCCGAATCGAATGGAAACGTTGAAACCCCTTGGTGTCCTCAAGAATTCGCAGGAGCGCGAGCGCAGGCTGCTTTAAAAACTGATGTTGCAAAACCATGTGTTTTTCCCAACCATCCTGTGGTGGTGGGTCCCCTTTTTGAAGAGACGGTGCCCGCGTTCCTCCTTCATTCCGTCCTTCATTCCTCCTCCCCTCCCCCCTGCACCGCCCGCATGCGTCACGCACGCGCATTTCGACACACCCCTCACACGTTTCGTGGCCCCACAGGGAGCTCCACCGAAGGCCTCAGTGCCACCGCCCGCATGCGTCACACACACACACACATTTCGACACACCCCGCACAAGCTTCGTGGTCCCACGGGGAGCTCCACCGAAGGCCCCAGTGCCACCGCCCGCATGCATTGTCAGGCCCGCCCATGTCGGCACACCCCTAACACGTTTCGTGGTCCCACAGGGAGCTTTACGGAAGGCCCCAGTGCCACCGCCCGCATGCGTCACGCACACCCACTTCGGCACACCACTCGCACGCTTCGTGACCCTAACACGCGCACCCATGTCGGCGCACCCCGCACAAGCTTCGTGGCCCCAAAGGGAGCTCAACCGAAGGCCCCAGCGCCACCGCCCGCATGCGTCACGCACACCCATTTCGGCACACCCCGCACAAGCTTCATGGCCCCACAGGGAGCTCCACCGAAGGCCTCAGTGCCACCGCCCGCATGCGTCACGCACACCCATTTCGGCACGACACTCGCACGCTTCTTGACCCAATAGCCACCTTTACCGAAGGCCCCAGTGCCAACGCCCGCATGCGTCACGCACACTCATTTCGGCACACCCCTCACACGCTTCGCGGCCCACAGGGAGCTCCACCGAAGGCCCCAGTGCCACCGCCCGCATGCGTCGTCACGCGCACTCATGTCGGCACACCCCTCACACGCTTCGTGGCCCCAAAGGGAGCTCCACCGACGGCCCCAGCGCCACCGCCCGCATGCGTCACGCACACCCATTTCGGCACACCCCGCACAAGCTTCGTGGCCCCACAGGGAGCTCCACCGAAGGCCCCAGTGCCACCGCCCGCATGCGTCACGCACACCCATTTCGGCACACCACTCGCACGCTTCGTGACCCCAAAGGGAGCTCAACCGAAGGCCCCAGCGCCAACGCCCGCATGCGTCACGCGCACCCATGTCGGCACACCCCTCACACGCTTCGTGGCCCCATAGGGAGCTCCACCGACGGCCCCATTGCCACCGCCCGCATGCGTCACCCACGCCCATGTCGGCACACCCCTCACACGTTTCGTGACCCCACAGGGAGCTCCACCGAAGGCGCCAGTGGCTGCGTTCGCATGCGCCCACCGCACCCATTTCGGCACACACCTCACAAGTTTCGCGACACCATAGCGAGCTCCACCGAAGGCGCCAGTGGCTGCATTCGCATGCGCCCACCGCATCTATTTCGGCACACCTGTCACGCGCTTCGTGGCCCCATCGGGAGCTCCACCGACGGCCCCAGTGGTTGCTTTCGTATGCGCCCACTGGACACATGTTGGCTCACCCCTCTCACGTTTCGTGGCCCTACAGGGAGCTTCTCCGAACGCGGTACATACAACGACGGTACTCACAATTGCATGTGGTTGGGTCCTTCGCCAGGCTAATTTACACGTTCCTGGGACACTCGATTTGGAACCCCCTGGCGCGCGACGACGCGCGTGCGCGCACCTCGTCTCATGTTTCGCACGTTTTTTTTGCGGAAACACGCGCGCAAGGGCGTTCGAGCGATTTCGAAATGCGCACGCGAGAGGCCCGATTGGTAGCATGTGATGCAAACGTTGAGGACCCTATGGTCTTCTTACGAATTCGCAACAGCCGGCCGGCTTTTTAGGGGGAGGGGAGATTCGTGCTTCGAAACCATATGTGCTTCCTGTAGTTCCGGGGCACTCGCTTCTGAACTCTTTACGAAACTCAAGATTTGGAACGACTTCCACGCGCGACGACGCGCGCACGCACCTCGTCCCATTTTTGCACAGGGTTCATGAAAACCATAATTTTTTATTAACGAGGTTGCGCGCAGTGCTATTTGCAGAAAATGAATGACGTGGCGATACCAACCTGCCTGGGATGTAGGAACTCACACTTAAGAAGGACGATGAGGCCGATAAGTATGCAAAAAGCTATACGGTGCAATTGTACCGTTAAGTCGTGGGGGAAGGTAGATCCCATTATCTTTCTAGAAAGGAGAATATATGTGGTGCACCCTACGTGGTGCAAACTATGTTTTTCAAGCTACGTGGTGCACCCTATGTGGTGGAATATATGCGGCGCCGTCTTTGTGGTGCAATCTGTGCGGTGCCATTGACTACCCTGCACCGCGCTTGACCACCTCCACTGCTCGCGCAAACATCCCACCCACCCACCCGCAACTTGGTTTGCAAAATCTCTTAAGACCGTGACGGTGGGTACCAAATGGCACTTGGCAACGACAGCGACGCCGACGACGACAGCGACAACGACGACGACGACGACGCCGCCGACAACGACTACGACGACACCGACGACGTCTCCAACGACTTCGACGACGCCGACAACGACGACGACGACGACGACGACGACGACGATACCGACGACGACGACGACGGCGACCAGGACGACGCCGACGACGACGACGAGGATGACAACGACGACGACGATGACGACGCCGACAACGACGACAACGACGACAAAGACGACGACGACGACGTCAACGACGCCGACGACCACGACGACGACAACGACGACGGCGGCGACGACGACGACGACGACGCCGACGTCGTCGACGACGAAGACGACGACGACGCCGACGACGACGACCAAGACGACGACGACGTCGCCAACGAAGACGACGACGAGGGAGGAGGGAGGACGACGACGGCGACAACGACGACAACGACGACAACGACGAGGGAGGAGGGAGGACGGCGACGACGCGAACGACGAAGAAGGAGGAAAGACGGCGACGCCGACGACGACAACGACAAGGGAGGAGGGAAGACGACGACGACGACGACGACGACGACGACGACGACGACGACGCGACGAAATAGGAGGGACGACGACGAGACGCCGACGACGGACGACGACGACGACGAGGGAGGAGGAGGAAGGACGACCACGGCGACAACGACGACGGAAACAACCACGACGCCAAAGAGGACGACGACGACGAACACGAGGAAAGACAGAGGACGACGTAGGCGACGACGACGACGACGACGACGCGGGAGGAGGGAGGACGGCGACGACGACGACGACGACGACGACGACGACGACGCAAGAGCGCGCGCGCACGCTTTTGTTGAAAATCCGTGTTGCGAAACGTTGTGTTTTTATTGGTTTTTTGGACACACGATTTTGAAATCCTTCCGAAACCGATGGGTTTTTTTAAGGATTTCGGCATACGCGCGCGACGACGCGCGCGTTTGCACTTCGTCCCATTTGTTGCAGAGGATTCTCGCGACGGCACACGCGCAAGGGCGTCCGACAGATTTCGACATGCGCGCGCGAAGCCCGTTTGGTTGCATTTTGTGAAAATCTTGAAAAACCTATGGTGTCCTTGAGATTTCGCAAGAGCTCGCGCGTAAGCCTTTTCGGCAAATCGGTGTTGCGAAACCCTGTGGTTTGTATGTTTTCTTGGAAACTCGATTGCGGAATCCTTCCGACACCGAAGGTTTTTGAAAGACTTCGGCATGCGCGCGCGACGACGCGCGCGTGTGCACTTTGTCCCATCTGTTGCAAAGGATTCGCGAAAAAGTCCCCGCGTATTGTTCTGTACCACGATCCCGGCCCCCCGGGGATAGTGTAAATTCAAATTAAGGATGGACATGTGGTCAGAATCATATATGATTTACATACCCGAAAAGGGAAACGATAACGCCGGGGGGGGTAGTGTCTATTCTACTTTTATAAAGGAGAATTAATTTTGGTTCGCAATGAATTGTCCACCCCGTTGCTCGCGCAAACATCCCACCGACCCACCCGCAATTTGGTTTGCAACCTCACGCGGTGGCGATTGCGATGAGTGTTTGGCGCTGGCTGGTGCATCTTTGCGGCCGCGCCAGCCCGCGCACGCGCGCGCGCAGCGGCCAGGTAGTTTGGCGCGATCGACGCGTCCGCGGTGGTTCTGACCCAACGGGCACTTGAGTGCGAGTCGGCGAATTGGGCGGGCGCGGTATCATGGCAAAGTCGACAATTGTAGACACGAGGATGATGATAGTAGCGATGCTGGCGACGATGATGACATCGACGGCGGCACGGCCAGTGACGGCGCTGATGCCAATCACGCCGGCGACGATGGCGGCGTCTTCGCGTCGGTGATGAAGATTTTGAAGGAATTCGGAATGCGCGCGCGGCAGACGCGCGAGAGTGGCTCGCATGATATTATTTGACAAGGCTCGTGCCACCCCAGCACGCGCGCAAGGGCGTTCGAACGATTTCGACATGCGCGCGCGAAGCCCGTTTGGTGGCATGTTATGGAAATTTTGAAGACGCATGGTTTCCTTTGGGATTCGCAAGAGAGCGCGCGCACGCTTTTGTTGAAAGCCCGTGTTGCGAACCCATGTGTTTTTTTTGTGGGGGGACACTCCATTTAGAAATCCTTCCGAAACCTATGGTTTTCGAAAGATTTCGGCATGCGCGCGCGACGACGCGCGCGCGCGTGCACTTCGTCTAACTGTTTGTAGAGGATTCTCGCGACGGCACGCGCGCAAGGGCGTTCGAACGATTTCGACATTGGCGCGCGCGAAGCCCGTTTGGTAGTAAACCTCGATGAACGCATGGTTCCATTAAGAATTCGCAAGAGCGCGCGCGCACGCTTGTGTTGCGAAACCTTGTATGTTCGTATGTTGTTCGGACACTCGATTTGGGAATCCTTCCGAAACCGAAAGTGTTTGAAGGATTTTGGTATGCGCGCGCGACGACGCGCGCGTGTGTACTTCGTCCCATGTGTTGCAAGAGTTTATGGAAACCTTATGGTTTTTGATAAACGGATGTGCGCGCATATATAATTTGTTGTAAAGGATGGCGGGGGGGGTGATACCGGCTGGCCTGGGATGCTATGAACTCAGGGGAAAAATGAACGAAGGGTCCCGAACAGATATGGACTTTCAATCGAAACGCGTGGCAGATAACCCCGGGGGGTGATGGGGGTAGATTCTAATTTCTTCCAAGAAAGGGGAACTCATGTTGACTGTCTTTAAGCTGTCCTCTCCACTGCTCGTGCAAACATCTCACCCTCCCACCCGCAATTTGGTCGCAAGACCTCTTAAGACCGCGACGGTAGGTACCTAACAGCACTTGGCAACGACGCCGACGACGACAGCGAAAACGACGAC
This sequence comes from Prorocentrum cordatum, assembly GCA_963575745.1. Classification (NCBI taxonomy): domain Eukaryota; class Dinophyceae; order Prorocentrales; family Prorocentraceae; genus Prorocentrum; species Prorocentrum cordatum. The sequence goes on along the minus strand of CAUYUJ010014252.1, from coordinate 79,498 downwards.
GACGACGAGGGAGGAGAGCACACGACGACGACGACAACGACGACGACGACGACGACGGCGACGAGGGAGGAAGGAGAATGACGACGACGACGACGGACGACGACGACGACGACGACGACGAAAGGGACGACGAACGACGACGACGGCCATGACGAGGAAGCAGGGAGGACGGCGACGCCGACGACGACGACGACGAGGGAGGGAGGGCGACGACGACGACGACGGCGACGACGACGACTGACGACGACGAGGGGGTGGAAAGCTCCGGCGCACAAGACGTGAGTCGAGACCTTCTGGACGCCGACGACGCCGCCGCCACCGACGACGAGGGAGGAGGGATGACGACGACGGGAACGACAACGACGACGACGACGACGACGACGACGACGACGGCGACGACGACGACGACGACGAGAAGGATTTCGGCATCCGCGCGCGGCGGCCGCGTGCATGTGCCCCGCATGTTTTCTTTACCGGGGATCGTGGCCCTGGCAAGCGCGCGACCGATGTTAAAGGAGTTCGACGCGCGCGCAAAAGTTGTTCGTATGACCGAAATATTGGAAAAAAGCAATAGTTTTTAGGATTGAAAGCGCGCTCGGTTAGACATTTCGATGTTTTTTCTGATTACTTTTCCGAAGAAGTATGGTACGATTCGCGTGGTTTCATGAAGCTTGGTCTTGAAATGGTTTAAAACACAATGCGTTTAGGAGAACTTCGACTTCCGCGCGCGGCGGCCGCGTGCATGTGCCCCCGCATGTTTTTTACCGGGGATCGTGGCCCTGGCAAGCGCGCGACCGATGTTAAAGGAGTTCGACGCGCGCGCAAAAGTTATTCGCATGACCGAAATATTGAAAAAACAATGGTTCTTAGGATTCAAAGCGCGCGCGGTCAGACATTTTTATTTTTTCCCTGATTATTTTCCGAAGAAGTATGGTACGATTCGCGTGGTTTCATGAAGCTTGGTCTTGAAATGGTTTAAAACACAATGTGTTTAGAAGGATTTCGACATGCGCGCGCGGCGGCCGCGCGCATGTTCCCCGCATGGTTTTTTTTACAAGCGATTGTGGCCCTGGCAGGCGCACGACCGATGTTAAAGGAGTTCGACGCGCGCGCATAAGTTGCTCGCATGACAGGAATGTTGAACAACCATTGGCTTTTCTGGATTCGGAAAGCGCGCGGGTAGGTTTTTTTTGTTTAATGTGTGTTGCAGATTTGTTTCGAGGATGTATGGTACGACTCGCGTGGTTTCATGAAGCTTGGTCTTGAAATGGTTAAACACACAATGTGTTTGGAAGGATTTCGACATGCGCGCGCGGCGGCCGCGCGCATGTGCCCCGCATGTGCCACAATACAAGGGATTGTGGCCCTGGCAGGCGCGCGACCGTTGTTGAATGAGATCGACGTGCGCGCAAAAGTTGCCCAAGAAGCCCGATTTGACAGGAAAGTTGAAAAACCATTGGTTCTTGAAGGATTCGGCAAGAGCGCGCGGGCAGATTTTTCCGAATGTTTGGGTGAGAAAGTCGTATGTTTTCATAGGTGTTCTTGAAGCGGGATGTCGAAATTGTTCAAAAACAATGTTTGGAAGGATTTCGACGTGCGCGCGCAGCGGCCGCGCGTGTCGAATTTGAATGTTGTGCAATCCACTTTGACTGTCTTGAAACTGTCTTCTCCACTGCTCGTGCAAACATCCCACCCACCCACCCGGAACTTGCTGCGACGACGACAGCGACGACACCGACGACGACGACGACGACAACGACGACGACATCGACGACGACGACGACGACGACGACTTTGACGACGACGACGACGACGACGACGACACCGACGACGACGACGACACCGACGACGACGACGACGCCGACGACGACGACGACGACGACAATGACGACGACGACGCCGACGACGACGACGACAAAGACGACGACGACGGCGTCGCCAACGAAGACGACGACGACAACGAGGGAGGAGAAAGCACGACGACGGCGACAACGACGACAACGACGAGGGAGGAGGGAGAACGGCGACGACGCGAACGACGAAGGAGGACGGCGACGCCGACGACAACGACGAGAAAGGTGGGAAGACGACGACGACGACGACGACGACGACGACGACGGCGACGAAATAGGAGGGACGACGACGACAACGCCGACGACGGATGACGACGACGACGAGGGAGGAGGGAGGACGACGACTGCAGCAACGACGACGGCGACGACGACGACGCCAAAGAGGACGACGACGACGAGGAAATACTCAGGACGACGACGGCGACGACGATGACGACGACGAGGGAGGAGGGAGGACGACGACGACGCAAGAGCGCGCGCGCACGCTTTTGTTGAAAATCCGTGTTGCGAAACCCTATGCTTGTGTATGTTTTTTGGGCACTCGATTTTGAAATCCTTCCGAAACCGAAGGTGTTTGAAGGATTCCAGCATGCGCGCGCGACGACGTGCGCGTGTGCACGTCGTCAATTTTTTGCAAGGGATTATTGAAAACTTATGGTTTTGATACACGAGAATGCGCGCATCGTATTTTTTGCAAAGGATGGCGGGGGGGGCGATACCGGCCTGGCTGGGTTGGTTTGAATTCATATTTAGGGTGGACGATGGGGCAGAATCATATGTAAATTGCTATACGAAAAAGGGGACCGTTAATTCCGGGGGGGGGGTAGAGTCGATTCTTCGTTAAGAAAGGGGAATCCAGGGCGGCGACGATGCGGCCGCGGGGCGGCGACAGCGGCCACATAGCCGCCAGACCGAAGACACGGCCCAGACGACGGGCGGCGACGAGGCTGCGACGGGACGGCGACGGCGGCCACACAGCTGCCAGACCGAAGACACGGCCCAGTTCCTTAGAACACAAGTAAGACGCCCTAAGTGCAAGCACTGCTTGGGGAAGACGAAGTGCCTTCCGAAATTCGGCTCTCGTCCAACGGCGCGCACATCCGTCTGAAAAGCATGCACGAGATGGAACTGGATATCTCAGAAACGCGGCAATCCCTCCAGCGTTGCGCACATTCGTCCTCAACGTTTGCAGCAAGTGCCACGATGGAAGACTGGTGGCTTTCATGCCGTGGCTCTCGCACTAGCTCCGCGCACACTCGCCTCAAAAAGCCTTCTACAAAATGCTAGCCAGTGTGTACCCCAAGCAATGCGCTTATACCAATATACGTTCAAATTATGTGTTGCAACATATGTTATGCAAGTTATGTGGTGACGTCTTTGTGGTGCAAGATATACACATATATATTTACACACATACACATACGATGCGGTGCAATATACGTTGCGCAACATATGCGGTGCAGTATATGTTGTGCAATGTAGGGCGGCGACAGGGCGGCGACGAGACGGCGACGGCGAGCACATAGCCGCCTGACCGCCAGCCAGGCCCAGACGACGGGCGACGAAGAGGCGGCGACGAGGCGGCGACGGGGCGGCGACGGGGCGGCAACGGCGAGCACATAGCCGCCAGGACAGCCAGCCAGGCCCAGTTCTTTCGAAGAGGAGCACGAGCTCCAAAAGTGCAAGCACAGGCAGAACGCACATCGTTTTCAAAACCTAGCTATTGGTTGACACTTCCTTGGCCCTCGTCGGGGCAAACCCCTTTACAAACCAGGAAGGCCACAGGGGGCGCTCGTCGTTCCAGGGCGGCGCTTCTCCCGAAGCAGAGAGGCATACCTGCAGGGACGTGTGAGGAATGCGTGTGCGTGCGTGCGTGCGTGTGTGTGTGTGTGTGTGTGCACCCTCCGTGATGCATCCTGGACGTTCCCTGGTCCTCACCATCCTGTTCCATCTCCTCCTCCTCCAATTCGGGTGTTGCTGGAAGTGCCCCTGGCCCAAGGTGCCCCCAGGATTCCCGGGGTGGCCCAGACGGCCTCCAGAGCACCCCTAACGAGGCCCAGAGGGCCCCAGGGGCCCAAAAATGGCGAAAGCTGGGGTTACCTTGGGCCAGGGGCACTTCTAGCAACACCGGACCAACTGTCTGTATGAGTAACATCCCCTCCCACCGGTCGCACCACCAGACGAATCATCAGGCTCGGTTGGGCGTTTCGATTGAGGCGTCCGTACGAACTGCGATCATGAAAACAAAAACCCGACAGGTATCAGCACAGAGGGCCACCTGTTTCCAGAATGCAGACTGTCACCCAAGCGCCGCGAACACCCGTCTGAAACACTGCCGACAGTCGCAAGGATGGACGGAGCATGAGGGACCGTGGTTGTCAAATGCGGTTACGCCGCGAACATTGGTTTTCAAATTTCCACCTGCTAGAAGGATGCAGGCCGGCTTGCTGTAAAGATGCGGTGTTGGCATCAGCGCGAAACACACTCGTCTTGAACGCTTCCACCAGGTCCAAAGGTGGAGTCCCATTCGATGTCAATTCCAGTGAGACTTCATCGAACGCTATAACCCAAAGTTCCAAAATGCTGAGCCATTCCACGCATGGAGGACAAGTACTTTTCAACACTGTGTTCTCGCCTGGGACTTCTGCAAGTTCTACGACTAGGGCTTTGACACTGCGCAACACTTCTATGGATGGACGGCAAACTTCTTCAAAACGGGAATATCGATGGACACTTCATTCGAGGCCTCCTAAATGGAGTCCGAGTAGATGGGGTCGGAGGATCTCGCCGCATCGCCGATACATCGGCGATGCATCGCCGACGCATCGGCCATGCACTGGCGACAACGGCGATACATCCGCGACGTCGGCATGGAGAAACTCGGGGCCCCACATCGGGCCGCATTGCCCATGCATCGCCCTGGCCATCGCTCGGACGTTTATTCCCTGTGTTTTTTGTCGGTTTCGTGCGTGGTTTGTTCGCCAAATGATCAAGGATGTTCCTCGATTGTCCTCGCCGAAGGAAAAATGCACGCGTCCGAGCGATGCCAAGCGCCGATGAATCGGCGATGCGGCGAGATCCTGCGACCCCATCTACTCGGACCCCATCTACGAAGCCTAGACTCTCGAACGGTCTCGTCCTGCCCCATCTGCGCAAGCATGGATCGGGGGGGGGGCCCTCCCGCAAGATGCGGCCGGCGACGCCTCGCTCGGCGGCGGCAAGCAACGACGTCCTATGGAAACGGGACCCGTCGCTAATCCACGCCCCCCCATTAATCCATGTTCGAGATCGCCTGATGCTTGTCACCTTCCTCATCCTACTCATGTTCCTCCTCCTCTTTTTCCGTCTCTCCTTTTGATCATTATCGTCCTCCTCTTCCCTCGTCCTTCCGTCCTCACGCCTTCCTCCGCCATCGCGTTTTCATATAGATGATTCCTCCCCGTCGCACCCAGTATCGCGTCGGTACAGCGGGCCGGGCGTTTCGCCTCAGACCCCGAAACTTGAAATCCGCAAGACCTGCAAAAATGGAGCACAAGTGATTGTCAAAATCGGGCTCTCGCCTTTGCACCGCGCACATCCGTCTTAAAAGTTGCAAGAGCTACACGGATGGAGGGTTGTTCATTTTCACCATTGGGTTCCCACTTCAGCACAACACACGTTGGTCTCAAAATGCTGCAAATGAAATCTTCTCCAAAGTGTAGTTTTCGATTTTCTGCTGCTCAACATCGCTTTCACAAAGGATGGAGGGTGGCTCCTTTTCCAACAGGGGTTCTGGCTGTAGCTCCGCGCACACTCGTCTTCAAATCTCCCAACAGCGGCGAGGGTGGACAACGGTTTCGTGTCAATGTGATATTTTGCCCTGAGACGACCTGAAAGTGTCAAACCAAAAGCTTCCATATGTTCACCAACTGCACGGATGGAGAGTAGATCCTTTTCAGAATGGCGCTCTCGCTGGAGCCATCCTAGATGTTCATGGCCGCACGCATCAACTTGTGCAACAATCCCAAGGGTTTGGGGGGCAACCCTTTTTCACAGGGCTCTCGCGTGAATGGCAGGCCCATTGGTGCTGGGTTTTCAAGGGGAAAGTGATCGTCCCTCTCAGAGCGGACACCCTTCAAGATGGAATTCTCCAGAGCCTTCACACGAGTAGCGTTCGGTCGGCACCGATGGGCGAGAAGAGAGGAGCCGACCAGGCTCTCAAGCTCGCGACTCGTTGTGACACCGTCCCTAGCAGTTAAAAGACAGGCTTGAAGAGACTGACGAGGGGACTTCAAACGGGAGGGTACATTGCAGAATCGAGGATGCAGCTTGCTTCTATGCTAGTCCTCCCCCGTTATCCTCTTCTTCCTACTCCTGCATCCCTCCTCGCGTCTCATCCTCCTCCTCCTTCTCCTCCTCCTCGCTACTTGTCCTCCTCCTCCTCCTCATCCTCCTCCTCCTCCTCCTCCTCTTCCTCCCTCCTCCCTCCTCCCTCGTGCTTCCCAAGGGCGCCTGACTTCACGCTTCGCGCTGCGCGAATCGCGAATAACTTCGCGCTCTCTCGCCACTCCCATAAGGGAGAAGAGGAAGATTAGAAGGCATCGGAACCAAACCTCGAAGCGCGAAGCGCGAATAATTTCGCGCCCTCGAGGGCGCCCTTGCTTTCGTTCATGAAACGCGCACAGAAGCTCTCGACACCACCCCTAGGACCGGCTTCTCGTCGCAAGGCCGCATTCTCACGGCACCGGCGCCCGGGAACAGCCAATGGGGGCCCGAATGGAGACATCGCGGGGCCTGGAGGACGAGGACGAGGAGGGGTAGGAGACGACGGCGACGACGACGACGACGACTTCCACCACGATAACGACCACGACGTCGACGACGACGACGACGACGACGACGACGACGACGACGACGACACCGACAACCACCACCACCACCACGTCCACGACGTCCACGACGACAACCACGATGACATCGACAGCCAGGACGACAACCACGACCACCGTGACCACCACGAGGACCACAACAACTACCACGACCACGACGGTCGCCGCCGACGCGATCGTGAGCAGCGTCCTCGCGGCGACTGCCGCCGCTGGCTGCGTCTGAGTGAGGCCGCCAGCCATGTCCTGGGCGCGGCGGAAGGGCCGACAAGAGGCCCCGAAGAAGAGAAGGGGAGGAGGAGGAGGAGGAGGAGGAGGAGGAGGAGGAGGAGGAGGAGGAGGAGGAGGAGAGGAGGAGGAGGGAGGGAGGAGGAGGGAGGGAGGGAGGGAGGGAGGAGGGAGGAGGAGGAGGAGAAGGAGGAGGAGGAGGAGGAGGAGGAGGGGGAGGGGGGGGACGTGGGGAGGAGCGAGGAGGAAGGAGCAGGGCGGAGGGGACGGGGAGTAGGGTCCTCCTCCTCCTCCTCCTTTTCCTCCTCCTCCTCCTCCTCCTCCTCCCTCCTCCTCCTCCTCCTCCTCTTCCTCCGCCTCCGCATCCCCCTCCCCCTCCCATCTCGGGGCCGCCACGGGCACGCGGAGAGCGCGCCCAAGGCGGCAACGCGCGCCCGCCAGGGCCTCGGGATGTCGCCCGCTGGGAGCGCGCGGTCTGCCCGGTCGCGCGCGGGGGGGAGGGGTAACCTGGCTCGGGCCCGCGCTGCGCCCGCGGTATGCGATCGCCCACCGAGGGAGTCAGAGGAGGAGGAGGAGGAGGAGGAGGAGGAGGAGGAGGGGGAGGAGGAGGAGGAGGGGGAGGAGGGGGAGGAGGAGGAGGAAGGGAGGAGGAAACGCCCTCCTCTTCCTCTTCTTTAAATTAATACCCATCTTACCATGAACATTATTACTGCGATTAGTACCTTTTATTCCTCCTCCTACTCCCACTCATCCTGCTCATCCTCCCTCTTCTCGTCATCATCAGCAGCAGCGGCAGAAGCAGCATCATCATCCTCATCTTCGTCAACATCATCATCATCATCATCAGCAGCAGCATCATCAGCAGCGTCATCATCATCAGCCGCAGCATCATCAGCATCAGCATCAGCATCAGCATCATCATCAACAACAACATCAGCATCATCATATTCATCGTCATCGTCATCATCATCACCACCACCACCATCGCCACTACCATCATGACCATCACCATCATCATTATGATTCCCCTCCACTGCGAGACCATCCCCTTGTCTTGCTCCGTATGCTCGTTTGGTCTCCTAGTCATCCTCATCATCCACCTAATCGCTCACCTCATCGTTCACCTCATTATCAGCAGCAGCATCAGCAGCAGTAGCAGCAGCAGCATTATCATCGTCGTCGTCGTCGTAATCATCATCATCATCATCATCATCATCATCATCATCATCATCATCATCATCATCATCAGCATCAGCATCATCATCATCATCATCATCACAACCACCACCACCACCATCATCATCAGCATCGGCATCAGCATCAGCATCAGCATCATCATCACCATCACCAGCATCACCATCATCATCAGCAGCATCATCATCGCCATCGCCGTCAACATCCTGGATTGTAGCCGCCGCTTCCAGCTCATTCTCTTCCTCATCACGACCATCAGGTTGTTGCCTCTACTCCTCCACCCTCCTCCTCCTCCTCCTCCTCCATCCTCTCCTACGTCCGTGTCCCTCATACATGCGCGTATTCATCCTACTACTCCTCCTACTCCTCCTCCTCCCCCGTGACCATTAGGTTCCAGCCAGTTCGGCATGAGAGCCAAGCCGCGGCCCTTCTCTTGTGGAGAGCGAGCCCTGGCGTCGCTTGCCGATGTACTTGGAGAAGTTGGTCGTCTGCCGGTCCGGCGCTCCGTGCAGGAGTGGCTCGTGAAGGCGATGTGCGCGGCAGCTGCTGCTGCTGCTGCTGCTGCTGTTGCTGATGGCTGCTGCTGCTGCTGCTGCTGCTGCTGCTTGCTGCTGCTGCTTGCTGCTTGCTGCTTGCTGCTTGCTGCTTGCTGCTGCTGCTTGCTGCTGGTGCTGCTGCTGCTGCTGCTGCTGCTGCTGCTGCTGCTCGTGGCCCTCCGCACAGCAACGCCCGCAGTGCGGAGGAGAAGAAGATCGACGTGCTGCTGCTCAATGAGAAGCTCATGCGTGGGGAAAGGGCGACATCGGGGCTCATGAGGGCGTACGCGACGAGGGCCGATAAGCACTTGAATGCACGGCGCTACGCGGCTGACCCAGAGGACGAGGATTTCGTCATCGACGTGTGCGTAGCCTTGAAGGACGCCGTCGCCACCAACGAGGCCACCTCCAACAGCGACATGATGCCGGGAGGCAAGGGCTTCGAGGACTCCCTGAACGCCAACCTGGACAAGGTAAACGAGAATGACAACACAGACGAGGGGACGCCCTAAGAGGAGAAGCTCATCGGCATCTGTAAGACTGATCTGCACAACTCTCCCGTCATGGAGGAAAGGATGATGTCCCTCAAGGGTGAGCTCCTCAACAAGACCGATAAATTCGAGGAGTGCTTGAGCCAAAAGTGAAAGCTGATCGAAAGCGAATGGACGCCGTGCAGTCCACGCTGGTGGAGAATATGTATCTGGTGAGGACCGTGCAGGGTGACCTTGGCAGCGTGAAGGCCAAGACGCAGGAGCAGGAGCAGCCGAACCTCGCGGCATCGATGCAGCGGCAACGCCTAGTTGATCGTGCAGCGTATGGATGCACGGCAGTCCGACGTGCATAATCAAAGCGATGGCGTGCTGAACTCGCACGGGAAGCTGGACTTGCAGTGCGAGGCACTGAAGGACCTGGAGCAGACCGTCGAGGGGATCAGGAAGGCTTGAAGTCCACCATCGTCGAGATCGACCGCCTGCGGAAGGGCGTGGTTGACCTCATGATGAAGGTCTACGGCTAAAGGATGGTGATGCTCTGAATGCGCCTCCTCCTCCTCCTCCTCCTCCTCCTCCACCTCCTCCAACATCGGGCCGCGCTCGAGGCGGGCTGCGAGGACTGCTCCTCCTCCTCCTCCTCCTCATCCTCCTCCTCCTCCTCGTCCTCCTCCTCCTCTTCCTCCTTCTCTTCCTCCTCCACCTCCTCGAGCATCGGCCGCGCTGCACGAGGCGGGCTGCGAGGACTGCTGCTGGGACGGCATGGCCCGGTAGGAAGCACAGGTTGGCGCGGGTATGCCTGTGGGTTCTGCCTCTCCCTTCTGGCCCCCTCCGGCCCATTGAATCCAGCTGGGGTTTGGGAGTGCCTTGGATGAGCCCCGTGGCACGCCCATGCTGGCTTCTCCTCCTCCTCCTCCTCCTCCTCCTCCCTCCTCCTCCTCCTCCTCTTCCTCATCCTTGTCCTCCTCATCCTCGTCCTCCGCCTCCTCCTCTCCTCCTCCTCCTCCTCCTCCTTCACCTCCTCCTCTCTCCTCATCCTCCTCCCTCGTCACTCGTCCTCCTCCTCCTCCTCCTCCTCCTCTTCCTCCTCCTCCTCCTCCTCCTCCTCCTCCTCCTCCTCCTCCTCCTCCTCCTCCCCCTCCTCTCTCCTCATCCTCCTCCTCTTCCTCCTGCTCGCCCTCCTCCTCCACCTTCTTCCTCTCCTCCTCCTCCTTATCGTCATCATCATGATCATCCTCATCCTCATCACCATCATCATCATCATCATCATCATCATCATCATCATCATCATCATCATAATCATCATCATCATCATCAGCAGCAGCAGCATCAGCAACAGCATCAGCGACAGCATCAGCATCATCAGCATCATCATCATAATCAGCAGCATGATCAATAGCATCAGCATCATCATCACCACCATCATCATCATCGTCATCATCTTCACCATCATCCTCATCAGCAGCAGCATCACCACCATCATCACCACCATTATAATAATCGTCATCATGAGAATCAGTATCAACATCATCGTCAACAGCATCATGTTCATCATCACCATCATCCTAATCAGCATCATCATCACCATCATCCTAATCAGCATCATCGGCATCATCAGCATCATCATTAGCATAATCAGCATCATCAGCATCGTCACCAACAGCAGCAACAGCATCCGCATCAGCAGATCATCAACATCATCATTCACCTCTGTATCAGCATCGTCAACACCTTCAAGACCATCAGTATTACCATCACCATCATCACCAGCATCAGCAGCAGCAACCGCAGCAGCAGCAGCAGCATTAGCATCAGCAGCAGCATCAGCAGCAACATCAGCATCATAATCAGCAGCATCCTTACCATCATCATCAACATCATCATCATCAGCATCATCATCATCAGTAGCATCATCATCATCATCATCATCATCATCATCATCATCATCATCATCATCGTCAGCAGCATCATCATAGCCACCATCATCATACCATCATCAGCAGCAGCACAAGCAGCAACAACAGCATCATCGGCGCCAACGTCGTCATCGTTGGCGTTGTCGCGGAAGTCGTCGATTCATCATCGTCGTCGTGGTTGTCGTCGTCACCAGTATCATCATCGTAGCATCAGCATCCTAAGCGTGTTCATCATCAGCATCGGCATCAGGATCAGCATCAGCATCAGCACTGGCACCATCATCACCATCACCAGCATCATCATCACCGTCATCATCATTCGAAGTCCGCTCCCCCAATTCGTCCACCTCCTCTTTCTCTTCCTCCTCCTATTCCTCATCATCATCATCATCATCATCGTCATCATCATCATCATCATCACCATAACCATCATCATCATCATCATCATCATCATCATCATCATCATCATCATCATCATCGTCATCATCACCGTCTTCATAATCATCATCCTCGTCTTCCTCGCCCTTCTCTTCCTCATCCTCGTCCTCCTCATCCTCCTCCACAACATTCCCCTCCCCCATCCTCCTCTTGCTCCTTCTGCTCCTCGTCCTCCTCCTTCTCCACCTCCTTCTACGTATCCTCCTCAATGCCCCTCCTCTCTACAATGACACTATCTGGCTATGACCTTCTTGTCTCCCCGAAAACTGCCTGGGAATCGGCCACCACATCTGCGTATAGTATCTTACACCCACGAACTCATTATCTCGTGTTTCAGATGGTGCATGTTCCACTCGGAACTGGTTCGGTGTCTCACAAGGGTGCTCCCGCTGCAGCGGTGACCTCAATTTGGGATCGGCGATTTGCTCCCGTCGTCCGGAATGGCGCCCTCGCCCCACCGCGATCAATGTTTCTGGATACGAGTCCTTCCCCGTCATCGTCGTCCCCTCTTTTCCCCCCCTCCGCATTCCCCAGTTACCCTGCTCCTCCCGCTCCTTACACTCCAGTTCCCGATGCTGCTGTTCGTCCTCGTCCTCGTCGTCCTCCTCCGATTCATCCATGATTATCCTCCTCCTCCTGCCCCTTCCTCCTCCTCCTCTTCCTCCTCCTCCTCCTCCTCCTCCTCCTCCTCCTCGTCCTCCTCCTCCGCCTCCTGTTCACCCTTCGGCTCATCCGCCACATCCGCCTCCTCCCCCTCTACATATGGACGCATCTCTCCGTCACCACTTACACATAACACGATAGGGGTCTTGTCAGTAGTTCCAGGTCCGCTATGACACGCGTCCGTGGATAGGGGGAAAAGAAGCAATGGGAAGGAATGGGTGGGAGGGTCAAAAAACAGATATTGCGCGGGCGCGCCTAGCCCCACCCCGTCCCACACACATGTTTTACACGCACAGGATTACAGGATTCCGTATGTCCTATGGTTGCTACGATTCCAGCGTCGTCGGTGCCTCAAAATTGTGTTCTCGCTGCAGCTCGGCCTCAATTTCGGATCGGCGCGGTGCTCCCGTCGTTCCGAATGGCGCTCTCGGGGAGCCACTTTTCTGGATCCGATGCTTCCTCATCGCTGTCGCCCCGCTCCTTTCCCGTCCCCCGCCTTCCCTTGGGCATCCTGTTCCTCCCGCGTCTCCCACGCATGCTCCTGCTGCTGCCGGTCGGCTTTTTTCCGCCGTCTTCCTCGTCCTCCTCCTCCTGTTCATCCTCCTGCTCATCAGACACCTCCTCATCCTCCTCCTCGCTCCTCTTCTTCCTCGCCCTCCTCCTGTTTATCCTCCTGCTCATCCGACACCTCCTCCTCTGACTCCTCATCCTCGTCCTCCTCTTCCTCCTCCTCCTCCTCCTCGAATGTACGCAGCTCCCCCTGCAATTCATGGCACGACGGTGTCCTTTTGAGAAAACATCGAAGCCCGTTACACGGCACCCGTCGGCGGATCTTCACAAAAAACAGCAGTGCGAAGGGAAGGAACGTGTGGGGAGAAGTGATCGGATGCTGGAGAGGGCGCGAGCGCACGCAGCTTTACGAGAAGAAGAAGAAGAAGAAGGAACGCCATAAACATGAACTTGTGGCGCTCCGCGCGGGTTTCTTGGATCTGCGCTGGACCCCCCTCCCTGGCGCGCGGAGCGAGAAAAGTTTATGTGTATAGCGTTAGTTATTCGACGCTTGCTTCTCTCTCCTCGCTTCCCTCCCCTCTCCCATCTATACAAAGTGCACCATGTGAACACCACCATCCTTAGGGCGGGCATGTCCTCCTACAGGCGGAGTTTGGACGACAAATGAAAAGCAGTCAAAAATACTCAAACATAGTCAAACAAGAATCAAACAATCGTCCCCAAGCTGTGTTTGCCTATTTTTGAACATTCCTCATGTAGAGGGACAGGCCCGACTCAACACTACGATCCTCCCTCCGCCGACCATGTCCTGAGAGTGGCGTGCCGCACTCCGCGCACTGTAGTTGTGCACAAGGTTGGTACGAGTGGCTTGTCTTGCGTGGGCTCCCGCTCCGAGCGTTCTGGACCCTTCCGGACGTGGTGACTCCGCTGCAGCGTTGGCCCGAGATTGGATCGGCGCTCTCTTCCCGCCGTCCGGACTGCAGCTCTGGCCCCGCGCGGGCCACCTCTCTGAATCCGCATGCCTCCTCGTCGTTGTCGCCCCTCTTCCCTTCCCCTCCCCAGACTTCCTCTGGTCCTCCTCCTGCTCCCCCCCGCTCGTCCTGCTCCTGCTGCTACAACTCCTCCTCGTCCGCTTCCTTCGTCATCCGTCTCCTCTTCCTCCTGGTCAGCCTCATGTTCGTTCAGCTCCTCCGCATCCTCCTCCTCCTCCTCCTCCTCCTCCTCCTCCTCCTCCCCTGCGCACAGCTCCCATGCTCATGTCGCGCCTCATACGGTGGGGTCCTCTTGGGTGTCCGAGGTCTGCAATGACACCCGTACGCGGATATAGAGAAGCAGCAGCGCAGTGGAAAGAGATGGCAGAAGGGTCAGATGTCAGATGCGGCGCCAGCGCGCCTGGCTCGCCTCTCTCCTCTCTCATCTCCAACCTCTCCTCGCCGACACTCACCCAACAGGAACACAACTCTCCTGTCTTCGCTGGAGATGGCCGGGGGTGGACCACCCTTTCCGCGGGCAGCTTGTTTTCAGAATCGGGCTTCCAGGCGGCGTTGTCAATCAGAGCTTCTTCGGTGTCTCGAAGTGGTGTCCCAGCCGCAGCGTTGGCCTCGTTTTAGGATCGGCGGTTTGCTCCCTTAGGTCGGGCCTGTCCACCTACAGGCGGATTTTGGACGAAGAATGGAAAATACCTCAGAAATTATCGAACATAGCCCCCCGAAAAAACCCAAAACTCGTCCCCTGACTATGTTTGACTATTTCTGTATATTCCTCCTGTAGAGGGACACGCCCGACTTAACTCGTCTGAACCCGAGTGCTTCCTCGTCGTTGTCGCCCCTTTTCCCCCCCCTCCCCCAGCCTTCCCCTGGTCCTCCTCCTCCTCCTCCTCCTCCTCCTCCTCCTCCTTCTGCTCGTCCTGCTCTTGCTGCCGCAGTTCCTTCTCGTCCTCTTCCTTCCTCATCATTATCCTCTTCCTCCTGCTCAGCCTCAGGCTCGTCCGCCACGGCGTCTTTGGCCTGTGGGTGAATCGCAGCGACGTGGTCGATGCAGTTTAGAGGCGTTTGCTCACTTACTCGTTGCGTATGAGTGTCCTCGCCTCCAGAGGGCGATGCAGACGCAAACGCCCGAGGAATGGGCCTAACGTATTCTACGTGTTCTTCCACACGGATGGCAGTGCACTGGATTCGCGCGGCCGCAGGTGGCGAGGAGACTCCTTTCGGCCGTCGTCTGGGGCGTCGTGCTGGAGTCATTCTTCTTTGCTCCTAGCACCGCTTTCGGCACTGTGCACGCACTGTGGGACCACTGCGGGGTGTACGTGGGCAAGGCTGGGTTGTGCAGGTGTCGTGATCGATCAGGGCTTCTTGAGCGCCTGAAGGACCATTTCACCGCGATATTCAAACTCAAACCGAACTCCCCCAGATGGAACCCCAGAAGATATTCGAAATTGCGGAACTCGGTTGCGTCCTTGTCCATGGTGCCGTGTGTGATAGCAGCTTCCGACAGCCAATTGGCTGCGCTTGAGATGGTGGCTCTCAAGACGAAGCGTCTGTCATGCAACACTGCTGGGCTCAAGTTTCGTACGCAGTGCAGCCGATTACCTTCCATCGTACGCTGGGGCAACGGCCGCCCTCGTGGAGACGGCATGCCACATCAGGCTGCACGAACATTTGGATTCAACCGAGCGTCCGCACATGGGGGATTCAGCCGTCGCGTACGAGACTCAGGGAACTGCTGGCTACACCCATGGACGCTGGCCGCAGCTACCCTAAGTGCACCGTGAACATCAATGGGTACATACTGTTCCTCCTGACTGCGCTGGGCCAGTGTGAATATGGCAGTAGGTCTGCACATCTTTACCTACACGACCACCCTTCGGGTGGTAAGGAGGTTCGGGGGGAGGAACCAACGTCTAACTCCGCCGATAGTACCATCGATCTGACCATCGATCTAACGATCGATCCCATTATCGATGTCACAATCGATATTACCATGGATCTCAAGATCAATAAGGCGATCAGTATCACGATCCATCTCACTATCGACCTCACGATCGATCTCACGATCGATCTCACTACCGATCTCACTATTGGTCTCACTATTGGTACCACTATCAATCTCACTATCGATCTCACTACGGGACACCGACGGGACACCGACGGGACACCGACGGGACACCGACGGGACACCGACGGGACACCGACAGGACACCACGGCGGGACAACCCGGCCCCGTCCACCAGGGGAGGTTCGGATGAGTGCCTTGCCCCGCCCCAGCAGCACCCCACGACGCGGTGCCGAGGCTGACGATACCACACTGGCATCGGGCTGACTTGGCGCATGTCATCCTCAACACGATGGTTGTTTCGGCGGTGGACAAACCTCCCTTTAGTAGACCTCCCTTTAAGGAAAACGGCCTGGGACCGAAACCGACGGACCTGGACCCGCAAAAATGACGGCCGCGACGCCCTCTCGCGAGCCGAAAACGGCCAATTCACTAATCAACGTGTCAGGGTAGGAGGTCTGTCCACCCCCGAGTGTTGCAGAGACCCACTTACCACCGCATCATCTGCAGTGCCAATGCGTGTGAAGTTGTCCCCAAAGCAGATCTGATCGTCTCTTGCAGCGCCTGTCTTATTCGGACTGTGCCGCACAGGGAGGACTGGGACTGTTCGCAGGTTGCTGCTTCATGGCGTTCAGTCGATACAGCTGGCCCCATGCAAGCAATGCGTATTGAACAAACTCCGGATACGGACTGGGTGGAAAGGGATTGTGAATGCCAACCAGCGCTTGCGAACCTTTGTTGCTAACACACCTGTGTACTATCCGACTTCTCTTCGGCGGCTTCCAAGGCAGTGGTCATTGCCGAAATGGCCTGAATTCCACGATGTCCAACGCCAATGTGTTCGAGAAATGCGCAGCTGGGCTCGCTCCTTCCAGTTGCCGTTCCGCGTCCGCGGGCGCTTGCAGACTCGGACAACCGAGGTGCTTCGTGGGCTCCAGCATGTCGTGCAGGAGCGCCCACCCGAGTGGCGTGCCATGGAGTAGGAGATGGATCAGACCATCGCCCACTGCCGGGGCGACATCTTCATCGGCGGCGACCTGGAGCAGGACGCCGTGTGGAGCACGTCCACCGAGGAGGCCGGGCACTATCCCGTGTCCAGCACCATGCAGGGCGAGTCGTGGAGGCCGAGGCACGACGTCACCACTTCGGATGCGGCGCGCAGCCAGACGGCGCTGGCGATCATGGGCATTCCTGCTTTGTATCTGCGGCCTGCAGGCCGCCGCGTGCGATCTGGGCAGACCGCCACGCCTCCGCCCTCGTCGAGGGCAAGCGCATCGGAGCCGCGGGGCCCCACACGTGCACCAAGACGGACCACAGCTGCCGGAGGCGCGTGCAGGACTCGGCCTGGTGCGCGGGCTGGCGGGGGCTGAAGGCAGCCGGCGCGCGCCCTCCGAGGGTGCCTGCGTTCCCTCGGCCTCACCAGCGGGGTCTGGTCACGGAAGGAGGCGCGGCGGGAGCTCGGCGCCAGCGTGTCGGAGAGCTGGCGGCCCCCGCGCGGCGCAGAGAGTGCGCGCGCGCTGCGGCTGCAGTCTCGAGGGGAGGGCAGGATCGGTCTCGCTGGCGTCGGCCAGGCCTTCGAGGCGTGTTCGGGGGGCCCACATTCTGCAGGATCGGGGGTTGATTGCAGACCGTCCCTCATCACGTCAGCTTTGGTCTTCGCAGGCTTCAGGACGAGATTGACACCTGACACAGCGAACGATTTGCCTTTGCCTGCGGCAGAAGGCAGAAAGGACCGAGCATGCTCAAAACATTCACTACCAGCTTTAAACAGCTGAAAAAAGAGTTCGATGCCCTGTAGTTGTCAGCGTACGTTTGCTGCCGCAACGTCGCTCCCCTTCTGGAGAAAGGGTCCATCCCGTGTGCGTGCATGCTGGCCCTGAGGAGCGCGCGCGCGTCGGGGGTTCTGGGAGGGGAGCGTCGTGGAGCACTTGGCCGTGGGAGGCCACTCGGAGAGCAGCGGTGTCCTCTTCCACGTGGAGCTTTGCACGCGGGTGCGCTTTCATCTTCGAGACGAATGGCATCGGCATCGGCGGTGCTGTGTGTAGCGCAGTAGTGGCTTGCCTTGCACGCAGGTGCGGTTTCATCTTCGAGACGGATGGCATCGGCATCGGCGGTGTTGTGTGTAGCGCAGTAAATGGCTTGCATTGCACGCGGGTGCGGTTTCATCTTCGAGACGGATGGCATCGGCATCGGCGGTGTTGCGTGTAGCGCAGTAAATGGCTTGCCTCTGGGGCCCCAGGAGAATCGTTGGCTTCGCCTGGACGGGCATAGTCACTTCGACATCGTCGCAGCATCGAGGAGGATCTGTCGTCGGTGCCTCCTGGGGTTCGTGACCAAATGTTTTCGGGTAGCTCTGTCGCTGGCTGGGAGTTTGCAGCCTGGGAACTCAGAGGTTGGGACTTGGCTGGACCTCTGCCTCTCCGCTGCTGGGCAAGAGGTGCGCCTGCTGCCGAAGAACCTCCCCTGCGGGTCTGAAGCTCGCGCCAAGCGGACCATGCCCACCTGGCCAGGTGCTCCTCTAGGCGGGTTTCTGAGGTCTGTTGCATTCCTTCGGGCCCGTGCTGCTCGAGCGCGTGAGATTGTTCTGGATTCGACTGCCTGCGCCGTGTGGCTTTGGGAGGCAGTTCTGGACACGTTTCTGTTGGGCGTTCCCATCGCGTACCTGCGCAGAGTTATGTATGCCTTGCCATGCAGTAGTGGGGCTCAAGAAGCACGAGCCGTCCTTCGAGCATGCCAGTCTCTCTGTCCCACCACAGGGGGGCCGCGGCTGACACCAGCAGCAGAAGTGGTACCAGCAGAAGTGGTACCGCTCGCGCGAGCGGGACAGAGATCAGCAGAAGGAGTGCCGTCGCCTGCGCGACAGTGACTCGGAGGGCAGCCCACGCGGCCAGGTCGAGAAGCTCCGCAGGTCCCTCGGGAAGGTCGATCCCGAGCTCCGCGCCACGCAGCAGGAGGCCAAGGAGAAGGCTCAGAAGGACGAGCTGGCGCAGACGAGCGCAGCCCCTGCCGCCGTCATGGAGGAGAAACTCGGGAGCGTCGTTCGATGATCCTCAGAACGTGCGTTAGCTCCAACGCGTGCTTGTCCACCGAAGCCATCCAGTACGACGCAGGCAACGTAATTGATGAGGTCCAGCACAGGCCGCGAGCCACCAGTGACGCTGAACGGGGCAAACACACACACACACACACACACACACACACACACACACACACACACACACATTGGGCCAACACGCGTCCTGAGGATCATCGAATCGTCGGCACTGGGAGGGGCGACGCCGGCCAGGGCAGCGTCTCGCCTGCCTCTCCTCCCGCGGCGCCCGTGGAGACGACGGCCAGCCCCCGCGGCGGTCGTGGAGGCCAGCAAGGCAGCGGGGCTGGAAGATTGGTGGCCCCTCCCGCGCGGTCGCCGCGGGGCGCGACCCGCGCGGCCAGCCGCGACCGGTCGCCGCGGCGTGCACGGGGAGGCGAGCACCACGAGCCGCGACGCGACGGAGGGTCGGCCACGAGGCTGTCGGGCGCGCAGCGGGGCTGGCTGCAGTCCGCCATCGAAACCCCCAGGGCACAAACCAGCCGCTCGGGTTCAAGTCTTTCGAGGTCGGCGAGGTGGCCCAGGAGCTCACCAAACACACGGAGAAGAAGCACGTCACCGACTCGTACGCTCGAACTCTCTGGGCGTAGGGTTCGCGATGGGCACGGCGGTTGGCCAGGCTGACGCTACCGTGCAGAATGGGTTGCTTCGGGGCTCGCCATACTGCAAATGTTCACGGGCTAAGGTCGATATGTTGAGGCATCCGACTGCACGCGTGGAGCTGACCTGGCGGTATTCCGCGGTAGCCCGAGCGTGCGAGCCAGACACCCTGCCCGTCCTGGCCACCACTGGCACCGCGAGCTTCGGGCTCGCAAGGAGGCGGCGGACCATCACCACGTAGAGACCATTCTCTGGCAATCTAAGGCACGGCGCATTCCTGACAGTGACGCCCCTCACCGGCGAGGGCGCTGAAATCAGGGCCGCGACACGCCTCCTGAGACATGGGAGACTCCGACAGTCCTTGGGGTCGGTGTGAGCACCGACATGTTTTCCGCTTTGCTTGGGAAGGAGGTCCTCCTCCTGCTTCTCCTCCTCCTCCTCCTCCTCCTCCTGTTCCTCCCCCTCCTCCTCCTCCTCCTCCTCCTCCTCCTCCTCCTCCTCCTCCTCCTCCTCCTTCTCCTCCTCCTCCTCCTCCTCCTCCTCCTCCTCCCATCTTTACCCAACTTAGGCCCAACCAGACCAATATCGTCAAGCACGGTAGTCCTCACTTTTGGGGTCCATGCTAGCGGGTCAATGAACATCGCGGAATGTAAAAGGATATGTGTATCCCGTTAAGCTTTGGATAAGGAAAGTATGCAGTATGAGCACGCGCGCGCGGGGGCGGGCGCGGGCCTTTTTCCTCTCCGAACCACGAATAGCTGCAGACAGCCAAGCATGTGTCTGCGTACGTGGTTATATATACATCGACGGCGGCAGGGAGCGCATGGCAACGACTCCCCCCGCGGCGGCCCGGCCGCAGCGCCGGCCAGGGCCGACGTTCTACCATCGGGACTCTTCGTGCGGGCGCGAGGCTCTCACAGCCGCCAGCAGCCCGCAGGTCAAGTGGCATTGATCACACGGCCATTGGCCGATGATAGCAAGTATTGATGGAGGGGCGAAGCTCCCACAGCCTCGAGTCCTTCCATGTGCGTTTCTTGTCGCACTCTGCGGCGATAAGCCAATAGTGTGCGCTTGCGCCGGCACAGCCTCCAGAACGCCATTGGCGTTAGGCGTCCGTTGCTTACCAGCGCCATCCGCTGTCGCGGCGCCACGGGTCCCGGTCGTCATTGCGCCGAGCGGACCAGTTGCTGTAGTCGCCCTTCCCGCGGTCTTTTCCCGGTCCTTTGCTCCAGCCCCGGCTGGGGGTACCCCTCCACGCACTCCAGGCGTTGTCAGTTGGGGTTCGACTTTGCCCCCCTGGCCCAAGGGCGGCGCTGCGCCTCGGGAATCTGCTGGGAGGACGACGATGCAGCGCCGCCAGACTCGGTTTGGCGGAAGTCTCTGTACAGGCATGGGCGGACGGCGGGCGGTGAGGCCGTGCGATCACTCCATGGTTCTCTCGGTCGTTTCCCGCCCTTGCCTTTGCCTGTAGCATCTAGAGGGGGTGGAGCAGCGCCGCTTGACGCACTGCCCATGCCATCCTCGTTCTGCGGAAATGCAGCCGCTTGTTTCGCTGTCACTCTTGCGGGTGGTGATGGCGAAGGGTTATGCGGCCGCTTTCTGCTGATTGACCGCGCAGCCCGCGCGGTGGTCGCCGCGGGCTGGCGAGTCCGAGCCCCTCGTGCCATTGGCACACGTGAGGGGCGACGCCCGTCATCCGAGCCAGGGGGCGGTGGCACTCCGTGCTGCGCCCACGCCAGTAGTGCGTAGACAGCAGCCTCATATACGTACAGTGCCCACTTTCCAATCGCCGAATGCCTGAGCGCGTCGACTGTAAACTGTTGACCTCGGAATTGTGCGTCTGACTGAGATGGCAGCACATATTGCACGCAAGCCTCGATGTCGGGCGCGTCATCTGCAATGTTCGGCAAGTCCTGCCGGTATATATATATATATATATATATATGTCCTTGTGAACTAACTCGACGAGCGCGTAATGCGACTTGATAATGTCGAGCTCCCGAGAGAGTGTCTCACGGAACCTGTCAACCTCATCTCGATAAACGCGCTTGGCATCATTACTTGCGTGATCCATGCCAACCAGTGTCCATATGTAATCCGTCGAGACTTCGATATGGTAGCCCTGTATGCTTGTTCAGCCAGCCACGTCTCACTTGCATCACCTAGGTCTGGGTCGTAAGCACAGAGCCGTGGCGGAGCACTCCACGTTGCACATAGCTGTTCTTCACATGAAGCGCAAGTGTCCGATTTGTGATGCGCGGGGGAGACATTAACAGTGGTGAAGAACGCCACTAATTCATAGGCTGCCTGTCTGATACGGTACTGGTTGATCTTGCTTGTCACGTCGTCTTGGTATGTGCCCTGGCCCCTGCCGGGTGTGCGTGATCCCGTTCGCCCGCGCATTGCGTGGCCCCTGAACGCCATCGGCGCATCTGCGGACCGAGTCCTTCGCTGGCTGTCGGAGCGGGCACGCCTACCAGGGGCACGCGATCTTGGCCTAACGGAGGGAGCACGGGGTGCACACGCGTCTCGATGGCGCACTGCCCTGTCCCCTCCATCTTCTGGGGCGGCCAATTCTTCTCTCGGTTCCCAGAACTCCTCGATTTCGTCTTCAATCAAATTCAAGAGACTATCGAGAACCTCTGGGAGATTATCTTCATTCTCGTAACACCATTGACGCCATCCAACGGTAGGCTCACTGAGTTCAATGGCATCAGGGTCCGGTGTGTCCCAGTCGAAGATATTCAGTATTCCCATATATGTACCATAGTCCGTCTTGTCTATGCGCTGGGTCAAATATGCCCACCATTTCCATGGCGGGCAGACAGCATATTGTCCTGCTGGCGGGCAGCGGTGATATACCTGATACGACATCCATCGATGTGCCAGCTTGCGTGCCTTGATTTCTCGCGCCTTGTTGCCATGGACAGGGCGTTTGTCGATTGGCGATGCTGGAATCCATGCGAACACCGATCTTTCGGCGGGCAGAGTTGCCGTCCTTGCCCGCCATAGCAGCATAGTGTCGCATGATGGCCCCGTCGTAGGTATCCTTTCTCCATCCCTCGCGGTAGCGTGCTTGTGTGCGATCAGGATTCTTAACCACTGCTGCCCTGGATATTGTCCGGCCGTCTTTACGTGCATGGTACGGGCCTGGATCCCCTCGGTATCTGAGGAATCCTGCGGCTCTCCAGTCAATCGCTGGTTTCATCTTGCCCCCAGATATCACTGATGCCTCATATATGATTTCTTCGCGGCAAACGGCACAGCCTATCATGCCGTACCTCGACTTGTGCCCCATGTGACACACGAGGCATAGACCGTCTTCCCAGCCTGGTGGTTGCTGAACTTCAGCAGCGAGCTCTGCGTCGAAAGGACTAACATTGTGTCCTGCTCGGATCTGCTGCTTTGACCCCAGCACGTCAACACACCTGGTCTTGGCGCGGCTGACGACTTGAACCATGGTTAGCCGTCTATCATAAGCGACGTGCCATGACAGCTTGTTGCCAGGCGATTCGGAAAACGTAGAGATCTGCCAAATGTTATCCCATGACAAGACACTGTCCGTAAATATTTGGCCCGCTGGCAGAATCCAATGCTGATGCGCTTCTAGGTGTCGTGCCCTCATGGTGGCGAAGTATTTGCCGTTGAAGTCCTTCAAGTGTACGTCAAACACTGATCGGTTAGTCCGACCTAGGAAATCATTAGAAGCCCCGTCTTGGTGGAGGAAAGTCGGGAATCGATCGTCGCTTTCCTGACGGATGCGTCGATCGTCTCTTTCTATTAACTGTTTGGCTTCCGAGAAGCTACACGGGACATGTACCTCCCCGGGCGTCAGCGCTTCAAGATCATGGATCTCATGCGCGCATGGGGACATTGCCACCTTGTATGCTACAGTGCCATATTGCCTGATACCCGTCGTCCCGTCATAGAGCGGGGCTATCGTTCCAGCCTGGCTGTGTCGTACGTCAGCGTCAGTCAACGGAATCAGTAGTGCACCGTGCTTCTCGCTCATGCCAGGATCGTATCTGACGTTTCTGCGATATGGGCTTATGATCCTTAGCGAATCACCGTACACGGCCCTGATAAGGAGAGGTCGTGTTGTCGGAATTATATCTTATATATATACATATATCCTCTCCACATCACTTCCCTGGGACGAGCCAGTGTCTCCGTCGATTTCGGAGGCTCCAACCCCTTTCTTGGTGATTTCGGCGAACCTCGAGCCCCAGTCCATTGGGCGAAAAAGGGGCCTTCGCGAGCCGCATTCATCTCCACTCCCAACATCTGCACTTCGCGTGGAGAAAGCGTCGCGATCGCATGCTTGAACCAGGCCCACGGGCGATCGTAGCCGGCATCGGTGAGCATCTTTATCAGTACGTCCACCTCCACCCATCCTCCCGAACTCAGCACATGGGCTGAACTGTGTCGAAGGAGGTGAAAAGTGAGCTTTGCAAGACGGAATGCTTCACCGCGGCCCAGCCCGCTCGCGATAGCATATAGCTTCGGGCGTATGTGTGGGCACATCGCCACCAGAGCATTGTCTGATCCAGGAAAATTGCGGCTCTCGATCGTGTTGTACCGAGCACGCAAGTATCAGTTTACCCTGGCACGCTCGACCTCTGGCAGGTGCCTGATGTAATCCAACAGCGGGTCGGCCACGAAGTCCGCATAGGCGGACAGCCGATCACTTATTATCGCCCGGGCCATTCGCTGGCTAGGGAGCACTGGCCCATTGTTGTGTAACTCATCTATCAGTCGTGCTTTTTCAGGAATCAGTGCGGATATGTTATTCCGACGGTATCCTGGCGATGCAAGAAGAGGGACTCTTTCGCCATTGGCGAGTAATCCCTCGTAGGTCAGCTAGCTCTTCGTGTTCGAATCCGATCTGGGCTAACCCGCCTATATCCTCATGCGACGGCCACAGTGTCATCAGACCCTCCTCTGAGATTTGCTTCTCTTTGGGAAGCGGCAGGTTACCATCTATAAAGAAATAGTGCTTCCCGAATGGCGTTCCCTCATCTGGAGCAAACGGACGAGTCTGCGGGTCGATCTATGGCGCAGCAACAAGTTCCAATCCGGTTGCTCCCGCGCTCTCTTCTTCCCTGACAGGTGCGTCATCGACATCGTCGGTATGCTCACCCTTCTTGATCAGCCGCAAAGTCCAGCTCTGTCTCCTCTTCAAATTCAGACGAGGATTCGTCAGATTCATCGACATTCACGGCCAGGATCTCTTTCCTGCACCACTTTTCGCATTCCGTCTTCTCATACTCTATTATTTCTGTTTTGGCCCTCTTGTGATGAGCATCCGCCCATCTGCTGTACATCCGGCACCTAGGCGCGCATCGATCCAGGTGCATGGCTGTCGGGGGCCAATCCATGCATCTGCAGCGCCTGCGCACCAGGTGAGGCTTCGAACACTGGGTTACGACCATCCTGGTCGTCCTGAAACATCCAAAGTTCGAGCATATGTAAAATCTTATTCTTGTTAATCTGTTCGATGCGGGAGGCAGCTGGAGAAGTGATGACGTAGACGTTCCGCATTATCTCAAGCTTCTCCCTCGACTGCGCGAGAGGCGTCCCGCGGGGGTTGTCGAAGCGCGGCTGTTTGCGATCAGCCGTGTACGACCGCTTGAATCCAGCATGCCCGATATGACCCCAGCCTGAACGCCGACCACACGACTGCGCCTCCCGCCACGCAATCGCCGCTTCCTGTATCATGGCCTGCCTACCTCACCGCCTGACTAGGATCATTGTCCTGCGCTGCCCACGGGGCTCGGTTCTGCTAGGGAAATCGTCCGGAGTTGAGCGATCGGCTTCTTCCGGAGCTTTCTCATCCTTTTGCTTGCTTCGGAAGGCCATCGAATCGCGCATTGAAATCCTTGGCGTAGACATATCCGCCCCCATTGTCCTCAGACTCGGGCGTTCTCGCGACAGACCAGCCTTGTCAAGCGGCGTAGCGATATCCCGTTGGCCATCGGCCACTAGGACCGGCTTGTCGAACTGTTCAGTAATCTAAGTCTTCCGAATACAGAAAGCGGTACTCCCAGCTCCCAAGATCTAAGTGCATCACACGTCTCCTTCTGATCTCCCGGAGCTCCTCAAGAATCTCTCTCTGGGTTGCCGTATAGTAGCGACTCTTTATTTCTCTTTCCACGTTTCCAATGTCTACTGGTCTGATGGGCTTCTCGGCTATTAGCCGGTCTCGAATCATGTCGTTGATTTGCCACATGGCCACGCCTTGCTCCAAAACAGGAGTGGGATCTACCAGCGCCTTGAAATCAACTCCAAATTGTCGAGAATATTTCGAATTGAAGACCCATACTTGTTGCTGATTTGCCTGACATGGCGTCATAAAATACAGCCGTAACGACTGCCCGACAATCAGCTCTGGCGCACTTCACACATACTGTTTTCGCCCCTTTGATTCCGGATCGACTGGTCGGAAACCTCCTCGTGTAGCCGGTGGGGTAGCGAGCTTGAAGTCTACGGTAACGATGTTGCCATCATCCCAGGGCTCCGCACCGTGGCTGTAACTCTGGTGAAGGTGGTGGATCGACTCGCTTTCATGGAAAGCATATACACCCTCGGCGGGAGCATTATCTTTTGCTTTCTTGTCCGTTTTCGCCCGTATACCCCACTTTAGCTTAGAAGGGAGAAATACACCTGCGTTCAGAATCGCGTAGAGCTTGCGGACGTCAGTAGCGTGCGAATAGGGTTCCCATTCTTCTACCTCTAAAGGGCAGGTCATTGACCCAGTCAGGCAATCGGAACGGAATTTCCAGCACCGCGCAGGATTCCTTCTCAGCGTACTTCACCACACTCCAGTCGAACAACACAGAGCACGATACGTCTGGTAAGTTTGTCGTGTGTAATCGTCGCGGTACCCGGTATTCGATTGCTCTCCTTGCGCAGTATTCTGCCGTGATTCGCGGGGAACGTACGAGGCGCATCTTCTTCGCCACCCACTCTCGAGCAGCGACCCGTCCCTTCGACGTTTTATACCACTCATCAGCGTCGTGAAACGACTCGACTAGGTAGAATTATTATATCCTATTTTCGGGCCCACGCGGTACAAGGATCAGTTCGTACTCGACGACCTGAGTATGGTCAAGTATCGTCTCGGTCGGTGGCAGAGTGTCCGATCCGTCTCTTGTGCCGACTACCACTGCCTTCTGATGCTCCTCGCACGCGTTGAAGAAGTCGGGGCATTGCACCCTAACCTGCCCGAAAACACAGACGATGTGTTCCACATGATTTTCTATGGTCGAATGTTGCAGGACGCTCTGGAAGGTTCTGTATCCCACAGAGGCTTGCCAATAGTGCCTGGACCGTCAGACGTTGCTGTTGCAGCGGCAGACACTTTTGCTGTGCTTACCTTCGGCGCAGCCTTCTTGCGCGTCTGCGCCGTGAACAACATTGCCGTCCCTTTTCTCGATCGCATCGATCACTTGCTCCACACTTTCATCAGTCGGTAGCACTTCCATGTGAGATCCAGCTTCTATCTCCATCCCGTAGATATCGACGTTGTCGTTGAACGGCACCGTAGTGTATCGCCTATCCGCCCATGCCGGTCTATCGTCATGGTGTTCTTCCAGCCACGATATGAATTTCTTAGAATTGACGTTCACCGAATCGGGCGGCAAGTACTGAGGAGCGCCATCATCACCGAACGGGAATATCTGGCCCACCTGGCATGTCGCGAATCTTCCCTGAGTGGAAATCACATCGCTCACTTCCACGCCTGGGGGCCTAGGCATCGGCGCATTGGCCGGCGATGGTGGCGCCATTGGCGGCGGCGGCGGCGGGGCAGTTGACGCCCAAGCGCCACGCGGACGTTCAACGTTATCGAAGGACGGACAACAGAGTTCGTAGCAGACCTTCGTCGCATTTATAATGTACTTGGCAAAGCCTATGGCGCATGAGTAGTTGTCGACGCCGGGTAAGAAAGGCCAGTTGTCATTCTCAGGATGCTCTCCACGATGATACAGCTCCGAGCCGCGGAGCATGAGCATCTTCGGATTGTAACTGGCCTCTTGGTAGAGGTGTATCCGATTTTGTCCCCACGCAAAGGTGCGAGATGCAAGAGTGTCCCAAATGGTGCAGTCTGAACTGGTCTTGGCTTGATTCCAGCTTTCACCGTCGCCGAGGGCGAGGAACACAAGCATTTCGCCGGTAGTGTTGGCGACGTACGCCTGTTCGTCAACGACGTCGTCTATCATTGACAGTGCGTCTCTTTCGACATCGTCGTAATCTGACGGCGTATCTTCTCTTTTGGCCCCCATGACTCGCCTTTGCAGGCCTTCACCGTGAACGCATAGTTCGCTGCCGCTCCATATCATGACACGGCAGCGAGTCTCGCAGCTCGCCGGTGGTGGGGTCCAGTTCATTGAACGTATGCTAGCCCGAATGTCATCCAGTGTTGCTCCGTTCTGGATCGTTGCAGGAGCAGCGGTGGACCTGTTCTGGAGCTCGTGCAGGAGAGCAGCTTTCAACGCAGCGGCCCCCTTATTGTTGACATACGATATCGCAGTCAGAGGAGATCATGTATTCCACGTCATTATATAGCCGATCGCTCTCACTCATGCCGACTCCCACCTTCCGGTCCCATGTCCTGGTCGGAATGGGCTTGCACCGCGTCGAGTGTGGAACGTCAAAGGCCGCGTAGAGGTAGATTGCCTCTCCTGAAATGCGAGAAGAAATTCCCGCGGCCCTGATGAGACTACTCAGCGCAGCGCAAGCCTGCGGGAAGCTTAGCCCGGCGAATGATGTCACCGCTTCGGGTCGAATGATGCGGGCAAGCGCTTTCCCGATTGAGTCGACCGCATTGCGGTATTCGAGCTTCGGTACGTCGTTCTGTAATTTTTTAATGCCCATTCGAGGATCTGGCCTTTCTGCCAATTTGAACCGTTCATAACAATACTCCAAGGCATTTCAATAACCATGGATGCCTGTTCTCTATCGGCGAGTGCACATCGATGCTGCTTCTTGGCTTTTCCGTCATCGTTCTCCCTTGGGCTGGCAGCCATTGGCTGCTGTGGCGCGGGAGCCGCCGGGGCGTCATAACTGTGACTCTGGACTCTTCGGCACTGCCCTTGGTTGCCGGGCGCTTCGTAGTCGACAGCATGGGGCCACCCCGGCGTGTCCACGTCCACTTCCATCGGGACTGGGGACTGAGTAGCCTCGACAACATCGTCGTCAGGTGTCTTCGTTCCCCCTTCCAGCGTCGGGTCTGGCCCATCTTCACCACCCGGTGGCGTGTCTGCCCCCATCTCTTCACCTTGTGGAACGGGGACTTGCTCGGGACGCCGCGTTGTCTCATCAAACTCGTATTCTGAGAGGCCTGGCGGCGCCGAGGTGACCGTTGGTGGTGACACGGGAGCCGGTCTTTGCTCATCGGCTGCCGCGGAGGCGCCAGCTTCTGCACGTCGCCGTTGCTCGGCTTCAGCAGCCCTGCTGTCCTCGCTCATCTTTTGTTCCCTATCAAGTCGCCGCTTCAGCCCCTGCGTCTCGCTCGCGGCGTAGTCGCCTGTGGCCTGCTGGCCCACGCCGTCCGAGCCATGGGCTGGAGAACGTGCCGGGACCTCCTCTTGTGTAGGAATACTCGCTGCCTCTTGTTGTTCCTGAATTCTGCGCAGGCGCTCCTTCAGTCCCAGCATGTTCTGGCTGGCATAGTCGCCGGGTGCCTGCTGCTCTCGGCCGTCCGCGGCACCCGCAGATGAAGTGCGCGGTGGCGCGGGGGGGGCTTTTTTCTGCCTGGGCTGCTTTATAGGCGGGGGCTCACCATGCCCCTCAGCAGACGCATACTTGCTCGGCGGTGGCGACGGAGGCACTCTCGCGTCGGTTGATCTTGGCCTAAATCCAGGCGGCGGGGGCTTTGCCTTCGGCGGGCTGGGAGGCGGCCCCTTGCTCGGCGGCGTCTGTGAAGGCGTTTCATCAGGGTCGCGCGCGGCCCGTCGGCGCCGGAGGAGGTGCCATCCCCTGGGGGGGGCGCCTTGCACGGAGGGGCGCAGCCCGGTGCGAACGGCTTATAAGTCGTCTGCCTTCGCCTTGGGCGCTGGAGCCCGGAGTCGCACACGGAGCCTGCGGCTTCGGGGCCCTCCCTTCGCCATAGGCCGGATGGGAAGGCGGTGCGCCAGAGGCCTGAGACCTCGGCGTTCCCCCCTCGGCATCGGCGGGATTGGAGGGCGGCGCGCCAGGGGCCTGAGGCTTTGGCGTACGCCCCTCGTTCGGCGCATTGCAAGTCGGGGCCGCGCTGGGGGCCGGAGGCTTCGGCTGGTCCCCCCGCCTTGTGCGCCAGCACGGCGGCGGCGCCTTGGGGGCCCGAGGCTTCGGCGGGCGGCTCTCGCCCTGATCGCTGTACGACGGTGGGGCCTTAGGGGCTGGGGGGTTCGTCGGAGGCCTCGGCGGCGCCTTCTTGGGCGGCCGTCCTCCGGGAGGCGCTTTAGGCGGAGGACACGGCGGCCCCCTCGCCCTGAAGTCCCGGGACGGCTGCCTCGTGCCATTTACCCTCGCACGATTCCAGCGATTCGGTGGGTCGCCTCTTCCAGATTGTTCACGGCGTGCCGATGGAGGGGCAGCTTTGCGCTCAATGTTGACACGCCTCGCTGTCTCCCCCTGCAAGACTCGCTGTCGCAAGCTGAAGCGTGGCAACGGCGCCACATAGGGGGGAGTTGGGTCGAAGTCGATCTCAGGCATCCCCTGATCACGCCTGCGGTCGGGCTCAGGCGATATGTAATCAGCACGCTTTAGCCAACCGCAGTGAACAAGGCTGTCCTGAAACTCCACTATGCACCCCTGGTCGCGTGACTTCCGGCGCCCCTCCAGCGTTACGTATGGCCATGGATCGCGTGACCATGCCGGTCGCTCGTTGGGGCCCCGAATACCAGGGTAAGTCTCGTTCTTCTTGACACGCGCCTCCATGTCTTGGAACGCGGCGCCTCCGCATGAGGCCATGACCGAGACATCCCGCAGCAGCATTTTCCTGCCAAGCGGGCTGTCCTGAAGGGGCTCATTCTCCCTCTGCGGATAGCGCACAGCTCCCCCTGGCCCAGTCGGGACGCGATCAGGATCAACGACCCTTCCAGTCCACACGACATTGTCGGGCATCGTGGCATGGATGGAATGAAACCGGTCGACAATGTGCCTCAGCGGCCCATTGGGCCTGTACTGACCTACCCGATCCCAGACTGCATTCTCGTACCACCTGAAGAATTGTCGCGGAGACTTTGTCTCCAGGTCATGAAACAGTCGATCAGTGGGCTCCTGAAGCCATGCTTGAAGCAGAGCCTCAAACTGAGCCGGGGTGAGGAATGGTCGGGTGATGCGGTATGTTGCATGCGCCTCAGAGCCCATCCACGGCGCAATCACCACAGCACTCAAGTCCTCAACCAGACGAGGTCCGCCGTATTCTCGCGGCACTTCCCAATTTGACTGCTTCCCCTGTATTACGGACAAATGTCTGCCCTGCGCGTAGGGCTCAAGCCCCGCGATCCAGGGAATGTTGCCTGCGCTGGCGGAATTGCAAATGGCGTGGTAAACATCCTGTGGAATGTCCACTGATGGCTGGTATGATGGCTTCTTGATCATCTTTGCCAGCAATCCGGGCTGATCGCGCCCATCATTCTCGAACTTCCTCCGCTTGTCTGCATGCAAAGGAAAGAACGCCTCGCGGAAGGACCGCCCGATCACTTCACCCGGGCGCAACCCCAGCAGCTGATATAGATTTGGGGTCTTGCTCCGTGTTATCGCGTGCGCGGCGAATGCTCCCACGTCCTTTTCCGACTCAAGGCTGCCGCCGTGCTCATTACTCTCGTCTGCACCTTGAGCGGCAACGCGCATCGATGCGGGCGCTCCAAGTCATAGTCCATTGCACTTCCCGCGGCGTAGCGGCGCTCGAGGTTGCGATCACTCAGGACATGCCTCGCGAGGCCAAGAAGACCGTACATCCCCTTCTATAAACGCATTGAATGTGTCCGAACCTTCCATGTCCTTGCCCTGCAGGATGCGCTTGATGGGCTCGCATCCAAACACGTTCGGGCAATCTCGCCCGTTCTGGAACATTGTTCCCCAGAATCCGCGCAACCCTCCGCGGGTGATGCAGGACATTGTCTTTGCTCGTCCTTCAAGGGCAGTCCCTTGCTGATGGCGGGGCACCCAGTGCCCTTCCTCACGTATCTTGCGGACCTGCGGGGTCCGCGACCGATGGATGAAGGCGCAGCGAGGGCGCCTGAGGTTTGGCTGCGAGGCGCCGGCATGCAGCAGCGGCGCGAGCAGGAAGTTATGGCCGGCGAAGCAGCCGCGTCGGGGGGCTGCGCCGGGGCCGCGTTAAGAGCCGAAACAGCAGCGGTCATAGACATTCCGACGCGCACAACGGCGGGTGCAGCATTCGCGGGGGCATTGTACATTGCACACGCGCTCACCTCACTCTCAAGAGCCTGCAACACCAACGAATGCACACGCCTCGCGAAGTCATCCGTGTAGTCTTCCGCCTGCTTGCAATCCCTTCCTCTCGCTTCCACATGCCTGTGGCTTCCATCACACCTACGTATCAGACCTTCAGCCATCGCGCTAGAGGACGATGCAATACTCCATGGATTTTTCATGTTTTGCCCCTTGCTGCGCTTAAGACCGCAAGCACATCCATGGAGCCTAATTTTCGTCATCTTGAATTTATTCCGGGATTCTTTCACACGTGGATCACTCCAGTATCGACATGGGGTCGGCCACTCGAGACAAATCTGGCCCTTTCTCTTCGTAACCTCTTGTGCCAAATCACGAGCTACCCATAACAACTTCCTAACAAGTGTCACGTGACCCCTCAATTTCTTGAGAGCTTTTTCGTTACCGGAGCGGTTATACATGGCCTCGTTCACATTTTGCCATGGGGGCCCGCCCGCACACGGCATCGAGATCCACAATGTCATGCGCCTGTCGGTGGTAAGGCCTTTACACTTTAATTCTTTTACAAACTCCATTATCTTGGCCACCGCAAACGCTTTTCCTTCTTTGGTGGTCATATCGTCTTTCTCCGTTAGACGCATCACCTTACATTGACCGTCAGGGATGAGAGCTCGGTTTCCTAGCCGACGGTTAGGTCTGCAACGAAGTTATATGAAAAGGCGTTGTCGGGATCTTTCGCTGGAACCTGCAGCGGCATCAGGAGCGGCAATCATAGCATCGCTATTTGTTGCTCTCCGGTCATCATCGGTATCTTGGCCGTTCTCTTCATCGAATGACTGGGCCTGTACCTCTGAAGTGCTTGATTCAGTGTCCGTTATCTCGAACAGGGCTATCATGTTTCTGTTTTCTTTTATCTTTCGCCGACGGTAAATCCTCCGTTCGTTGCTGACCTCTGCTGGTGTTACTGCCCGGTTATTAACCTTAGGATTTGGCGGAGAATCAGCAGGAGGTTTGCCTTTGTTTTGTCTTTCAAGTTTTTGTCTTGGCCTTCTTACTGGGTATCTTGTCGCCGTTCCGTAGCTTGGACTGCGCCCCTAGCTTCGGCTCGAGAATCCCCCCGGGCTTCAGGGGAAGACCCTTTTCGCCTTCAAATAACGAGTCCATGTATTGTTGATACGACGGCGCAGTCCAGAAGGTCGGGGCCACGAGCTGCACCAAGCACAGCACTTCTACCCACGACGGTGACTGTTCAAACCTCTCGGCGCCGACGTCGGCAGCCTGATCGTGCGTTGGGCAGTATGCCAGGTTCACCGTGCCCCTGGCGAACTGCTCAGCAACGGCAGAAGCGTCGATTCGGTGAGTACGTGGCAGGTGCATAAGTTTCTGTGAGCCACCTGCCTTGCAAACCTTCACGACGGCTTGGTTGTCTTCCATGAACTCTGCCCTCAGGCTTCGGCCGAGTAGCATCCCCCACAGTGGGAGCGCCGGCAAGAGTTCTCTTCTGGGTGCCTCGTCAGCTGACACGATCTCCTCTTCCAGTGTACTATGGGACACTGCGGTCTGTCGTCGAGAACTGCAGCTTTGAAGCGCTCTTGTGCTTGGTCCCCACAGAAACTGCGCATTGGCACCTGTGCTGCGATGAGTGCGAATGTCACTTGCCAGATCGGCATCTGCGAACTGTTTTAGCCATACATCTTCGCGGCGGTCCCCAACCCAGGACGCTAGGCGGTAGTCCACCGTTGCTTTCAGATAGCAGATTATGCGAAACAGGTCAATATCCGGTTGTTCAGTCCACTTAGTGACACAAGCAGCTGTTTTGCAGACTGCGTTCAGCAGATCCGGACGTGCCATCCGTGCCCCATAGAGTATCTTCATCAGTACCTTGGCTGCAATAGGCTGCAGCATACCTGATGGGGCAGGCGGCTTGGGATCAGGAACTGATGAGTCCTCCATTGGAGGACCTCCCACGTGCATTTCTGCATCGGGAGGCCCCGTAGCAGCATCGATTCTCAAACACGCTGCTAGGGCCTCTTCGGCAGGTGCCAATAGTTCTCCGCGTGGCCCTCCTTGCTCGTCTTCGAACGAGGCTAGTTCAGGGCCAAAGGGAGTTCCCGACAGTGGATACGCGCTTTGGTCGGTGCCCGTGAGCTCAGCGCATAGCGACACGCAGGACTTGAAGAATTCAGCCATATCGTATTCAATGGTTCGCACTCTCTTCTTCAATCCTGGCTTATACTCTGGCGTCGGAGGCAACTGTGGTGTAGCGGGTGCCGCACACCGTCGCTCACGTGACCCGCGCTGTTCTGTGGGGCTCTGAGGAGTATAGACTGCGGCCTCAGCATCGCGGTCTCGGCATACCATTAGCGTGGCTATGTTGCGTGGGCCATCAGGGAGGGGTGCCCTGAAGCACTTCTCAGCGACGGCTGCGGATGGCGCCACCATCCCGCTGGTGTATTCAGTGTCGTCGAGTCCCTCCCACGTGTCATAGTCAAGGGTAATTATTCGGACGGCCTCTCTTCCCCTTGGTCCGCCTGGTAACGACGTGTGGTATCTGTCCGCATTGGCATCATACCTCACCCACACGCTGTGCCCTTTGGGGGCATGAAATGATCTGTCGCAGCAGATCGGGAACATTGTACCCTGCTGCGTTGCGCCATGGGCGACTGCAGCTAATTTGGTGCCCCGCTTCGGCCACGCCATCGGCGTTTTGGCCCTTGGGAGGTGGCGGGCCCAACACGGTTGGAGCGACGCCTTGCCCATCTATCCATTTCTCCGAGATCCTGTGTTCGCATCCGAGGTATCTTCCCACTGGCGCAGGTGGGTCCATATCGACCCCTTCTGGTGCAGTCTTAGATGGGCTCATTATAAGATTCCATCCTGTCTCCACGTTTCGAAAGGGACCCGCGAGTTTGAAATCATCAACGTATACGATTAAGAACAATTCAAGCTCTGGGTGATAGTAGCAACTCCTCCAGCAGGTTATCGGCTAAAACCCCTTTGACACGACGTGCGCCTCACAGCGTTGTTCCCAGAATCCACCAGCATCAGGGTGCTCATACAGTACTAATAGCAGAGGGCATACTGGGTCGATCATGCCTCCCCAGCTCTCAGGCCATGCTTCCTTGGGCAAGCGCACCCACGCCGGGGTGCCTTCAAGCTTCGACTGAGTGCATGCCTGGCGGGCATCTGCTTGTTGTATATCGTGTCCCTCAAACAGGCCGTATGTATCAGCAGCTTCGCTTCCCTGCATGATAGCCGGACAGCTGGGAAGCTCTTGGAACAGCGCAACGTTCTTGTCTTGATCAATAACATCGGATCCATCAAAAACTACCCTCCCTTTGAATTTGAAATCTTTGTGGCCTTCAGGGAGTTCAGCGTTTTTTTCGACTAGGGTCGCGAAGAGTCTCCCGATGTGGAAGGTATTTCCTTCCATTTTCGCTCTGACATCGCGGAGCTCTTGGACTTTCGATTCATCCCACGCCTTGATCTTTCTAAGACGTCCCCACTCATCCATCAGCGCCGTCTGAGCTTTTTCATTGTTGGCCGCCTCGGCCTTGGTGACACGGCGAGCGACACAAGCGTAGTTCGCCATCTGGGCATTGCCCGGCGTCGATGGAGGAGCAAGAAGTTCTTCCTTTTCACCAGCCTGCATAGAGTCGGTGAATGGGTTGTAGCACGGCCGGCGCGCTGGCCCCTTTTCCCGGCGAGCATCGCGACCCGCATCTCGCCCGCGAAGGGGCACGCGAGGGACACCGCGACGTCGGGCCGCGGCCGCACAGTCAAGCGCCGTGCGATCCCAGTCACTTTCACCATCGTTGCTCGAATCCCGTCCATCGGACAGCTCCGATTCTTCTTCTGGCGCGCACGCTTCTGTGCACCATTCCTGGAAATCTTTTAGCGCATCATCATCCACCTGGCCTTTTTTCTTGAAGGGCGGCCGCCGCCATTACATAGGTCAGTGCCGGTCGAGGCGTGTCGATGCCTATTGCCCTCAAGAGGTCAGTGTTCGGTCCGGGATCCTCTAATCCATAGAAGCCCTTCTTTTCCGATTTGTATTCTTCAATGAGTCTCTTCCAATCCGATCCACTTGTCTTGAACCATCGGTCAGGGTGGACGCCTGGGTTAGTTGATTCCTTCTGCGCACGTCGGAGGACAGCGTTCCCGTATACTTCATCGTACACGCCCACCTCGTTAGGCCTCCTGTAGTAAGGATCATAATAGAATACCACTCGAAGGTGCGCCGTCTTTTGCTTACTCTTCAATGGAAGTGGTTTCGTTAGCTCCTCGAGAGGCTTACCTACAACTACGGCGTTCTTCTCGTAATACTCTCCCGTGTCCAGATTTTGCGTTGTTATTGCCATGACTTGCTCAACCTATGGTCCTCCCCCTGCGGGGGCCGCAAGGAATTTGGTCTGCCTGGCAATGGCGACTTCTGTCTCGGCAGGGTTCTCGCCGACCCCTACCGCATTGAACTCAACTCCTCTTCGCCTGGCGCCAGGCGGGGGCTCTGGATCAGGCGGCGGACCCGACGGTCCTTCATCATCTGTCGGATCATGGCCCCCCTGGGCTCCGCCCGCTCGCCCGCCATCGGCGTGAGGCTCAGCTCCCTCCATCCCGAGATCGTCGGGAGTGTCGTGAACCAACGTTGGGCCCTCGTGGAAGCCCGATGCCCAAAGGGATGTCGCACGCGGCTTCTCCTGTTGTTCTTCCGCAGCATTCCCGCCCGACAGGAGGGTTTCAAGTGCGGCACTGCTAATGTTCGCAGCAGCCTTATCGCAGGCTCGCCTCAGCGGGAAATGCACGGGGAATCCTTGTCGACATTGTCGATGAGCCCATCTGGAGACTCTTCTTCCATTTACCCCACACCGGTGTCGGTCCACACCTGCTCCGTTCTCTCCACGATGGGTATGTTGCCATCCGCCTCCATACCAGTAGTGAGATTCAACCCTTCAAGTTGCGCCAACGGCATGCAATAGTGGTCAAGGCCAACGCGCCCCCACGCATGCCGTACATATCCGAGATATACGCCGACTCGCGTTCTCGGGGCCATTTTGGGCCGTTTTATCCTGGGTCCCGGCGGCGGCAGGCATCGGACTGCAGATCCGAGTGGAACCAGCGGGGCATTAGAGGGCCCGCCGAATCTCAACTCCCACGGAGTCTTGCCGTTCTCTTCGTGCGTGGCGTTATAGCATGTGCAGAAGTAAGGGACGGCGAATGCCCAGAACTGTGCCGGCAGCCCGGCAGTCATGAGCAAGGTTCTCGCTCCGTCCTGAACGACGCCATTGGCGCGCTCCGCTACGGAGTCATGTTTCTTGTTCGCTGGCTGAGTGGAATCGCAAACTATCTTCAGATCCTGGCAGGCTTTCTTTAACTCTCTTGCCGGGTCAGAGTACATGTACACGAACTGTTCGTGCGGGGCCCGTAGGTTCACGAAGATGTCGGCAGCCTGCTCGGCCGACTTTCCGAACGTGCCTTTCGCCGCCAGGAATCTCGTGAACCGGTCGCGCAGTGTAGCACACGAAGTTTCTCCGTAAAGTCCCCTCGATAGTTCATCGAGCGCGAACCAGTGGTCCATGGCGCATAGGCCCCCGAACGCCTTCGGCTCCGAGAAAAGCTTTTATTTCTTTAGTGCTTTGTTATGCCCTTTCCGCTGCTGCGTTCTGAGCGTCTTCGCCCAGGTGCAAGTCGGGCAGTACGGGTTCTTGGGCAGGTGCGTCATGAGGTGTTTTCTTGATTGCGCCTCTTTCTTAAGTCGTTCGACTCTACTTGGCTCACCCCCAGATTCCTGCATTGGGTCTTCGGCACCATCGTCGTCGACGAGATCGATCGCGCCTAGTGCCTCCGCGCGTTCTTCCGCCGCCCCCTCTGCAGGTGCGGGGACGGCTTGTTTACCACTTCCAGCGGCTTCGCCGCCCTCGGTGTTGCGCGGTGGCATTCTGTTGACTATTCCAGTTGGGCCGGGCTCCCAGCCCCCCCCCCCGATTGCCAACCGAGGCTCATAGTAGAAGTACGTGATGACGTCTCTGCCTCGGAGGTCGGCCTCACAGGGCTCGCCCCTGCAGCGGCACTCGGGACGGTCGCTACAGACTCCGTCCACATACGAATGTTCCGCCATCACATCTTGCGAGTGCAGTTCCACGGTGGTGCGGTGCCCGACCGCCCGGAGCAGGGGACCCCCCGCTTGCTCGGGATCGATCAAGCTAGACGTCGCGTTCGCCTCCACGCACGCCCATCGCGCTAACCCGCTTGGGTAGGCGGGAGCTGCCTCGTCTACCAGACCCAAAGCCTCACCTCCTCCAATGTTGAGGTACGGTATTTTGTCATCTACCGTCAGGTCCACCCTCATCCCATTCGGTAGGAAAAGATACGGCTCTTTCCCACTCTTCCAGTAGAAACTGTAGCCGTGATCGATGCAGAGTTCGCCCACCGATATCACGCTTGGCGTTTCTGGCATGACTATCGCGTCGAACTTACCACTCGTTAGCCCGCCACAGGCAATCCTCACGGTTCTGAGGGCACTGGACAGCCCCCCGGCCGTGTTCAATGCGATAGGGACTTGGAGTTCCTTCATCATGTCTATAGCGCCTGGATTCTGTACATAAGGGCAATCAGATTGGATCCACATCCAGTGTCGATTATGAATCGCATCGATCCAAGGTGGACCGTCTCTCTACCCCTCGTTCTGCGGTTGTACTTCTTGGCCGATGCGGCATCGGCGTTGCCGTTCCCGTCATTGCCATCGCGCCCGACGTCAGTCACGGGCGCTGGCTCTGTGTCCAGCCACAACCCCCACACTTCGTGCTCCAAGTCGCTCGCGTCATTGTTGGCGAGTTGCTGATGCACGCGCGTGGTCTTCGCACGCCACTCTTGCCATTTCTTGGGAAAACTAAACGGATCCCAGGGCTTCGAGGCTATCGGCCTCGGATCGGCTTCCCTGATCTTCCTCAGGGCCCATGGCGTCGGGCAATGTGTCGAAGGGTGTATTCGTACCCTCCTATCCGCCCAAACAGTAGCCGGCATCTGGTTAAGGGCGCCACCTGCGTCGCGACGCAAGGAACTTCGCATCGGATTCCGCCAGCTATCAGGCATCTCAGCGTCTCAATGAAGGGAGAGCTGTCTGACCATTCATCTCCTGGGCTGGCCATTGGCCCTTGATTCATCGCCCAGGGTCGTGACCCGGCGAAGGGCACAGCCGGACATGCCAGCTGCACCAGTTCTGCGGAGGCCGCGCAGATCGTCACTGCGACAGCGCCCGCGTGGGCGGCGTCGGCACCAGGGGCGCCAGACGCCGCCGCCCCGGGCCACGGGCGCCCGGGAGTGCTGGCCCTGCGCCAGCACTTGTCGCCGAAGGGGCACGTCTGGCCGTCCAGGTGGCACCGGCATTTCACTTGACTCTTTCCCTTCTGACCACCGGACTTTCCGCCGTGTGTCTTCCCTCCGTCCTGAGCGGGAGCTGCCTGCGTCTTCAGTGCCTTCACGGTCTTTTCGGCTGCGGCCGTCTGCTCCGCGTTGCGGCTGCACGGAAGCCCTTTTCCAGACTTCTGGAGGCTTTGTTCCCAAGCATCGCGCTCCTGCTTCTCCTGTTTCGTCAGCGGTAGGCATAGCAAACAACACTCTTTCCCTTCGATGGGGCGTTGCTACTCCCGCGGCTGCTGCCGCGTCCATCATGTTTCTTTGAGCGGTCTTGCTTGCCACTTCTGTTGTCGCCTTTGCCCTTGCCCACGTCCGAGTCTTATCTCTTTTCTGCTGGGATGCGGGTGCAGCCTTCTTGGGGCGCAGGTACATGCAATCTTCTTGTCGGCTCAGGGGACATTGCCCCCTTTGCCAGCGTCGGCAGATGACGGACTTCTTGAGCCCCCCATCTTTCATGGTAAGGGAGCCCTTGTTCCCTCCAGTCTTCTCGCCACTGGGTTTTACCCCTCGCTTGTTGATATGCCGTTTTTGGATCCTCCTATGATCCTGCCCCCGGTCCTTCAGCATCTGGTTTGCGATTCTCCCCAGCAACCATCCATACGACTTCATGCCCTTTTCTGCACTTGTCGTTACTGTTGTCATACATTGCAAGAATCAGCGTCCTTCAAGGGACCTTCATCATCTGAAATGGCTATGTGTAGAGGGCCTGAAGGACTTGTGGGGTTTCCCCATTTCCAGTGTCACCCTCATCCATTCATCGTAGAAGTGGTAGAGGTCGCGATCTGCCTCTTTGCCTTCCCCTTTGATCTGGATGGCCATAAGGTCCTCGTAGGTATACACCTGACCATGATCTTCGCGAGTAGTGACATGGGTTTGAATAATGCGAAGAACCCATCTTCCTGAGAGTATTTCCCCTTCCTACATTAGGGCAGAGTCAGCGAGATCAACCTCGTTGGCAAGGTGCATTAAGGCATGAGGAGCATTTGGACCCTTTGAAGATTACTAATCTTCGCGATGAGGCCCGCAGCTATCCGCATGTCCAGGTTCCCGAAATACGGCCCTGAGTCTTTCAGAGCCTCTGCCTTGACCTGTTTAGGCTCGAATGCCTCGGCAACCCACTCTGTCGCCAACACATGATTTTGCTGCGAGCTCGATGCCACCGCTCAAATGACAGATTTCTTCCACATACGGAGGGATCCCGCGTCTGGCAGCGGGTCATCACAAGTACCACGGTGTCATCCACAAGTACCAGACCGCCGGAGTCCGGGAGCCCTGGGCCCCCGCCTCCTCCTGGAGGTCCTGAGGGCGGCGGCCCCCCACCCCCTGGATCGCCTTGTTCAGCTCTCTGGGCATCGGCGCACCGTCTGACTCTACGGCTCGCTGCATCCCCATCTTCTTCCTCGGAGGTTTCATCATCCTCGTCGTCGGAATCTCCTTCCTCGGAGCCCTCCCCTTCGGAGACGTCTTCATCATCGGAATCATCTTCGCCGCCATCATCGCCACCCCCTGCGAGGCCCCCCGCAGTGGCCGCGGTTTTCTTCGGCCGGGCTGGCGTAGTGCATCCAAGGAATGTGCTGACAGGCGGTCCGCTCGGTTTCTTTTTCATCCTTTCTTCCCTCTGTTCCTGTATTCTGCTGGGGGTCAATTCCCTTTGACGGCTGTCCTTGTCACTGGCCTTGGCAGCGGAATTTTCTGATTATCTCATCACTGCCTCCGCCTTCTCGCGCATCTCCTCAGCTTGCGCACGCGCTGCTTTCTCCATCGCGTGCGCTCGCTGTTCGGCTTTCTCTTCAAGCTCGTGAACGCGTCGAAGGGCTACTGCCTCTTCATTGGCCCTTTGCTTGTCACTGGACCGCTTGGCTTCTTCCTCTTCTTGCATCTTTTTCTTCACCATGGCTTCCTCCTCTCCATGCTGCCTTCTCAGCGCTGTCTCATGGTCTCGCACGCGATCAGACTCGCACTGCGCACGCCGCCTCGTGATCCAATCAAAGTGTCGTTCACAAAACTGCCCATGGCATCTTTCGCATGCGCGCGGGGCATCGGCCACGCGACACGTAACGCACCCGGTCGCATCCGACGCGGCCGGCCTGGATCGCGAATCCTCCATCTGGGACATCGCCCCACTGACGGGGCGGGCCCGCGTCGCCGATGCGGAGACGGCTCTCCTTACCGTGCTTGTCACACCTTGGATCCCAGCCTGCACCATCTGCATGGCCTGTCGTCTGTAGGACAGTTCACGACGTGCTTCCCATTCCTGCACCTTTGAAACAGCTTCTCTGTGGAGACGCTGCCTTGTCTCCTCAACTTCGGCTTGAGCTTGCATTTCAGCTCTCCGCAGTGCCTGCATTGCCTCTTCTGCCTCAGCTTTCGCGTTTGCGTGGCCTGCCTGTGAAGTTGCCACAGCTATCTGGGCGTTATG
Source organism: Prorocentrum cordatum (assembly GCA_963575745.1). NCBI lineage: Eukaryota > Dinophyceae > Prorocentrales > Prorocentraceae > Prorocentrum > Prorocentrum cordatum. The sequence goes on along the minus strand of CAUYUJ010014252.1, from coordinate 37,834 downwards.
TTGCAGCGATTTCAATTCTGTCGCTTTTCGTAGGGCCGCCTCGTGCTCTGCGAGGGCTTCTGTCCTGACTCGGGTCAACGCTTCGGCTTCTTCGCATGCCCCCCCACGAGTCGCCTTAGCTGAATCAGAAACTCGCTGGAGTTCGGCTTGCACACTGGCTGCTCCCATCTGTGCGTTCCTGGCCTCGTTTTCCAGCTGTTGCGTTTTTGCCTGGGCTTCACGTAGGGCCATATCTGCTGTCCTCTTCGCCTCGACAGCGTTCTGTTCCAGTCGGCGTTTCTCGGCGATAGACTTGGCTGCGATCTGTTCCGCCTCGGAAACGGACCGTTCCTGCGCCATGGTTGCCTCTCGGAGCTTGGCGCGAACCTGTTCCTCGAACTTCGCTTCTCGGCCCTGCGCTCCACGGAGTGCTTGCCGGGCCTGTTCCGCGACAGCCTGTTCGGCCCTTTTCTGCTTCTTGGCCGTCATCTGCTTTTAATGCAGCCTCATAGAGGGCATCCTTCTGCTCCTTTTCCCTGTTAAGAATTGCATTAAGCTCATGTTCGGCCTGCTGTGCCGCCTGTTCATTCTGCGCTCTCTGCCTTGCTTCAACGTCTGCCATCATTGTGCGCATGGCCGCTATTTCGGAAACGCGCTCCTGTTCAAGTTGGATTTGCCTGATTTCCTGTTGCAGCCCCCACTCGCGGTGTTTATACGCAAAGAAATTGCGTTGCATCGGTGGCAAACACTCCTGGCAAAGATACGCAAGATTGCACAATTCACATTGGACAGAACACCCCCGGCACACAGGCTTCTGGCATGGCCGATCATCGGCCGTCCTGCCCGGGCACCGACTCTCGGGGCCCTGCTCGCACGCCGGCCCGCGGCACGCACATGACTCCCTAATTGAGAATCGAGACGTTGATGATCTGGACAGGGAGGACCCGTGAATGGATCCCCGTGAATTGCGACTTCGGCCGCCCTTTCCCGACCTCGACCTCCTGGAAATCGAGCCGGGCGACTCGAATAATTGCCTTCCACGGGGTATCAGATCAGGGACTGGCTCGGGATCCTCGTGACCGCTCGAGCCGCCAGGCTCGGTCTTTGGGCGCTTTTCGCACGGAGATTGTTTAACGTCCACCGGGTCATCCCTAGGGGTTTTTCCGTGACGAGTCTCTATCCCAGGCCCCCCGGACGAGGCCGCGAGGTCCTTTTGGCGTTCGACGCTGTCCCGCGGGCTTTCTGACTTCCCCTTTCTCCGGACATAGTCCGTGTCCCGTTTCTCCGGGGTCCGATCGGACGCCGATCCTAAACTCTTCTCAGACGAGCTCGATATTGTCATCGCCTTCACCGGCGCGGCGACGCGCTCGGTCTCGTCGTACTCGTCCGACGAGCTGGAGTTCACGACATAGGCCTGATCTACGTCCCCCGACAGCGGGTTGCGCGGGCAGGGCTTTCCCCCATACAAATCATCCTCCTCGTCGATGTCATCGTCTGGAATTGGGGCATTTTCTCACCCACGGTTCACAGGGGTATCATCATATCCCGACGGCTCACCTGCTGGAGACGGGGCCCGTATATTAGCGAAGGGGTTCTTCTTCATCAGCTCCTCGATGGCCTTGTCATCCTCCTCTGCAGGTGATATTGGTATTCTGCAACACTGTCGCTTTCGTCTCCCGGATGCAATGTGAGGTCGACTTCGTTGGTCCGTCGACTCGTTCCTCAAACATTTCTACATCTTTGGGGTTGGTTCTCTCTCCCGTGTTCTTTTCAACGTTCACGGAGGTACTCGCCCTTGCCCCATCTTGATCGGCATGGCCGACTGCCCATAACCCAGAGCTTTCGGCTGATAACCCATCTTTACCCAACTTAGGCCCAACCAGGCCAATATCGTCAAGTACGGTAGTCCTCACTGTTGGGGTCCATGCTAGCGGGTCAATGGACATCGTGGAATGTAAAAGGATATGTGTATCCTGCCAAGCTTTGGGTAAGGAAAGTATACACTATGAGCACGCGCGCAGGGGCAGGCGCGGACCTTGTTTCCTCTCCGAACCACGAATAGCTGCACACAGCTGTGCATGTGTCTGCGTACGTGGTTATATATACATCGACGGCGGCAGGGAGCGTATGGTAACTCCTCCTCCTCCTCCTCCTCCTCCTCCTCCTCCTCCTCCTCATCATCATCATCATCATCCTCATCCTCATCCTCATCCTCCTCCTCCACCTCCTCGTCCTCCTCCTCCTCCTCTTCCTCCCTCTTCCTCCTCCTCCTCCTCCTCCTCCTCCACCTCCTCCTCATCCGCCTCCTCCTCCTCCTCCTCCGTCTCCTCCTCCTCCTCCTCCTCCTCCTACTCCCCCTTCTCCTCTTCCTCCTATTCCTCCTCCCTCTCATCCTCTTGCCATCGACGAAATTGCCTCTATCACAACAAATGCGGCTGAGAGGCACAGGCAAACAATTGCACCGCTGAACGGAATATCAAGCAGCCTGCGTTAAGACAAACCTGAGAGAAAAAAACGAACGAATGCGTCACATGTAGGACTGATTTCAGCGGTGGCGAACACAGGATGCCAGAACACATGGAGCCAGGAACCCCAACCAAGAGCGTGCAGCTCGGGAGGTCCTGAATGCATCAGTGTCTGAGGGTACACACATACACAAGTCATACGCCAGAGACGCGTGGACGCTGACGGTACTGTACAGCGCTGTGCTGCCACATGCATGCTCTGATCATGCCCAAGGTTAGAACTCAGATTGGCACGAAATGACTCTCTCTGTACCATGGTCGTCCACTCATTGCGCGGACGCCCACATCGCTTGGCCGCGGCACGAGTGGCCAGGGAGCAAGAAAGAAGAGGTTGCAGCCTGTATCGTGCCATCCTCGCCACAAGCTGGAACTCTCATCCCGCGCGGCCAATCAGGACACTCAGCAGGCTGAGCAATACTATCCGTGGGTAAGACACAACGGGTAGCACGAGCCTACGCACGAAGACGGGCGCGCACGGGACCAGAAAGCTAAAGGCAAGGCCACGAGAGGGAGACCTCCAGGCGTGCCTAAATAAGAGACGCTAACAAGTCCCACAATCGAAAACAGCTCCGTTGACCAAACAAATTCGCATCAAGCGTATGAATTCGTCGAAATCAACATCGGTTCCGTCCTCGTCTGAGTGGAAGCCACGCTTTAAACCCGTGAAATGCTTGATGCCAGTAGCGGTGGGCGGCTTGCAGGATCTACTGAGACCGACCACCTGAGCTCCACGCAAAGAGAGACGGAAGGAATCAAATCATGGTAAAGCGATCGTTTGATGCCCAAGCCTCGCCCAGACACCTTGGTCGAATGTTGACCGGCCTGCACAAACAGTGTCTGGGGGAGACTCATCCTCCACAGCCGTGGATACCCTCAAGCAAACTCCACAACACCAGAAGCCACTCGCACGGATCCACGAGTGACACACAACAAACTTGAGCTTCGGAGGCGGAAGTGGAGCACAAGCAGTGCCAGGGAATTCTACAACAGCCCAGTCCAGTAAAATTGCAGCTCCAAGCTTATGAACTTGCTATACGATATCGATATGCCGATCCAGCTCCTCGAGAGCTGCAGGCGTCGCCGACGGTTGCCCACCCAAAGCGCATATCGCGGCGTGGCCAACATACAAACTAACGAGCCTGAGAAAATGATCGCGGGCGCAGGTGCCCCCTTCATTCGTGTCACAATGTGCACTCACCTTCGCGATCAGTCGAAGACAAGGGCCGAACAAGTGGCGCGTCTGCAGGATGGCTTCCGCGTATTGTTTCTTGTACGAGAGAGCCTCCGCATTCGGAAGGGAACCTTGCAGTTTGAGAAAATCAGAAGCTCTCAATTCAGCCCCCTGGGCTGTCAGATGGCAGTGAACCCATCACGGCCCATGACTTCACCAAAGAGGGCCCCGTCCTCAGCCGCCATGGCTCAGCCCAGGCATTCCTGGAAAGCTCAAAAACCACCAAATGACGCCGACATGAGGCGTCAGTGAAAACATGTCCCCAGTCCCCAGACTTCGTTTGACGGGCGAGGAACAGGAGAGCCAGGGAAAGGAGCATGGAGCGCTTCTACATTGCACTGGATCTCAACTCCACCTTCACGAGCAGGCCCAAGGAGCACATCACCAGGGTGTTGAAACGCGCCGCGCAAAAAAAACACCAGAACCCTCTGCCGACACGCCGAATGCTGTTTCACGAGCCCAGGCTGGCACAACCTTATCACCTTGTTCAGCCACCACAGGAGATCAGCATGTCCGAATGTGGTGAAAGAGAATGACGCCCCGTAGCCACATAACGTGCACGAAGGAGATACCTTAGAATTTCCAGCAGCGACCGCGTCAGCCGCCGACAACGAAGCCGCTACACGCGACGACCCTCATCAGGCCCGTGTCCTGGTTGGAGACCTTAGAGGATCCTAGCAGGGTCTTCGCAACACCCCAGCGCAGACGATGTCCTACCCCAAACTGCTCCACCTAGCCTTTTGCAAGGTACCTCCACACCGCTCCTGTACATAACAGGTTGACACGGTGGGGGGTTCATGGTAAAGCTGCTATGCCGACCAACATCGTCAGTCGAAGTACAAAAAAACAGCCATGGTCCAGCCGAGGCGACCGGGGGACAGTCGGAGCGTAGAGATGGGCCCCGACACTTTACCCGGGCTTCAACATTCACAACGAAAGACGGCCTCCCGCCCTTCTCTGGGCTCAAAGAAACAAGGCACCCATGACCCTGACAGAGCCAGATCTCGCGAACCCACGGGCTATGGGGGCGACACCCGCTCTCCAGGGCGGGTCGCCTACAAGCGAACTCCGAACAGACAGGGAGACCTGGCGCGCACGCCGTCGATGAAGTGTGCAGCAGTCTTCGGCCGCGGGACGCTGCGCGCGCAGGGGCCGCCAGCGCATCGTTTCGCCCGCACGCACGCGCGACCTCACTGTGTTGAGGCGCGTGCGGCCCGTGATGCCATCGATCGCTCGCTGCTGGGCCATGCAGGACCGCGCCACCTCCAGAGAAATCGTTTTCGTCTCGCTGGGCAGCTGGGGCATGCGAGGAACCCTGCGAATCTACGATCAGACGTCCAGCTCGCCGCGGCTCACGTCAGCGGCAGTGCGGCATGTCCGCGCATAGCGGCCTCCCGCCAGCGCGCAGGCCCCCGGCGGCGGAATGGCCTCACGTTCCTCCTCATTGCACACGGCCACTAGGCCTGCCACGGCGTCCTCCGGCATGGCCTGCTCGGTGCGGCCGTGGAGCGCCCTCACCCGCTTGCGTAGCGGTTCCTCGCCCACTGCCTGGTCGACGAACTCCCTCGGCGGAGCCCGTGCATCTTTTCATGCTGAGGTCCGCGGCCGCCGCTACCTGCCCGAGTGTCTCCTCGCACTCGAGCTCGCCCGCCTGGAGCGCTAGGCGGGAGCCGAGAAGTCCACAGCCACAGCAACGCAGCACCTTGCTGACCCGCCGCCGCGCGGCGTCGAGGGCGCAAGCCCCAAGAGCCAGCACCTGCGACCAGCCGTTGTTCAACATCGGCCGAGCGGCGGAGCCCAAATGGCAGAAGACGTCGGGCAACAGAGGAGGATACACTTACGTGCTGGGCACCCATGGCATGTCAAAGATGTCACTCCAGAGACTCCACCCTTTATAGCTTGCGCTTCGCATGTTGCACTCACATACTGCACCCCTGATGCGGCAAACGTCCAGATTGCGCTCCACGTATGGCGTTACCGAATAGTTTGCACGAGCTAGCTTGCCTGCACCATACAGACTACACCAGTAAACACAGTACACTACATAAGTAATGTGTCCCACATACTGCACCATGCATTTGGCACCACATAGGTTGCATTACATAGGTTGCACCGTAGACGGTACACAGCGGGAGTGCGACAACCCACTGTCTGGGACCCATGCTGGCAAACATTGCTCTTGACTCGATCTGGGCCTCTGGAGCTCGGTGGCAACCCATGGTAGCATCCCCTAACGTCTTGCTGGCACTTGCGAACTGACGCTGATCGACGATCACCGACGCCAATCGAGAATAAGTCGACGCTAGCCGACGCTAATCGACGCTACATCGGCGCTTTCTCATCATCGACTACCAGACGCTAGCAGACGCTAACGCACTCCAAAGACGAATTGCGAAAGTACACGACGCTCCCATGATTTGCTACCAAACTGGAGCCTCCTGGGACCTCCGGGGGCCTCTGGGAACCTCCGGGCGTTAGGAGTTGGAGGGGCGGCAAGACTTACCACCCCACGCTGCTGCAGCGGGCAATCCGAAGGGCGCCCCACGCCGCCGTGCCACTGGGCCTGGGCCCCCCTCCCCCCGCCCTCCCCGCAGTTTCTCCCTGCTTGCCTCTCTCCTCCTTCTCCTCCTTCTCCTCCGCATCCCTCCTCCTCCTCCTCATCCTCCTCCTCCTCCTCCTCCTCCTCCTCCTCCTCCTCCTCCTCCTCCTCCTCCTCCTCCTCCTCCTCCTCCTCCTCTCCTCCTCCTCCTCCTCCTCCTCCTCCCCCTTCTCCTCCGCCTCCTCCTCCTCCTCCTCCTCCTCCTCCTCCTCCTCCTCCTCCTCCTCCTCCTCCTCCTCCTCCTCCTCCCTCCTCCCCCCTCCCTCCTCCCTCCCTCCATCCCTCCCTCAATCCCTCCCCTCCCAAGCTTTGTCCCACCGACCCCTGGAGAGGAGAAGAAGATGAGCACGACGACGAAAAAACGCCCTGGACCAGACGAGCAGCTCCAACGTGAATAGACTTCGCGCGGACGAGATCCCGCCATTCCAACGTGCGCAAGCACGCCCAGCTACCCGCGGGCACCCACTTAAGGCGCACGCACACGGCTGCGCGCGCAGACGATACGCGGGCACAGCTGTTGCAGTCGCGCCCGCACGCCCCTGCACAAGCGGGCAGAAACTCGTGCGCAAGCTTCCATACGTCCCCTCGCGCCTGCACTGGCAACTTTTTGCGGACCTCGCCAAGCTGAGTTAGCTCTCGCAGCAGGCCCCTGGCTAACTTCGCAGCCTGGCCCTGCGAGGACAGCGCTTGCCTACCATTCCTAGCATCGTGCACTGTACTCCTGGGAGGACAAAGGAGGCCAACAAACGAGGCGGACGAGACATCGGCACTGATCCTCCTGCGTTCCACCCCGCCCTCCGTAGGCCACACACCCCGTGCCTGTACATGCTGATTTCCTCCCCTGCCCCCCTACGGGACATCGACAAAATGTTGCACCACCTGGCGCTGACAATAAATCGCATCGCTGTTATATCAATCGTTTTTCCCCCCCCCCTCGGTCCGGGCTGGTCGAAACAGCTCGGTGGTGCAACATTTTGTCGGGAGCACCTGGGCGGAACAGGGGCTCTTCGCCACCCAATATTAAGATCGGGGGGGAGGGGAGGGGCAAGAGCAATGCAGTACAGGTGCCAATGCACAGCAAAAACGTGGTGCAACATTTCGTCGATGTACGGTACCTATATGACCCCTGTCCTAAACCCCTCCCCGGTCTCGGTTCGACAGCGCCTGGCGCTCAGAGCGTAGCCAGGACGAGTAACCCTCCGCGCCCTCCAGCCCGGCGAGACTGCAACAGCATGTATCAATCGGACGGGACCGATACGTGTCACAATCCCTTCTTTCCGCTCGCGCGCGCCGTGGCTCCAGCAAGCCCACGCGGTGCGCCCTCTGCACCACCGCAGCCCAAGCCATCAAGTAAAGGCCGCCCACCAAAGGCTAACTTAACGGATACACTGGGTATCAACTTCAGTCGACAAAAAGGCTGCGTCGCCGCACTCCAGAGCAGTGGTGGCGTCGACCGAGCAGCCGCTGCTTAGAACTAACTCGCTCACAAGCACACAGACGGTCTCGACAACATCTACAGACAACACCGCCCCAACCAGCGTAGGCCTAGGGGCGAGACTAGGGGAACGAAGAATGACATAAACAGAAAAACCCGGTGGTCCGCGCGGACCTCGGAGTTCTTACGTTTATGTCGTTGCTCGCTCCCCCAGAGCTGATGAGACTGTGCGGGAAACAAACACACACAATCAGCTACACTTAAGTCGGGCCTGTCCCCCTACAGGGTACCCTCGACGAAAACTAAAAAATTTCAACAAAATACTCAAAAATGATTGTTTCCCCTCCAAAATTCGTCCCCAGACTATTGTTTTACTATTTTGAATATTCCCCCTGTAGTGGACAGGCGTCGCTATGCTGCGTCACGCCCTCGTGCACAGGACGAAGATTCCCGCCCCGACCCACCAGGGCCCGCGGTTTCCACCGGCGCCCTCCAAGGACGACGGCTCTACCCCACTCGTCTGCCTTGCTGCACTACACTGGGACGTCCCCGTCGCACTCGCCCCCTGAGATTTCTGTTTTTGTATCATGCGTTTCATTACGTATTGCTTATTTTACTCACATATTTTTTTATTATATATATATATATATATAAAGTCGGCGAGGACGACGTATCATACACCAGCGCATCCCACCCCGTCTCCTGCAACACATCCGCTGGCAGGCAGGACAAACCCTTTGCACTGGCAGTCCTGGGACCAGTAGGCTCCGATCACCCAGGGGAAGATGCACTCATGCCCGTCCTCCGACGGACGGCAAGGGCTGCCAAGCCCATACCAGGACACAAAAACGAGACCATCTACCAATTGGGCCGCACTGACACTAACTACCTCCAAAACGCAGCACAGGTCACCCTTAGCACCACTGTGCCGTGTTCCGACGCTCCAGCCGTGCTGGTCAATCGCACGAGTCTTCCCAGCAAAGCGTAGCGCATCAAATGGCACAGCCTCGAGACGTGCGGTCCTCGGAAGGCTACGGCTGCCTGTGATCTCTTCACCACGGGGTGATCGACAACAGCGATCGACACACATGCAAGCAAGCACCTAACCTTCGTGTGAGACGTAATTCGCGAAGGTACCAGCACACTTGAAGACCAAGCTCCAGGAAACGAAGCCGCGGACAGGGAGGCAGAGCTCGATCGGCCTGAACACAGCGGACGGCGCTCGAGTAGGCTAACCAACACCGCAAGCCAGCTTTGATGCTTGCTCTGATGTTCAGGTGTTGCCCAGCACCGCCGCATTCCACGCTGAATCAATCCACACCAGCCGTTCGCTGCTGGATGCCCCCAAGACGGCCAAAGAGAGAGGCCCAAGAGGGGCCCAAGAGGCCCCATAGACGGCCCCAAGAGAGCCCAAGAGCGGCCCAAGAGCGCCTCAAGAGTGCCCTAAGAGGCGAGTTTGATGGCCGCAAGGGGGGGCACCAAACGTTACGACCCCCTCTCGTTTCACCGACGCCCTCCACGATAGCCTCAAGAGGCCCTCCAGGGCTCCCAAAGGCCCCCGAGAGCCCTAAGAGGGCCCCAAGAGGGCCCCAAGACCCCTTAGAAGAGCCCCAAGATGACCCCAATATCCCCCAAAAGAATCCCAAGAGGGCTCCAAGAGGCGATGTTGACGGCTCTGGCCTCGTCCTCGTTGTCCTCTTCCTCTTCCTCCTCGTCCTCGTCCTTGCCCTTCCTGTTCCTGTTCCTCCTCTGCCTCGTCGTCGTGGTGATCGTCGTCGTAGTCCTCCGCCTCCTCCTCCTCCTCCTCGTCCTCCTCCTCCTCCTCCTCCTCATCATCATCATCATCATCAGCATCATCATCAGCATCATCATCAGCATCATCATAATCAGCAGCATCATCATCATCAGCAGCATCATCATCACCACCACCACCACCATCATCATCATCATCATCATCATCATCAGCATCATCATGTTCATCATCATCATCATCATCAGCAGCAGCAACAGCATCATCAGCATCATCATCAGCATCATCATCAACATCAGCACCATCATCATCAGCAGCAGCAGCATCATCATCATCATCATCACCGTCATCACCATCCTCCTCTTTTCCCTCCTCCTCTTCTTTCACACCCACGCGGGCCCCCAGGGATGGCCCGAGGAGGCCTTCCAAGACCACCCACTTGCTCCCAAAGATCTCTGTGCTCACCCTGGTTGCCCGCTCTGTTTTACTATGTGTGTCGCTTAGCCCAGTTTCCCGTCAACTCTGATGGGATGGTTTTCCGAATGGGCTGGTGGGGATGCGCGAAGCGTGAAGAATAACCTCCTCCCTCCCAGTCCTCCTCCTCCTCCTCCTCCTCCTCCTCCTCCTCCTCCTCCTCCTCCTCCTCCTCCTAGTAGTATCCTCCTGCTCCTCCTCATCCACCTCCTCATCCTCCTCATCATCCTTCTCTTTCTCATCCTTCTCACCCTGTTTCTCCTCCTCGTCACCATCCTCGTCCTCCTCCCCTGTCCCCTCAGAATGCGGGAAATACGTCCCAAGAGAAAATGGTGCCAACGGAGGGGAGGAGGACGAGGTTGGAGGACAGAGGACGGAGGATGGAACGCGTAGGACGTAGGATGGAGCACGGAGGATGAGAACGGGATAATGAAGGATGGGGAGAGAGTCAAACATGGAGAATGCAGGATGGAGGGGGGAGGATAGAGGATAGGGGATGGGGGACTGAGGATCGAGTGAACGGAGTAGCAGGAGGAGGAGCAGGAGGACGACGACGATTGACAACGACGACAGTGGCCTCATTTAGATTCTTGGCGTGGGTCCACTCCCCGGGACAGGTTCTTCATCCCAGGGCGCGTTAGGGGGGGCAGCGAGCCTCCAGGGCCAAACAAAGGCGCCAACGAAACGCAAGCAAGGGGGACGGAGACACCAAAAAATAGCCCGGCGAAAGACCCGACCATGTGCAGTTGTGGGTACCGTCGTCCTGAGTGCCGTCTTCGGTTGATCTCCTTATGGGGCCACACAGCGCGTCAAGGGTGTGTCGAAATGTGGCGGTGGCCACCATGCGGGTGCTGCCACTGGGGCCCTCCAGCATCGCGAGGAAGATGAAATGGAGGAGGGGGGCCAGCAACAGGGGCCACTGGGGACTTCGGTGGAGCTCCCTGTGGGGCTACGAACCATGTGAGATCTGCGCCGGAATGGCCGGTGGGACCGCACAACGGGCGCTGCCCCTGGGGCCTCAGGTGGAGCTCCCTGTGGCATAGCCCTATGGGGCCACGGACCGTATGAGCTGGTCGCCAAAATAATAGGTGGCACCCCATGCGAGCGCTGCCATTGGGGCCTTCGGTGGAGCCCCCTGTGGGGTCATAAAGCATGTGAGCGGTGCACCGAAATGGCGGGTGGAACCGCAGGCGGGCGCTGCCACTGAGGCCTTCGGTGGAGCCCCCTATGTGGCCACGAAACGTGTGAGGGGTGCACCGAAATTGACGGTGGAACCGCATGCGGGCGCTGCCACTGGGGCCTTCGGTGGTGAGTGAAATCTATGTGCAACGAAATGGGTGTGCAACTGCATGCGGGCGCTGCCCTTGGAGCCTTTCGGTGGAGCTCCTCATGGGGCCACGAAACGTGAGACGGGTGCACCAAAACTGACGGTGGAACCGCATGCGGGCGCTGCCAGTGGGGCCCTCGGTGGAACTCCCTATGGAGCCACGCAACGCGTGAGGGTGCATCGAAATGGGGGTGGAACTGCATGCGGGCGCTGCCACTGGGGCCTTCGGTGGGGCTCCCCATGGGCTCGCGAAACGTGTGAGGGACGTGTCGACATGGAAGGTGGAACCGCATGCTGGCTTTGCCCCTGGGGCCTTAGGTGGAGCTCCCTATGGGGCCACGAAACTTGTGATGGATGTGCCGAAATTGCAAGTGAAACTGCATGCGGGCGTTGCCCCTGGGGCCCTCGGTGGAGCCCCCTATGTGGCCACGACACGTGTGAGCGGTGCACCGACATGGGGGTGGAACCGCACAAGGGCGCTGCCACTGGGGCCTTAAGTGGAGCTCCCCATAGGGCTACGCAACGTGTGAGGGGCGTACCGAGATAGGGGTGGAACCGCATGCGGGCGCTGCCACTGGGGCCTCCAGTGGAGCTCCCTATGGGGTCACGAAACGTGTGAGCGGTGCGCCGACTTGGTTGGCTGGCGCGGAGGGCAGGGACAGGGATGGGAGGACGGAGGGGGGGAGGAGGAGGCGGGAGGGAGTGAGGATCACGCGGAGCGCTGCCTCTTCAGCACAAGGGCCCAACAACAAGGTGGTTGGGAACAAACAACAAGTCGCGAGGGAGATCTGAGGATGACCGCGACGGCGAAGCGAAGCGTCCACTTAGCACGCCCAGGGGACGATGCCCAAAAGCGCATGTTGTTCAAAGCCGACGGGAGCCGCTGTTAGGCGGGCGACCTTGTGTCCCAAAACAGAACGTCCGAAGCGACACGGACAACGAACCCTGTTCAAAATGCCCAGGAACTGCTGCCGGCCTTCGTCATTATTCTTTCCGTGCCCATGCCGATCACACCGATGGAATGGTGAAGGAAGAAAAGGAGGAGGAGGAGGAGGAGGAGGAGGAGGAGGAGGAGGAGGAGAATGAGGAGGAGGAGGTGACCGACTGCCAGAAGGACGCCACAAATACCCGCATCAAAATTTACAATGTCGAATTGGATCCTAAGCATAGCTGTGCCTCCCCCCCGTTCACCTCGCAGCAGCGCAAGCTGCCCCTTCCCGCCGAATGAACGGGAGGGTCCCCGACGGCCCTCTCACAGGCGAGCCCGCCTTGAAGAAGTAGCTATCGTAGAGCTTGACATGCGGAACGGCGCACAGCGAGAAGACCCAGGGACCGACTGGCGCAGAGCGCAAGTCTCGCACTGCCCCTTCCAGGGTTCAAATGCAATCGGCTGCCATCGTTCCCAACTGCTCGAGCAAGCGTTGAATGTCTCTCTAAAGACCCCGTTTGCGCGCCTGCCCGTACATCTGGCGACCACCAGATACTTGACCAGCACGCAACATACCTTTGACCACAGGCTCCACGGAAGCGCGCGCAGCGAGATGAAGCATGAAGGTTGATATGATTATCGTCGAGCGTTCTGGCCGTTTTCTCGTGAAAATGAAATCATTCACCTGCCCCGGGTCCGTCACCTGCTGGCGGCGCGTGACGATGATGACGATGATGACGATGATGACGATGATGACGATGATGATGATGATGATGATGATGATGATGATGATGATGATGATGATGATGATGGCGTTCTTGCGGGCGTCTTCGAAGCCCTCGACGGCGGCCGCCGCACGGGTGATAGCTATCCAGATGTACACAGCTGGCAGGCGTTCAGGCTACATCTCGTGAGCGCCGTCGGCGTCGGATTTCACAGCCTTCAGGGCGGCCTCAGCGATCACGTTGTCGCGCTCGAACACTGTCATCTTGAACTGGGCGGCTTGGATTGCGCGCATGTCCTGGACGCGTTCCAAGCCGAGCTTCGCAACGATCAGCAGGAGCTTCTCGATGTTATTCGAAATCTGATTGCCCCGCATTGCCACGGCGCGACAGAGAAGGAGGAGGACGAGGAGGCCGGAGGAGGAGGGCGCGGGGGAGGAGGGAGAGGAGGAGGAGGAGGAGGAGGAGGAGGAGGAGAAGGAGGAGGAGGAGGAGGGGGAGGACACGAAGCCCAGGAAAGCAACTCCAGGCCTACATGCGCTGTCGGGCAGCACTCAGGGCACTGGTTTGCAGGTTGTAATCGTAAGCTTTGTCTGCGATTCCGTGACGAGTGATGCTATAGAGGTGGCACATCAAAGCTATGCGCAATGCAGCTCACTGAAGCTTATCATCCTCGACATGTTCATCCGGAAGCCCGAGGCCGAATCCGACGATAAGTCGTGCTAAAAGGATCCATCGCCGGAGGGAGGCTACATACCAAGCCTGCGGGCATTAGAGGTAATCGCATGTGTCGTCCTCGGCCTGGCAACCGAACCTGCACGTCAGGCGCTCGTCTAACACGTGCACTCGATGGCTTGTCGGCCAGGCCCCAACCAAGGTTGCAACCACTGCCCAGAACACCCCCTGGCTTCGGGGCAACGAGGGTGGCGCGGAGACGATAGCAACGGTCCTGGAGGTCGCCGGGCACCACCTCGCAATCTTCAGCCAGCCATTTCTCCAATCTCCTCCCGATGGTTACGCGGATGGAATCATCATGAGCTCCTAGGCCATGAACTAGTAGATCGCCTTCTGGACGGAGACGCGGTCGCGTCCCTGGGAACGCATCGCATGCTGCTCGAGCTCCCGCCGGGCCCCGACGGAGACGAGCGTGAGGGTACGCCGAGAGGTGATCATCGAAAGTCTGGACCATGGCTCATTGTTCCTTCCAACACGGAGGAGACCCCGGACCCTGCACCCCCAATGTCGCCAATCCCTCCTCGAGCGCATGCTCGCGCAAGCTCTCCAGCCATCGCGGCCACGTCGGCATGGTGACCGCCGCGGCGCGCCACATCGTAGCGAAGGACAGGGCGAGCATCGACGTGAAGGACGTCCTGGACACCCAGCACCTCGTGCTGAGCAGATCGTTTCTGGCGAATGCCTTCGGAGGGCACCGCAAGACACGATGTAAACCATCAAGTTCGCTGAGGTATAGCTCCAGGTCTATGACGAAGAACTGCATGAGGTAGCTCAGCACGGGCAGCGACGCCGCGGTGCAGTCGCACACGATCACCTCCTTGGGCGCCGGGCAGTCCTGGAGCAAGCACAAGCGCGTGTGGTAGTTGCCTGACGCCTCCGCCCGATGCATTTCGTTCGTTGCGCCTGGACCGAGTTTGACGCCCAAGTGTTTCATGAAGCTCGCAATTCTGAACTCCTCCAAGCCCTCCATGAGAATGCCCAGCTCCACGCGGAGAGCTGCAGCGTCGGTTTCTGACGGGATGCTCCCTAGCGGGATCTGAACGCACTTCGACGGCTAAAGCCGGAGGCCCGCCAGAATCGACATGGCCTCGAAGTGCGGCTTCAAACGTGTAATGTGCGCGAGGGCGGTCACGATGAGTCCGAGGTCATCCGCGCACGCCGCTAGGCTGCCGCAGCGCCTGCGGAGAACATGCCGGTCGCTCTCCATGTCCATCCTGGCGCACCTCGCTATGGCGACGCTCGAAGGCTCAATCAAGATCCTCTGCATGCTAACGAGGAATGGGCTGAAGGCCAGGGCCCATAGGGTGCCGCTGAGGGGACACCCCTGTGCAACGCCGGAATCCAGGGGGCACAGCACGAGTAGTGCATAGCCAGAGCGAACCCAGCAGCACTGGTCGCCGCACAACGCCTGCACGAATACAAGGTATTCCGCGGGCAGCACATACCTCCGCAGGCTGGCGAACAACCAGTGGCATGCCAGAGACGGGAACGCCGCCGCCACATCGAAGGAGCACATGGCCAGGCGACGCTCCTCCACAAATGGCGCGACGCCTTGGGTCCGCGCCTGTAGGTCCAGCTGCCAGATGGTGTTGTCTCTGTGAAGGTCCAGCCCCGGATGAAGCCTCGCTGCACGTCGTCAGCGCGCTGCTCGGCCAGCGCGCGCAAGCAGCGATTGCCAGCTGCAGCGCAGAGCTCCACATCCGAGTTCTTCAAAGTGGACGGCCCGAGGGCCCCTGGCGTCCGAATCCATTCCGTCGCCGACGGCGGCTGGTCACATTTCGGGATGAACCACATCAGAGTCATTGAATTCAGGAGGCGGCCAGGCGCCGCGCATGAGCTCCAGCAGTACCGCGTGCAAAATCTCGAGCGACCCGTCCGAGGACATCCAGGCGGCAGCATATCGAGGCCCGCAGCTGCCGGGCGCGCGTGGCGCGCCACGTGCTCCAGATCCCAGAGCGTCGGCAGTGGGAGCGGGTGCTCCGCGAGCGGCGGGCGGCATGACCTCACCCAGGTAGCGTTCCACCGCATCAGAAGCGGTCGCCTTGTCTGCGAAGATCGGAGACCAGTGGTCTCGCAGAGCCTGGAGCATATCCACGGGATCGCGCAGTACCCTCGGTTTCGTATCGTCGGCACGCGTGACCCTGATCCCCTGCAGAGCCAAAGCACGCCGAAATGGTTGCCAAATACGCCCCCTGGCCTGAGCCAGCCGTTGCACCTTCTGCCAGTGATCAGACTCGCGCCGCCTGCCCGCAGTCGACGCGCGAAGTGCTGCCCCCTTCGTTTCCTGCTGAGCTTGCGTCGCCAGGTCGGCGTCTGATCTGGTTAGCGAAGACGTCCACATTCTGAAGGGAATCCCAGTCTCCCTGCACAGCCAAGTGCTGAGTTGCAAGAGGCGAAATGGAGCAGAACGTGCTCGCAGTACGCGCATCCTGGCGCCATACAGCGCGCGCCGTCGCCCGCAGCACCATAGCTCGGGCAACACTCGATGAGGACATCGTGGAGGATACGCTGGCCATGATCGCATCACGGGTCATGCGAGCAGCGAGGATCATTAGCTCCTTGCACCCGCTCCAGGCCACCAGTGGCTCGCCTCGCGGGAGCTCCGTCTGGTCGCGCAGCTCCTGATGCATCTGTCGGTACAGCGGATCCTGAAAGATGAACGCCTCGATGCTTCTCTAGTCACGCCTCGCAGGGGGAGGGCGAATGACCAGATGCATCAATCCATGGTCGCTGAGCCGCCCAGCAGACAGTTCAGCAGGATCAGCATGGCATGGACCCGAAAAAACACCTCGTACGCAATGATGACGTGCCCAGGAAAGGACAAAGCATCGATCCAGCGCTGCCGCCGATTGCGAGTGCCTGTCGAAGTGTGTCGGGACCTCTGCAAACACCTCTGTCATCCTCCCGGCAGCCTCCGCCAGTACACCTGCTGATGGTGGTGTCGTCTCGTGCCGGTCTTCTGCATATGCTCAGGATGGAGATACTGTCTGGGGTCCCGCGGGTCATAATTGAAGTCCCCAGCAACAACAAATGAGCTGCGAAAAAGGTCGGCGTCTGCCAATTGCTGATAGTCGTGCCAGTGTTCAACGACCTGTCGACGTTGAGCTACATTGATCTTCAAGTTGTGCACATTCAAGATAGAGCTGGACGCTCAGGAGGGGGAGAAGTAGGAGGAGGAGGAGGAGGAGGAGGAGGAGGGGGAGGAAGAGGAGGGGGAGGAAGAGAGGAGGAGGAGGAGGAGGAGGAGGACGACGACGACGACGAGGGCTTGAGGCAGCGGAGGCGGGTACTTATCCCAGCAGGCAGCCTCAGAGCTTGAGCGGGCCGCCCTCGTAGGCGGTGGAGAGCCAGCGTCGCGCCCTCTGGGGAGGCGGAGGGAGGCCCCCCCTCGCAACTGCTTTCCACCACTCGACCCTTCTCCTCCATCCCTCTTCCCTCCCTCCCTGCTCCGCCGCCGCCCCCCCCCGTCCCTCTTCCTCCCTCCCTAACTCCCCCCACCCCCGCCCCTTCCTTCCCACCTGCATTCTCTTCCATCCCCCCCTTCTCATCCATCCCTCCGCGTACTGTCCCTCCCTCCCCTCCCCCAGATCCTCCTCCTCCTCCTCCTCCTCCTCCTCCTCCTCCTCCTCCTCCTCCTCTTCCTCCTCCTCCCCCCCCCTCCTCCCTCGTCTTCCTGCCCCTGCTCCTGCCCCTGCTCCTGCTCCTCCTCTTCCTCCATCCCTCCTTCCACGCGGCGAACGACTCACCGCCGCACCACAGGACGAGTCGGCAGGGCAGGCCGGGCGGTTCGCCCGAAACCTCCTCGCCGCACATGGCCCTGCAGGCTGAAAACGACACTTAACAACTACACAGGTACAGTCGGGGGCTTGACCTAAGGAACCCAAAATAAGGAACGAGGCCCCTTTTTTCCATGAGTTAAACTTCGGTTTCCGATCGAAAACATAAGGAAAACCTGAGGCAAGCTGCGAAACACTTAAGGAACATCGAGCCCCTCCCCAACGAAAAGGGTTCCTTCTTCAGCGCCCCGTCTGTACACAGGTAGATGGCGAATGGCGGGGCAAGCGGCACCAGTCGGGGGGGCACGAATCTTCGGATCGCCGAAGGCATCGTAGACGGTGAGGAGATCAATCGAGCCCTCCGACGCCTCGAGCGGGCCTGCCGGAGTCCACCATCGCCGCGAGACTGCGTGCCAAATCGCGCGCGGCGGGGGGGATCGGCGGCATCCGCCGCAGAGGGCGGCACGCCCTCTTGAAGCGGGGTGGTCGCCATCTGGGCTGAGCTGTCCGCCCTGCCGCACGAGGGCTGGCACGGACAAGGGACTAAAGAAGAGAGGGCTCATCGCCTGTGCGACGGACGGGAGAACCGAAGGGCCGATCCCCTCCCAAGCGTCCGTCGGGGCAGGCGGCAACGAAGATGGATGAGAAAGACGATGGTGAAGGCTTTACCCTTCTTCACACTCTTCCTCTCAACGTGGTGTCCAATACCTGCGGGCCCGAAGGGGCACCGAGTGAAGTGCAGAAGAGGAGAAATGAAGGAGTTCACACACAATGGGTGAGAAAGGGGGAAAGTAGGAGGAGAGGAGGGGGAGGAGGATAATGGAGAAGAGCGAGGAGGAGGAGGAGAAGGAGGAGGAAGAGGAGGGAGGAGTGGGGAGGAGGAAGAGGAGAAGGAAGAGCAGGAGGAGAAGGACGACGACGACGATAATGATGACGGCGGCGACGACAGCGAGACGGAAGACCAATGAGGAGTATACTACAACAGAGGAAAACCCCAAGCAGTGGATGTTCCGAAGGTTTTGCAAGCGCCGTGCCAGGCCGCAGTTTCTCAAGAGGGCCCTAGAGGCGAACTCAGTGATTGCCCTTGCGTGCTGGAAGGATTATGGCATCCTCGCCATGTTGGGCATCCGTCGGCTCAGAATAGCCTAGAAGGTCTCCAAGATTGCCCCAGGACGGCGCACGAGGGGCCCAAGATGGCCCAGGCGGGCCTCCAGAGGTACCCTCCAGGGCCTGAGAGGGCTCCTCGACGACCAAAGAAGGCCACAACACGTTCCCACAACGGCCCGGAAGAAAACAAAAAAAAATATGCATCAGCAAAAGAGAGAGAGGGGGGGGGAAACATAAAACAAAAAAAGAGGAGAGGCCCACCGAAAGCCGCCCACCGAGAGCCGCCCACCGAAATCGGCCAGCTACTTTCGCCAATCTCTTTTATGTCCGCTAGGACCCCGTCAGTATAAGCACTGCTTGGGGATGAACATGCTCTTCTACTTCGATTGTTTACTTATAACGTCCACGCTGGTGTTTTCTCGCTTACGTGCTGATCGCTGTCGGCACTTGAGCGCCATCCAGACACGACGGGTCTGGGACCCAGCGACACCACAACGGGAAAAGTAGTGAGCGTCTCTCCCTGTGTTTCCTCCACCCCTCCTCCACGAGGAGGAAAAGGCGGAGAGGAGGGGAAAGGAAGGAGGGCAGGAGGAGCTGCTGATGTCCAAATCAATGAATAGAGCTGACTGCTTAGTGGGCAACTTAGGGCCTGGGTTTGGGAGATTACCAGGGGTTCTTAAACTCCTTGGGGAAACGCGAGGCATGGCACATCCGCTCGAAGCGCGCGGAGGAGGAAGAGGAGGAGGAGGAGGAGGAGAAGAGGGAGGAGGAGGAGGAGGACGAGGAGGATGGGAAGCAGGACGAAAGGACGCACAAAGTCCTTATCAGCTCACCTGTGTTGACGACAAAGACGTTGACGAGTGACTGGGCAGCAGCAGAACAGCAGGAAGCCTACAGCAAACACGTACGAAAAGACATCTTGCTGCAGGAAATCTTGGAGCCTTGGCTGCCCCGATACGCCGCACGCAACACTTGGCGTATTGATACGGAGCTCAACACGTAGACTGAAAGCGTAGATATATCGCGACAGTTTCGCCAAACGTTCTGGCAACACGCTGAGCCAACACGCAGCGTGTGGACACGGACGTTTTGAGCACGGCACGTGTTGCGTATCAAACCAAGCGTGTCGAGGCAGCTAAGCTTGGAGCATATTCTTCGTCGATGCTTGATGGCTAGTGGGGCCAACTGGGGTGTATGATTTTCCCGCGGGACACCTGCTGGCAGGCCAGTTTCTCACTTTACGCTCAGATCGGGCATGTCCCCCTACAGGCCGATGTCGGACGAAAAATCAGCAATACTCGAAACAAGACTCAGACATAGCCAAAAAAAAGAACTCAAAAATCGTCCCCAGACTATGTTTTACTATTTTTGAGTACTCCTCCTCGCCATCGCTCGGACGTCCATTCCCTGTGATGTTTTCGGTTTCGTGCGTGGTTTTTTCGGCAAATGATCAAGGATGCTCCTCGATGGTCCTCGCCGAGGAAAAAACGCACACGTCCGAGCGATGCCAGGCCTCCTGTAGAGGGACAGGCCCGACCTAAGTCTACTGTACGAGCCGCGAGAGGCGAACACAACTTGCGGCCTGCCGTGGCCGCTTCGCGCTCCGGGCTGCACAATGCCCTGGGCTCTCGGCGGGGCCCGCGGCCGCCCCGCCCCGCGCGCCTCCCTGTGCGAACACGTTGCCGGAGACGATCTCCGTGATCGCGGGGTCTGGCTCTGCTAGTGGGCTCCGCGTGGCATTCTCCGGATACAGTCGGGGTGTTGACCTAAGGAACCCAAAACAAGGAACGAGGCCCCTTTTTCCCATCAGAGAAAGGTCGATTTCCCATCGAAACCTAAGGAAAACCTGAGGCAAGCTGCGAAACACCTAAGGAACGCGGAGCCCCTCCCCAACGGAAAGGGTTCCTTCTTCAGGGCCCCGACAGTACCACGCTAAAAGGGAGCTGGTGACGAGGCGGAAACACTGGCGGTAAGTGTCGGCTTCCACCGGCAGGGCCTGGTGCGGTGTCAAGTCCGTGGTCCAGTAGAGTTTCCCAGCCTTCATGCACGTGCCCTCGCCCAGCACGTTTCTGACGTGCTCCAGGTCACCCAGCCGCCCGACGACCGACGCAGGATCCCGCACCTACACGTTCCAGACTCTGCAGGAGACTCGTCCACGGTGGAGGCCATGAATATGCCGCCCATGACCTGCGAGAAATCTTGACGGACGATGGACGCTCCCCCAGGGCCACACCCCCAGTATAAGCGCTGCTCTTTGAAGCTGCCTGGCGTGCGAAGCGCACCCGGGCCCTCGATATGGAGGCCCGGGCGGCCCTGGGCGCAGCCCTTCTTGACGAGGCCTTCTTGGATTGTTAGGTACCCGACCTTGCCCTCCTCCTGCCGATCTAGCCGATCCAGGCACCTCTCGATGAGAGGTCAGTAGTGCTGGCAGAACAGAGGGACCGAGCTTTTTCGGCCCATGATGAAAGGCATCATGTTGATGTCGATGCCTTGCGGCGGCGGGAACTCCACACGCGGCGCCGGGTGTCCGAGCAGATCCCCCCACGCTTGGGAGGCTTTCAGGCACTCTTCGGGATCCGTCGAGGGAGCTAGCTGACCCGACGGACAAGGCGTGGCGGGATGCCCGAACTGGTGAACCATCTCGTCCACACCTAGGAATCCCACCGCCTCTCGGTCGATATACGACTCGTAGTCTGCTGGTCGAATCTTGCACAGTTGCAGCATTACGCTGACGACGTGTGGACCGCCGTCCTTCCCGAGCGACGTCCCCAGGGTATGCGCTTGGCAGTCCACCTGGGGATCTGCGTCGAGCAGCTCGGCGGGCCCGTACAGTAAGACGACCTGCTTCTGGTGCACGCCCACCGCCGCCCCCACACGCCGCCTGATGTCAGCCACCTCGTCCTCCAGACGAGCTGGGGGGTCCAGGGTGATCGTTTCCCCACCAACTGTGGTGAACGCTGCAAAGGCCGCTTCCTCACTGTCCATCTGGTCTGGGGTTTCTGCTGCTGTGTCAAGATTTCCCGGGACGCAGGTCCTCAAAGCAAGCCTTGAATTGAGCTTCAGTGGCGATGAAAAACGAAGATGACGATGAAGACAGCAGTGCAGTTGGTTGCTATCCCACAGGGGCACGATATCCGTGCAGTTGGTTGAGTCCCACCAAGTGTTGCAGAGCATCGGCAATAGAAGCTAGGGATCCTCAGTCGGCAGTTCCTCCGCCTCCCCGCCCAACCATAACAACGGTGAGGAAACAAACTATGATAAAAACGATCATGCATTACCGCATTAGGAACTAATGGGCGACAGAGGAAAATCCTTCTTCAGAGAAACTACGCAGTGCTTGGCGGTGGCTCTTCTGGTATGGCCAAGCATCGGCCGTGTAGGACGCCTGTGCGTGGACAAGGTGTTGCTCGCACGCATCCTCGGACCTCCAAACACCAAACCAAAAAACAAACTGCCTCGCGACACCCGCTGGGTACACAAGCTGGCCCGCGGCCACGCTCGCGACAAAATCGAAAAAAACTGGACTCGTGCTAACGCTCTGTTCCTGCCCTCGTCTGGACTTCGTTGCGCACTCAGCACACCGTGACTGGCCCACTGCATTCGATCGCGGCCATGGCGAAGATGCGCCAGCTCCTCCTCCTCCTCCTCCTCCTCCTCCTCCTCCTCCTCCTCATCCTCCTCCTCCTCCTCTTCCTCCGGATGATCCTCAGCAGCTGCACGGCCGGCACTGACAGTGTCTCAGCGGCTCGTAGAATACGATCGGGCCCACGTCCAGGCATCCCCCGACAGACAGGGATGGCGATGGCAATGAGGATGGCAGTGGCGCGAGCAAAGTTACAGCAGCGACAACGGTCATGATGTCGATAATGGTGATGACGATGACGGTGTGGGTGTTGATGACAGTGAGGAGCGGTGATCATGGTGATGACGGTGATATAGAAGGAAAAAAACGGCATAAACATAAACTTTTAGCGCTCCGCGCGGATTTCTTGGATCTGCGCTGGACCCCCTGGCGCGCGGAGCGCGCCAGGGGCGGCGCCGGAGGCGCCGCCGGGGGGGCCCAGCGCGGATCCAAGAAAGCCGCCCAGAGCGCCAAAAGTTTATGCTTATGTCGTTTTTACCTAACAGCGAACACTGATAGGTTTCAAGTATACTTGACTCCCCAGGGGGGGTCTGGACAGATGCCGGACGGGTGCCGCGGGAATCCGGGGACTCCATTTTTAGCCAACAATGACGCACTTCGTGG
>CAUYUJ010014252.1:0-10000 GCA_963575745.1 Prorocentrum cordatum | reverse complement strand
TTCATGTAAGAGTGCTGTTGTAGAATTCTGGTGTTCTCGCAGTCGCATTCGGATTCGCAGTGGCAGTCGCAGTGGCAACATCAGCGGCAGTCGCAGTGGCACTGCCAGTAGCTGCAGTAGTAATAGCTACACTAGCAGCAGAAACAGCAGCAACAGCAGTAATAGCAACAGTAGTAGTAGCAGTAGAAGTAGTAGTGATGGTAGGAGTGGTAACAGTGAAGTAGTAGTTGTAGTGTGTGTGTGTGGAGTGAACGAGTAGGAGTGATGGGAACACTGGTAGTAGCAGTAGAAATACTGCTATCGATAACGGTATCTCCAAATGAGACCTTTGTATAAATGCACTGAGGTCTAAACAAGACACTGCTATCAACGGATGCGATTCCAAACGAGACACTGCTATCAACGGGTTGAGCCTCAAACGACACACTTGCATCAATGAATGTAGCTCCAAAACAGGCACTCCCATGAATGGATTTAGTGCTATGTCGTAATAGTAGTAGTATAGGCACGGGCCCGTAAGACCTGAGTCTCCACCGGGGTGCTCGGCGAAGCCATTGATGATGATGATGATGCGATGATTGAAGAGGATGATGGGATGATGACCGCGCTCCTTGGATGCGTTATGTCCGTCGTTCTCGGCCCCCAACCAAATCTTGGAAGACATCTCGCAAACGGAAGAGGAGCGCACCGAGGAGCGGCGTGTGAAGCGGACAGTCGGCAAAACTTGCAGGCTGAGAAGCACCGCAGGAACTCGGAGGCTAAGAAGCACCGCGGCCGCGCAGTCCTACTACTGCTGGAACTAGGATTACAAGTACGCACGCCGAGAAGCACCGTGGACACGCGGGCTCGGATACTTCACCTCTCCCGCTTGTATTGCAGGAAATCGCGCCAATCCGGCGGCTGGCAAGTACCGAGGAGGCGCAGGCTGAGAAGCACCGCGCGAGTGCAGGCTGAGAAGCGCTACGCGAGTGCACGCCACGGCATTGCGCGTCACATGAATGCAGGCTGAGAAGCACCCTCACGATGCGCATGTACTCGGCGCGCTTGACTGTTGCCCAGTGCGCCTTGCTGAGATTGCGCGCGGCGCCCGAGAAGACGACGTTCAGAGAGTCCACGAGCGCGCCTGGCGCCGGGGGCAGCTCCATGGACGGGATTTGCGCTGTGGGCTGGGCGAAGAGGATGGCGTTGCCCGAGAAGCGGTTGCCCTTGCTGCCCGGGTGACAGAACTGCTGGAAGTGAGCAAAATTCTGCACCATGAGCCTCTTTTCCTGGGCGGTTATCGGCCTGCAGCCAGCCTCCGCCGTCAGGAACAGCACCCGTTTGCGGCATTCCGCCTCGCCCGCGTGGCCCTGCTGCTTGCGCCGCGCAAAGTCTTCCCGTGTAAGAAAGTCGCAGTCGCAGAGCTGGCACACGAGCGGCCCCGTCATGACGGGGCGGTCGGAGAAGACGCGCAGCTGGCCCCCCTCCACCTCGCCGCCGGGAACGTAGCAGCTCTTCCCCGCGGGGGCGGCCGACGCCTTGCGCACCTGCTCCGCGCACCGCTGCGCGAAGTCCGTGTGTCGCGCAGAGGGGCTGGACACAAGCTCCTTGTAGGCGGCAAGGCGCCGCAGGATTGCCTTGGTCCGGATGCCACTCTCGAGCATCAGCAGGTCCTGGTCGATCCTGTTCTGCGCCTCCTCAGCGAACCCTTCCATGGGGTTTGGAAGGCCCTCCGCCTCCGCGATGCGAGTCTTTGTTGTGGCTTCGCTCTCCGCTTGCTTGAAGGCCTGGAGCTCGGCGTCCTGCTCCGGGGAGAACTGGTTGGCCTTCCGTGCTTTCCGGACTTTCTCTGCCAGCTGCCGCTCTGCGAGGCTACGCCCGGCATGCTCCTTCGGGTGGCGGCCGAGGTCTCGCACTTGCTGCATGAGCTCCTCGGTCTTGTCTCGCTTTTGCTGCATGAGCTCCTCGGTCTTCTGCTTCCGCTAGAGTTCCTCGGTCTCCGTCCGCTGATCAGCACAGCCCAGGGCCCGCAGTTCATGCAAAATGTCTTTGGGGATGCGGTCGCGATGGTCCGAGAAACGTTTGGCCAACTTGTTTTCGGCCCGTTCTTGTTCGGACGTTCCTTTATTTCGCTTCGCTATCCGGCCGCACTGCTTCACGTGCTCGACGAGCGTTTGCAGAGGACCGCTCAATGCAGCACGCTGAGGAGCAGCGCTGTTCCCTGCCGCAGGCTGAGGAGCACCGCTGTTCAATGCAGGAGGGTCAGGAGCACCGCCGCCAGACCGAGAACTATCAGCATGTACTGGCATTAAGGTGTGCAGTAGGCGCTGCGCAGTTCCTTTAAAAGGAAATCTTCGAAAGCACGGCTGTAACCAAGAAGGCTACGGGGACGATGATGATGATGATGATGATGATGAAGATGATGAGTCTTGGAAGTCTGGGAAGTGGAAGAGCACGAAGTGGCGCACAGTTGGCTCCGAGCATTCAAAATGTGGCCCGGGAATGGAGTTCTGGGAAGTCGAAGAGCACGAAATGGCCTACAGTTGGCTCCGGGCATCCAACATGTTGCCCGGGAATGGCGTTCTGGGAAATCCAAGAGCACGAAGTGGCCTACAGTTGGCTCCGGGCATCCAAAATGTGGCCCGGGAGTGGAGTTCTGGGAAGTCGAAGAACACGAAGTGGCCTACAGTTGGCTCCGGGCATCCAAAATGTGGCCCGGGAATGGAGTTCTGGGAAGTCGAAAAGCACGAAATGGCCTACAGTTGGCTCCGGGCATTCATAATGTGGCCCGGGAATGGAGTTCTGGGAGGTCGAAGAGCACGAAGTGTGTGACCATTTGATTAAAACGAGCCCGGCCCTCGCCTGTCCGGCTCCCGCCCAGACCCCCCTGGGGAGTCATCAGATGCTCTCTTTTGACCCCATTAGAAACCTATCAGTCTTCGCTGTTAGGTAAAAAGTGATCAGAAAAAACAAGATGGTCGAAAATGGTAGAAGAATCGTCCCCCGACCATGTGCCACTTTTTTTGAATCTTCCTCCCGTAGAGGGGCGTGCCCGACTTACTCCTGGAGCCCTGGGCGAGATCATCAAGCTCACAGCGACCGCGAAGTGCCTCACGGACCAGCTGGTGGCGTGGCCCCTCCAGGACCCAGGGGGGCCTTGGCGCGCTCCACCGAGAAGTCCGACGGCCGCGTGGGGCCCGCCAGGCAACGCCAGGGACAGCGTCGAACCCCAGAACTCCACACTCTCCTCGTGGTCCTCCCCCCCTCCCTCCTCCTTCCCCCTCCTCCTCAACCTCCTTGTCCTCCCTCCCTCCGCCCCTCGATCCTTTGCTTGCTCGTCCTCCGCCCTCCCTCCCTCCATCCCTTCTCTTCTTTTTCCTCCTCCTCCTCCTCCACCACCTCCTCCTCAACTTCCTGGTCCTGCTGCGAATCCTCCTCCTCCTCCTCCTCCTCCTCCTCCTCCTCCTCATCCTCCTCCTCCTCATCATCATCATCATCATCATCATCATCATCATCATCATCATCATCATCATCATCATCAGCATCAGCATCCGCATCAGCATCATCATCATACTCTTCTGCCTCCTCCTCCTCCTCCTCCTCCTCCTCCTCCTCCTCCTCCTCCTACTCATCATCATCATCATCATCATCATCATCATCATCATCATCATCATCATCATCATCATCATCATCATCATCATCATCATCATCATCATCATCATCATCATCATGATCATCATCATCATCATCATCATCATCATCATCGTCATCGTCATCGTCATCATCATCATCATCATCAGCATCATCATCATCATCCTCATCATCATAATCAGCATCATCATCACCATCAGCAGCAGCATCATCAGCATCAGCATCCGCATCATCATCAGCAGCAGCAGCAGCATCAGCATAATCATCACCAGAATCATCAACGTCGTCATCATCACCACGATCATCATCATCATCAACGTCGTCATCATCACCACGATCAGCATCATCAGCATCATCAGCACCATCATCACCATCATCACCATCATCATCATCACCACCATCACCATCATCATCATCATCATCATCATCATCAGCAGCATCATCATCAGCATCAGCATCCGCATCATCCTCATCATCATCATCATCAGCAGCATCAGCATCAGCATCATCATCACCAGAATCATCAACGTCGTCATCATCATCACGATCGTCATCATCAACGTCGTCATCATCACTACGATCAGCATAATCAGCATCATCATCATCATCATCATCATCATCATCATCATCATCATCATCATCATCATCATCATCATCATCATCATCATTCTCCTTCTCCTTCTCCTTCTCCTTCTGCTTCTCCTTCTCCTCCATCCCCCCTCTCCCCCCCGCCCAGCCGTTCCCTGCATCGCGAGGGGCCTGCTGACATTCGCCTTGGATGCCTGGAGGTTATGCCGCCTCTTCTCCTGGCCGGGGCGGTGGCCACCCAGACCAGAATGACTCAGCACCCGCACAAAGCAAGGGAGAAAGGGAACGTGGCATAACAGCACGCGCACCACCAGGGGAGGGGAGGGGAGCAGGGAGAGAGAGGATGGGGTGGCACTGGAATGACGTGCGACTGCGGTCATGAAGAACCAAACGCGGGGAGAAGCGCCGGACTCCGCCGACCCCTCGGGGTTATCATCAGCATGTGAGATGCTTCCCCCTCCCCAAACCCCTCCCCCGGGAGCCTGGTCCGGTCGGTTTGGAGAGGAGGGGGAACCCCCGGGGACTGGCCGAATGCGTCACGAGGGGACAGGGGGCCCCAAAACAGGCCAAGAGGGCCCCAAGAGGCCCGCAAGACGGTCCAAGAGGGACACGAGCCCCCGAAAGATCGATGCATCGGCCCCATCGGCGTCAAGAGCATCGGGCTCCACATCGAGCCGCATGGGCGATGCGTCGGCGATGCGTGACCCCATCTGGGAGGCCAAGGGAGGCGGGCGGGGGGGCAGGGCCGGCGGGGGCGGCCACGGTCGGCTCCTCGGCCGCGCGCAACTCCGCCTCCTCGCGCGCGGGCGCGCCCGCCGCTCCCCGCCGGGAGGGCGCCGGCGGCGACGGAGGCGGACGAGGAGGACGACGAAGACGAGGGGAAGGTTGCTTCCCCTCCCCTGCTCCTCGTCCTCCTCCTCCCTCCCCTTCTGCTCGTTGCTTCCCTCCCTCGCCTTTCCTTCTGCTCCCTGCCTGCTGTCTCGGCGTGTAGGGCTTCGGCCGGAGGGCCTGTAGGAATGCCGGCTGGCTGTCTGGACTACATGAAAGCTGCTCCTCCTCCTCCTCATCATCCTCCTCCTCCTCCTCCTGCTGTTGTTGTTTCTTAAGGTGTCTGCTGGGTGTGGGAGCAGAGCGGTGGCGCCGTGGCGCCGAGCAGCAGCAAGGGCGCCTAACTTCACGCTTCGCGCTGCGCGCGGAGCGCGAAGCGCTAAAAACGTCGCGCTATCGCACCGCCCACCCCGGGGAGAAGAGGAAGATGAGGAGGAATCGGAGACGAACCACGAAAAACGTTGCGCTCTCGCACCGCCCCCAAGGGAGAAGAGGAAAACGAGGAGGAATCGCAGACGAACCGCGAAGCGCGGATAACGTCGCGCCCTCGAGGGCGCCCCTGGAGCATTCGGGCTAAAGGCAGCGCAGCGTGAGCACGGCGCTATAAAGGACAGTGAGGGAGAAGATGCAGCCGAAAATGTGATCAAGAAAAGGCTAGGTTAAGAAACCTGGGCCAGCTTCCTAGAAATTTCTTTAAACAAGCCTGGCCCAATATCGGCTGCTATCGCTGGAGGGAGCGAACGTGCTCAAGAAACTGGGCCAGCTTTCTGACCAGTTGATCAAGAGACGCCGGCCCAGCCTTTCGGGAGGAGGTTTCTTAATCATATGATCGACTATGCAAGGGAAGCAGACAGGAACGGAAAAGGAGGAGAGAAGAGAGCGGCCCAGTGGACTACACACCGCGCGAGGGCATCACCTGCCACGCCCAGCAGTAGCGTTGAGCTCGTGCGGCCCAATCGCCAGCGCAGAAGAACTGATGCGAGCCCGACTTGGATATGCGTGTGGAGGCCACATGCGAACACTACCCCACCACGTCACGACTTCTAAGGGGAGAGGTGGGGTTCACTTCGTTCGGGACCTCTCGAGCGAAGTGAACTCGGGCTCCCCCCTTAGAAACCGTGGGGTGGTAGGGCGGGGTTCGCATGTGGGTTAAGAAAGAGAAGCTGAGAGAAAAAAAGAGGGAGAGAGAGAGAGAGAGAGACAAACAAAAACGTAACAAATGCGAATAATTGAAATAATCAGCAGCGTAGACTTTGCCTCGTGCTGGCCCCTGTCATCAGGGTCTCGAGGAGGAAGGAGGGAGGAGGCTAGTAAGTAGAGGACAGTAGGAGGGGAGGGACCTGATTTGCAAGCACAGAAACACAAGGACAAGTCAGCAGAATGGCCTTTGCCTCGTGCTATCTCCACCTGTCCTGGCACGTGCTGCTGCCACTGGAGCTATAGCGCCACGAGTAGTGGAAGGTCCCCTGAAGGGAGGGCTACCACGCAGAGACTGGCCCCGGCCGCGCGAGCGGGCCTTCGTGCTGCTGTGCCCTGCTGCTGCTCCTGTATGCAGTGTAAGCGGCGCGCGACCGAGCGCCAAGGCATTAGGGTTATCTCCACGCAGCGCGCCGCCGAGCAGTTCTCCGTGCCGAGGTCGACCCGTCGTCCGTCGCTTTCTTCTTCCTCCTCCTCCTCCTCCTTCTCCTCATGGTCATCCTCATCCTCATCCTCATCCTCATCCTCATCATCCTCATCATCCTCATCATCATCATCATCATCATCATCATCATCATCATCATCATCATCATCATCATCATCATCACCAGCATCAGCATCAGCATCAGCATCAGCATCAGCATCATCAGCAGAATCAGCATCATCGTCATCATCATCATCCCCTCCCCCCTTCCCCCTTCCCGCCCTGCTCATCCTGCCTCTCCCTCCCTCCATACCTCCCTCCCCTCCCTCCTCCCCTCCCCCCCCTTCCCGAAGAGCAAGGGGGAGGGGAAGGGGGAGCGCACACATGACACCCGAAGGCGGGACGTCCAAGGGGGAGGGGGAATAAGGACGAGGAGGAGGAGGAGGAGGTGGAGAAGGAGCCCGACGACGAGAAGGAGGAGGGGGAGGAGGAGGAGGAGGAGGAGGAGGAGGACTAGGAGGAGGAAGAGGAGGACGACGACGAGGAGGAGGAAGAGGAGGAGGAGGAAGAGGAGGAGGAGGAAGAGGAGGAGGAGGAGGAGGAGGAGGAGGGTCCGAGGGCGGCGGGCGGCGCTGGGGCGGCGCCTCCCTTCTCCTCGCCGCCTCGGCGGCGCTCGCCCTGCGCCGCCGCTCCGCGTCCTCGGCCTCCCGCCGCGCCTGGTCCCGCCGTGCGGCCTCCTCCCGCTGGAGCTCGCGGCGCCGTGCGTCCTCGGGGGAGAGAAGGAGCACGATGACGAAGAACACCAGGAGGACTAGGAGGAGGAGGACTAGGAGGAGGAGGAGGAGGAGGAGGAGGAGGAGGAGGAAGAGGAGGGGGAAGAGGAGGAGGAGGAGGAGGAAGCAGGAGGAGGAGGAGAGGAGGAGGAGGGGGGGGGAGGGGAGGAGGAGGGGGAGGAGGAGGAGGAGGAGGAGGAGGAGGAGGAGGGGGAGGGGGAGGAGGAGGACGACGAGGAGGAGGAGGAGGAGAAGGAGAAGGACCAGGGTAAACCCAGGATGTATCAACGACGCTGCAAGAAATCATCCCTCCAAGTTCCTTTTTCATGGGTCCTTTTCCAGAGTTTGCGCCCATTGAAGGAAGGGCACCATGGGAAGACAACCGGCGGAGAATCCTCAATCGTGCCAGAACGCAATTCCTGGGTCTTCAGCGCCGCCAAGAAACATGATTCTTGCATCCTGACGACCCTAAATCGTACCAGACCACCATTCCTGGGACTGCAACACCGCGAATCAACGTGTCTGTTGCGCCCTGTCAGCCCCAAATCGTGCCAGAACGCCGTTATCTGGGGAACTCAACCATACGAACCCTGGAAACTGCTACAAACTTTCAGTGGCTGCGCTCAAGCGAGAGCCCCATGTTGAAAACCAGCCGCCTTCCATTCTTGAAACTGTAGCGCAGCGGTAAAGCGAGACCCACAGCTAAAAAACGGTCCATCCCTTATCTTTGAAACGGCTGGAAACGTTAAAGACGAATGTGCACGGCGCGAACGCGAGAGACACATGTTGAAAAACAACCGCCCTGAGTCCTCTAAACGGTTGCAAGGTTTTGGAACGAGTGTGCGCGGCGTTAACGCGAGAGCAAAATTTTGAAATGGACCCACACCCCATCCCTGCTGCAAACATTTAATTAAGACAAATGTGCGCTAAGCAAGAGCCACATGTTGAAAGCGGTTCGCCATAAATCCTCGAAACTGCTGCAAGGTTCAAGCTTCAAGATCACGAATGATAAGAAAGCCTCAGTCGAAACGCCCAGCCATCGATACCGACACGTCTGCGGGCGCGGCAGGGGGGAGTTATTCAATAAAAGAACAGGAATAAAGCATGAGGAGGAAGGGGAAGGGACGAGGTAGGGGAGAAGGGACAGTATGAGAGAAAGGGAGGAAGAGGGAGGAGAAATACTGAGGAGGAGGAGGAGGAGGCGGAGGAGAAGAAGAGAGGATTGTGAGAGAGACGGAAAGAGAGAAAGAAGAGGAGAAGGAGGAGGAGGAGGAGAACCAAAGACAGGAGCGCACGAAACCCGGGAGCGAGTCGGAAAGCTCACGCGGCGGGATTTCGAGCCCAGCGGCCACTCGGCAGGAGCAGTGTTCTCCGGGGGGGGGGGGCGGCGGGCGGGCGGGGGCAGGTCCTACATAACTCCGACGTACTTCCGACGTGAACCCGACGTGGATCCGACGTACATCCGACGTGGATCCAACGTAAATCGGGTCAAGTTGCCGCGCGAGGCTTCCTGGATTTTCATCCTAATGATACGTACCATGCCTACCAAAACGTGACTAGGTGGCGACACATGACCACTAACCCCACCAACCATCGATTCTTCTGAATCGATGGGAGGAGGGGGTAGGGTTCGGACTTCGACATGTGCTCGACGCATTCCGAACCCTGCCCCCGCCGCCCATCGACTTGTCTGAGCCGTTGATCGGCGATGGTAACGTTCGGACTTCGCCCCCGAATGATGGAAAATTTGGGGCATTTTTCTGCCTCTGGGGGACCATGTAGCTTGTGAGGCCCAGATCTGTTTTAACCAAGAAAACACAAGGGATGAAAATCCAGCCCAGGGGGCGGGGTCGGGGCCTCCGGGGGCCCACGGGAAGCAAGGGCAACAGACACGACGTCTGGAATCTGCAGAGGAGGACGCCGACGGCGACAAGGCTCAGAGGAGAAGCTGAACTACACACGAGGACGCAAAAGCGCAGCGTGCAGAACACGGCAAGGATCACTCGCTTGACCTCCTGTCGGACCCTCCACTCCTGCTCTGTCGTCATCCTGCCCCATCCCTCTTTCCTCTCTCCGCATGTCGGGCCACGCCGGTCCGCCCGGCGCCCCCCCGCCCCCACCAGGGCCACACTGGCTAAGGAATGAAAACATCGCCCTCCCCTCTTCCCCCCCCTTCCCCCCTCCCTCTCCCCCCCCCGCCCCTGCCCCGTGAGGGCGCTCCCCCTTCCCACCCTACCTCCCCCTCCCCTCCTTCCCCCCCGCCCTGCCTCCCCCGTCCCTCTACAATTACTCAATATGAATATACTCTCCCTCTTCCCCTGATGGCGTCCGGGTGATAGCCGCGCACCCTCCGCGTACTGTTTTTTACACACAGGATGCCCGGGAAATCCCGGGAAACGACTCTCGCTGAGGCGCCGGCGTCATTTTTTTCCCAAAATGCTGCTCTCGTTGAGGCGCCGGCCTCATTTCTGCTCCCGAATCGTTCCGAATCGTGCTCCCGCTGCAGCGTGGGCCTCATTTTCGGATCGGTGTTTGGCCTCCGTCGTTCAGGATGGCGTTC
>CAUYUJ010014251.1:272500-423541 GCA_963575745.1 Prorocentrum cordatum | reverse complement strand
TGCTGTGAAGGAAGATGCAACGATCTTCAATGGCGGTTCGATGAATGTTCCCTTCGGTCGGTTTGCTTTGAAGATCTGTATCGACATCTTCCGTCTCAGCATTCCTCTCATCCCCTCTGTCATGCCATCCCCCTTCGTTGCAGGGCGCTCTACGGCCGCTTCTCGAACGCCAGGAAGAAGAACGCCGACGCGGAGGAGCTCTTCAAGGAGGCCCGTATGAAAACAAAAAACGAGTTGGCCCTCCCCTTCAAATATTGATCGATAAGCAGATCGATACAAACACTGGCCGCTCACGCGTATCACTCGCTGTGTTTCTCTCCCCATGGAGAGCGCCAAGAGAAACACAGCTATGATATCGTGAACGACCACTTGCTCGAACATATTGGCAGGGAGATGACAAGTGCCGAGCGCGCGACCCAGATCGGTTGAACCGCCGATCGAGCAGAGCGAGCGACCGAGCGGGCGCTTCGGGTTCTGGAGCAGGCTGACAATCTCCCGCCCAACAGCGGGAAGCAGCTCAGCAAGGCGCAGCCCCTCATGGGGTATCTGAAGGACCCCGAGCTCGGCGAGCGCTTCCTCGAGATCAGCGCCTCGATCTCGCTCGCCGAGTCCGTCGGCCGCAGGGAGGAGTGGGTGAGCCACAAGAAGCTCAAGGAGGAGTTCTCGAGCAGCGAGGCCGAGGAGATGATCGCCGGGGATAGGATCAAGGATCGACGCTCCCAAACATATGTATGAGGTAGGGGGAGGATGAGGAGGATAACTTTGATGACGCCCAAGTACCTACCAATACTCACATGCCCTTACTCTTCGTTCGCGCCCATATCTGGTCCCACGGCGCACCAAGCCTTTACGCATCGGGGCCAAGAAAGGGGCGCTGACGAATGGTGAGGGCATTACGGTGGGTAGTATACACGCGACATCCCTCTAACGATCCTCGGGCCTACTTCCCCGAATTTGGGACACTCCCAACTTGCTCATGATGGCCTCCGTGCCTTTTCCTCGTGAATGATTCCGTTTCGTCCTCCTCCTCCACCCCCCCCTTTCCCCCACCCCCACCCCCCCCTTTTCATCATCCTTCCTCCCTTCCTCCTCCTCCTCCTTCCTCCTCCCTCCATCCTTACGCTCGCTCGGCTTCCTCTCCTATCTTTCCCCTCCTCCTTCCTCCTTCCCCTCCCCTTCCCTCTCCTCCTCCTCCTCCTCCTCCTCCTCCTCCTCCTCCTCCTCCTCCTCCTCCTCACGCCCCACCTTCGCCTACGCCACGCATCATTCGTTCGTTCCCCAGGTGCGCCCGAACCCCGACAACCCTCGCAGGAAGCAGTACTGCATCGTTCGCGACAGCAAGAGCAAGACGTTCACCAAGAAGCGCGAGCAGGGTGGCAGGGGCAGGAAATGCTTGGACCAGGGCGAATTCGACGACATGGCGAGCGGCATGAGCGGCCTGGCCATGAGCGGCGATCTGGCCATATACGGCACGCGATGGGAACGTACATGGGAGAGGGCTGATTTGCCAGGATGTGGATGATTCATATGATGAGAGGATTGGGTGGACGCAGCTAACTGAGGAACGGATCATGAGAGCACATTGGATGGTGTAATATGTTCGGCGGGGGCCTGGGCGTGCAGGAAGGGGGACGATGAGGATGAGGATGAGGAAGTGGATGAGGTGGAGGGGGGAGAGAAGGAGGCGAAGGAGGAGGAATATAAGCAATAATATGATGGGATGTCAAGGGATGCACCGAGGGAGCCATGCTGTGACCTCCCGCCCCCAATCGTCGCTACTGGCCCCGCCCCTCCACTCGTCCATTTACCACCCCACTCCCCACTCCACCACTGACTCCCCAACTCCCCCCACTGCCACGCCTCCACTGAACCCCCCATTTCTCCCCACTGATTCCCTGATCGGTCCCGCTGCTCCCGCCCCTCCTCCCGCCACCCCACCTCCCCTGACCTCCGCGCCAAAACTAAACTCAGCAACCCAACGTGTCCTCAACGCGCCGATTCTCTCCCCCACCCACCCCCGCCCTGCCCCACCAGCCTTGCCCCCCCGTTCGGAGCCCAAGGCAGCATGAGCAGCATGGGCCTGGACCTGCCGAACAAGGACGCAGACGAGAGCCGTCGCGGCGCTGGCCGCGGCGGACGAGGTCGCGGCAAGGGCAGTGCAGCGGACTCGGAAGCGAGATCTTGGAGACCGCGGTTTCGAGCCGATCTCTCGAAGATCGCACGCCTTGTCGCCCGCACCCCCCTCCCTCACCCACAACAAAAACACAATTCTTGACGCTTCGCGTATCCCAACCAGCCCATACATAATTGATTGCCAATTTTCTTGAGGCCTCTCGGAGGCTATCTTGAGCGATGCTCGGCTAGAGGCTGTCGGATGCTATATTGAGCCATGCTCGGCTATCGTGGGCCATCTTGAGGCTGCCTTGAGGCATCTTGGAGGTCTGTCGGGGGGGCATCTTGAGCCATGCTTAGCTATCTTAGGCAAGTTTGAACGCCATATTTGCATATCTAGGGCCCTCTTGGAGCCATATTGGGCTACACAGGGCGGGGTGGAGGGCATTTGGGGAGATGCTGGGAGGCATCTTGGGGTCATCTTGGGCACCATGGCTCAAAAAGATGAGGTCCCTCAATTAACATCGCCCCCTCGGAGGTTCTCAAACGGCATCGTGGGCCCCCCCTTGTAGCGTTCGTGGGCGCCTCTTGGGCGATATTGGGGCCGTATTCGGCCTTTTCGGGCCCCACATTGGGCCTCGCTTGTGTCATCTTGAGGCTTCCAACGCCCATGGGAAGCGAGAAGGCGATAATGACAACCACAGTGATTTTCCCTAGGCGTTTGAAGGGTTTGGTCATCTTGGAGGGCGCCGTGAAGGGCTCGGAGGGCACTTGGATCCGTCTTGGGGCTGTAGTGGGGCCTCTTGGGGGTATGGTGGAGGTTATCTTGACCCATCTTGAAGTAGCATGGGCCATCGTGGAGGCCATCGTGCGACAATGAAGCCCTCTTGGGACCTTCTTGGGCCATCTTGGACGCTGCGGTGCCTCCGCCCCCCCCCCTCCCCCCCCCCCTCCCAGCCCCAGGGGAGGTAGGGGAAGGGGTATAGAGCAGAAAACAACGCGTTATACCACCTAAGCCCAGAGAGCTGGTGGGATTAGGGCATCAACCGATCGGGCCCTCGCCCTTTCGCCCCATCGACTTATCAACCTGTAGCGCCCTTGCATGCGTCACCCTCGCCCGTTCTTGGGCCCCACCTCCTTGACTTCACCATTCCCTAAGTGAGACGGGGGAGAGACGCACGAGAGATGGGGAAGAGTGGGAAGAGATGCGGATGAGAGATGGGAGACGCCCTCGCCTTAAATGAGATGGGGCATGGGGGGGGGGGCACGAGCGCGATCCAAGCGCCAGCCTTGCCCAGGCTGACACCAAGAAGATCATCAAGGTGCGGGGCAAACAGGCGGAGGCCATCTCGAAGATCAACCCCGACTCGATCAAGAGCTCGCAGAAGGGTTCGGAGATCCTCGAAAAGATCGAGGGCTACATCAAGGAGACTTCGGGCCATGATTAATATCGCTTCCTCACGTGCCTGCCCCTCCCCCCCCTTCACCCTCGTTCTCCTACCGCAATATCTCCCCGTATCCACATTCTCCTTATCCTCCTCCCAATCCTTGCCATCCGTCTCCTCCTCCGCGTCCTCCTCGCCATTCGCGTCATCCTCGTCTTCCTCCTCTGTTACCCCCTGTTGCCCTCCCTTGCCCCCTGCCCCTCGCTTGAGTTCTTTGCATTCGCCCCCCCACCGCCTCCCTTCACCTTCTGTCCTCGTTTCGGCCTCGCTGACCCGATTGTCCGCCATCCTGGCGCATGCCTTCTTTCCGCCGTGCCCCAAATACTCACTCCCCCTCGCACCCTAACGCGCCCCCCTCCTCGGTCCAACCCTGCCCTCCCGCCGTTTCAAAGGAGGGCTGCAGCGCGCTCGTCAGCGCGATCAGGACCATCAAGCGCGAGGGCGGGCACGACAAAGCTGACATCGAGGCTGCGACAAAGGTCAGCAGTCTAAACTGGGGATGCGGATGGGAACATCAGACTGACGTCGGTCTGACGTTTGTCCGAAGTCAGACTGA
The DNA here is from genome assembly GCA_963575745.1 of Prorocentrum cordatum. Lineage (NCBI taxonomy): Eukaryota > Dinophyceae > Prorocentrales > Prorocentraceae > Prorocentrum > Prorocentrum cordatum. Next base: position 419,428 of record CAUYUJ010014251.1, on the reverse strand, counting down.
CATCAGACTGACGTCAGTCTGGCGTCAGCCTGACGTCAGATTGACGCCCGTCTGACGTCAGACTGACGTCAGCCTGACGTCAGACTGACGTTAATATGACGCCACACTGACGTCAGTCTGGAGTCAGCCTGATGCCAATCTTATACGCGATTGACGTCAACATGGCGTCAGCCTGACGTCAGCCTGACGTAAGCCTGACGTCAGACTGACGTCAGAGTGATGCCACTTTGACGCTAGGATGACGCCAAACTGAAGTGGGAATGACGTCAGACTGACGCCAGCCTGACGTCAGAGTGGCGTCAGGCTGGCGCCATATTGACATCGTACGTACGTCAGCACGGCGTCCGACGGACGTCAGACTGACGCCAGGCGCATGCACCTCATATCCATCCTCCTCCTCCTTCTCCTCATTGTCACCCTCCTCCCCCTCATCCTCCTCATCCTCCCCCCCGCACCCCATCCCTCCACCCCCTCATCCACCATCCCCCCGTAATCGGGCACGTGCCCTGCCCCCTCCCCCGCCCTGCAACGGGGGTTTCAAAACGGACAGTCCAAACTGTAGGTTCAAGATCGAGGACTACTGGCGGGTGTTCAATGCAAATGTACACCGTAGCATACCGGGACAATGGAAGAGGGGAACGAGACGGGGGGAGGAGGAGGAGGAGGAAGCGGGGGAGGAGGAGGAGGAGGGGGAGGAGGAGGAGGAGGAGGCAAATCAGCTTTTCGTCGGCGCCACAAGGGTATGGCGAAGGGGAGGTGGAGATTTGTTTTCCTCCCCATCGAATAGTTGATGGAGGATCTCCAGAAGCTGGCCAACGCTGTCTCTGCGGCGCTGGTCGACGACGTCACCGACGTCAACAAGGCCAAGAAATTGTCGAACATCAGCGTCGGCATATTCAAGAAAGGCTCCGAGCTGAACATTATGCAGTAGGTATGATCAACACGGGCTCCGAACTGAACATCACGCTGTAGGTCGGAGGCCCTGGCGCGCAGCAGCTCTGCCTAAGAGCGACGAGCCCCCCCCCACCGCGCGCCCCTGAGAGGGCGCGCTTGATAAGCAATGCACCCTTGTGTCCTTCCCTTGCGCGCCTTTGAATGATGACACGCCCTCGGGCCTTGCATCCTGATGCGTGCCTGCAAGTGCAGCGGGCTCCGTGAGGAGCTCCGAAAGCGGACCCCCGTGGGTGGAGACCTCGGCAAGAGCTGCTGCTACATCTTTTTTTCCGTGCGACTACGTCGCACAAGGAGGGCATCCCAGGCCACGGGAGCAGCGTCGAACGCTTCGAAGACTAAGCGTCAAGTCTAAAATCTGGTTTCGGTCCCCACGTGTTCGGTGACATTTTTCAGTTGTTAAGTTCTGGCGTACCCGTCAGGGTTTTAGGTCGTCCTGGGGCTCGGGTCATCCAGGGTCTCGAACCGTACAGGGTCTCGAATCGTTCAGGGTCCCAGGTCGCCCAGGGCCTCGGATCGCCCAAGGTCTCGGATCGTCCAGGGTATCCTGCTCCCGTCGGCCGTCGCCCATCTGAGCCCGTGCGCGATGAGCTCGCACCTGGCGGTGGCACGAGCAAGCGTTTCGCCTCCCCTGCGCGCCTCTGTAGGCGCACCGATGGCATCCGCCTCCGAGAGAGCAGCGTCGCCTGAAATACACGACGCAGTTTGCCTTAAACGATGGCCAACGTCGATGGCCCCACCCATGCCCCCAGGGCTCGGAACGTCGCCTGTAGTTTGGGAGGCCACGCGTGGGCCCCTGATCCCACAAGGCCTCGGGTCGACCAAGGTCTCGGGCCACCCAGGGTCTCGGGTCGCCCAGGGCCTCGGCTTGCCTAGGGTCTCGGACCGCCCCTCGGCAGACGAACGCGTTCGTATGTGATGCGACTGTTGCTCTCATTGGTGGGCGATGTGAGCCAGCGCACGGCGAGTTCGCACGCAGCGATAAGTGTGGCCGTGCTTCAGCCCCCCTCATCTCCATTCTCGCTCATGCCGTCACCATCGCAAGGCGCTCGGGCTCGAGGGTCGAGGCCCCCGCCCCAGCCCCCCCCCCCGCCTGTCGTGCCCCCAATGGTGAAACGCGGGCAGAAACGTCGGCTGTCGCCCGCTGGCGATGGCCCAGACGAGGCTCCAGATGGGGCCCCAGGTGTTCCTGTGCAAGAGTATTCAAATTTAGGGACGTATCTTCTGAAGCAATGGTGCTGGGGCTTGATGCCCGCCGCAGAAGTTCAACGCGTTGCGCTGGCGGCGCATCGGGACGGGCTCAAGCACCAGGAAATATCGAAGCTCGCGAGCCTGGGCGCCTGGGGGAACCACCCAGGCAATATCCATTCACAATTGACGAGGATGCTTGGGAGGAATATGCTACCAGAGCCCATGGCGTTCCCCGTGTCGTGCATCGATCCGAAAACTACTAAGCCAACTGAAGGCACAGCTGCGGCCCTCCTACCACACGAGTGGTTTTCTGCATTATTTCATCAATATCCAACGGAATTCGAGGAGATCTTCGGGGTGGGTCGCCTGTCGGACTTCTGGGATCACGCCAGCAGGACGCATTTTCTTTTTTTTTTGTTTCCTCTCATGGGTTGGTGCCAGCAGTTTTCGGGTGCCCCCGCCCGCCGCGCGCCCCTTCCCACCCCTCCCCCCCCCCCCCTGGCCATTTGACGACGGCGGGGGGGCGGGGGCGGGGGGCGGTCAGGAAAACGAAACAGCTGGGGGAACATCGGGGGTGGAGGACAGGAGGGCGACGCTTCAGCGGCGGCACTCCCGCTCGAGCATTATCATTCTGCGCGGCACCAACAACCATCCCAGGGACGACCGACGTCTGCGAGACCACCCAGTCTGGGCCGTTCGAAGTTACGCGACCACACGCGTGCCTTTGAGGATCCACGGCGACGGGGCCGAATTTCTCACACGGGACAGCCTCGTATCGTTGAGCCTTACAGGGTTGTTAGGGGTCGGTTCAACAAAGGCGCTCACACTGAATTTAATCAGTTGGCCATTGAGCACCCTAACGAAAAAGAAAAAACATGGTGGCAAAGATACGTTCCTGGAGATATGGGAAGTGTTGCGATGGAGCTTCCAGGCACTGGCGGAGGGCAAGCACCCTAGAACAGATTAGATTGGCTTCGCCACCACGCACACACCAAACTAGACTTACACGTGTAAGGGGGCCTGGGGGGTGTTGTCGGTGGTCCCGCGCCTTGCGTCGTGCTTCCAATTTCGTCCATCTCCACCCGTTTGCCCTCTGCGCATTTTAATGCCATCAGGGCCCGCGTTCGGTAGCCTGTCTGCGGGTATGCTGCTCCGCCGCGTCAGTTTCTATTGCTTGCCCCTCTCCTCAGCTCCTCCCCGTTGCTATCCCTCGTCTTCCCTGGCCCCGAAGCCCCAGCCCGCACCCTCCCCCCTCCCCTTCCCCCCGCAGCGCGCCCCCCCATCCCCCGCCCGCCCGCCCGCCCCTTGCGCCGCCTCTACCATTAGCCAATAACCCTCGCTTGAACGAGAGAGTCGGACTGGAACGGCGACCCGTTAGACCCTGATCGTGCCAGGTTGGGTGGGCAGTTCCTGTGTAGCCCAACGAAGCCGTTCAGGGCGTTTATATACGGCATCCTCGGTGACCTGGAATTTTTCGCAGCCTACCTACACATGCCGTATTCAAATGACAACCAGTTCTGTTGGTTGTGCCCCTGCGACAAGAGCGGCGCCAACCCGTTCAATAATTTTCAGGCAGATGGGCCGAACCACTGGAAATTTCACGAACGAGATTTCCGAGCTGAGCACCCTGTGTTCACTATATGGGGAGTTACTGTGTCCACGTTGTGTTTGGACGTGATGCATACTTTTGACCTCGGCGTTACGGGCCACATTCTCGCCAATTTGTTCTTCGAGATAGTTACAGAGCACGAGCGTGGACCCAGGGCCGCCCGCGTGGAGAAGCTCTGGAAGCGAATCCAGGAGGTCTACCAGGAGGAAGGCATCGAGCACCGCCTATCACACTTCAAGTTCGGATACTTTGTGAAAGACCCTGATTCCCCGTTCGCGGATTTTCCTGTGTTGTCCCACGCCGTGAAGGCGGCCGAGGCACGCTGGTTGTCTCGCGTCGGCCTTCAGTTGTCCAGGGACTATGACGACGGTAGCCCACCTTCACGAACGAGGGTATTCATGCTGAAGAGCCTTTGCAAAATCTATGAGCTGATCGATTCGGGCGATATGTTTTTTTCTGCAGCAGAGTGTAATGACATCCAGAAGTGGACAGACGACCTGCTTGAATGCTACCAATCGTTATCCAGCAGGGCGTTCGCACAACACAAATTGAAGTACTCCATAGTCAATAAACACCACTTTGTGTGGCACCTGGTACGCCAGGTGCCACTTAACCCTCGGTGCACTTGGTGCTACCAACCAGAAGATTACCAACGCTTCGTCTCCCGTGTCGGGGGTGCTTGCGCCATTGGTACATCTATCAATAGTGTATGCCGTAAGGTTTCTGAGAGGATGAGAATGGGCAGGCATATAAACGACTTTCGTCAAGGTTGGTCCCGCCACGGGCCCTAGGAGGAAGGAAGGAGTTTTTTTGGGGCGGGGCACAGACGAGACAGGTCCTTGGAGGAGGTGGAAGGAGGAGGTGGGGAATGGGGGGCGGAGGGGGAGGAGGGGGAGAAGGAGGAGGAGGAAGGAGGGGGAGACAGAGGATGGAGGAGGATGGGGCGGAGGAGGGGTCGGGGGACGGCGGGCGGAACATAGGGCAGGGAGGGGAGGGGGGGAGGACGGACGACGCGAGGACGAAGCGTGCTGCCGCCTGCCCAATGCTGGGCTGCGGATCTGGAATTTCAGCGCTGCTCCATGGAGTAGGAGCAGCCTTTTTCGGCGAGCACTGCGTCAGCCCCCAGGGGAAGGAGGGGGGGTTGAAGGAGGTAGGAGGAGGAGGAGGAGGAGGAGGAGGAGGAGGAGGAGGAGGAGGAGGAGGAGGAGGAGGAGGAGATAGCGGCAGGAGGAGGAGTGAGGGAGGAGGAGGAGGAGGAGGAGGAGGTCGGTTCCCCCTCCTTCCTCCTCTCCTCCTCCTCGTCCTCCTTCTCCTCCCCCTCCCTCTCCTCCTCCTCCCCTATCCTGCTCTTGCTGCTGCTGTTGCTGCTGCTGCTCCTCCTCCCACCGCCGCGTCCGCTCCTCCTCCTTCCCCCCCATCCTCCTCATTTTTTTCCGCCTCCTTCCACCCTCACGGGGCAGGGGGTGGACGCAATGCTAGCCGATCCCCGCTTCACGCTCGGCTGCGCGTGCTTCTGTGCTCGCCTCCTCCCTTTTCTTCTTTTTATTCTTCTATAACTTCCTAATGATTACCGCTGCCACTACTGATGCAAACCCCTTATCCACCTGACTCCCCCTCGCCTGTCCCCCCCGCCCCTTCCGCGCATCCACGACCCCCCCCTCTGAATGCACGGGTGCGTTTTTGTTTTAACACGACGGCCGTCATCATAAGTGCCATCGGCATCGTAGTTGAAATCGTAATGGTCGTCATCCCCACCATCAGCTCGACTCTCCCTCTCTCTCTCTATATATATACATACATCTCTCTCCCCCCTCTCTCCTTCGCACGGGCCGCGCAGGGAGCGGAACGGCGCCCGCGCCTGCGCCAGAAATGGCGGCTGGGCCAGGAGCGAGGAGTAGGATGATTACGAATATTAGTAGGAGTAGGATGAGTAGGAGAACTAAGAGGAGTAACAAGAATATTAGGAGGAGTAGGAGGAACATGAAAAGTAGGAGGAGTAACAGGATGAGTAGGAGGAGTAATAGGATGAGTAGGAAAAGTAGGAGGAGTAGCACGAGGAGTAGGAGTAGGAGGAGTAGCAGGAGCTCGTTTTTCCCCTCCTCGTCCCCTTCCCTCGTTTCTCTCTCTCTCTCTCTCTCTCGCTCTTCATCCTCTCCCGATCTTCCTCCGTCCTCTTCTTTATCCATCCCCCCTCCTGCATTCGATAGGGGGCCCGTTGAAAAGGGGGCTTCGACGGGCGAGCGATCGCGACCTCTCTGCCCTGCCAGCCTCTACGGGTCCGTCGCCGTTGGAGGGCGGGCAGCCCGTGGATGGCAGGGCGAGGGCCTCGCGAACGTTCGCCCCGCCCCCTCTTCGAGGGGTCCCCTACTTGGCCCTACGTGAGTTCCAGCGTGCGTGTGAAGAGTATGTATAAGCGTTCGATCGTCAAGTATCCCCCCCTCTTCCTCCTCCTCCTCGACTTCATCATCAGAACCGCCACCATCATCATCACCATAATCTTCATCATCATCATCATCATCATCACCACATCATCATCATCATCATCAGCATGATCATCATCAGATTCACCTTCATCATCCAAACCAGCATCATCATAGTCATCATCAAAGTTATCATCATCATCATCAAAGTTATCATCATCATCATCATCATCATCACCATCACCATCACCATCATGATCATGATCATCATCACCATCACCATCACCATCACCATCACCATCACCATCACCATCATCACCATCATCATCATCATCATCATCATCATCATCGTTTTGGTTCGTCGGTAACGGTCGGTAGCGAATGGCAAACGACCGATTTTGTCAGGCAAACGACCGATTTTGTCAGGCAAACGACCGATTTTGTCAGGCAAACGACCGATTTGTCAGGCAAAAAACGCTACTGTCGGTAGCGTTTTTTGCTCATCGGTCGCGACCGATCGCTACCGATCGCTACCGAAATTTTGGCCGAATCGGTCGCGACCGGTCGTTCCCGATCGCTACCGAAATTTTTCGGTAACGAATGATCTGGGCGGGTGCCGGCCCGGGCGTTTGGCTCGAGCGCCGGCCCGGGTGCCGGAATCGGCCCGGAAGGGGTTCCAGGGCGCCGGGAGGAGAAAATCAATATTTTCGAAAGAAAAATATGTCTTGGAGTGGCCTTTTTTCGGCACCGCCTCGGAATTCAATTTTCCGGCGCCGGCCGTGCTCCTGCGCGGTCTGCCGTGCTCCTGTGGCGTCTGCCGTGCTCCTGTGTGGTCTGCCGTGCTCCTGTGGTCTGCCGTGCTCATTTGGGGTTTCCCGCGAGCTTGTGGGGTCTGCCGTGCTCCTGTGGGGGAAACGCCAGCGGCGTTCGGGGTACAACAAAAGGCGCGTTTATGTTGTACCTGCGCGCGGTCTGCCGTGCTCCTGTGGGGATTGCCGTGCTCCTGTGTGGTCTGCCGTGCTCCTGTGTGGTTTGCCGTGCTCCTGTGGTCTGCCGTGCTCCTTTGTGGTTTGCCGTGCTCCTGTGGGGTCTGCCGTGCTCCTGTGGGGTCTGCCGTGCTCCTGTGAGGTCTGCGGTGCTCTTGTGTGGTCTGCAGTGCTTCTGTGGTCTGCCGTGCTCATTTGGGATCTGCCGTGCTCGTGTGGTGTCTGCCGTGCTCCTGCGGGATCTGCTGTGCTCCTTGTGTCGTCTCTTTGGTCTGCCGTGCTCCTTTGTGGTCTGCCGTGCTCTTGTGGGGTCTGCCGTGCTCCTGTGTGGTCTGCCGTGCTCCTTTTTTTCCGCCTGCCGTGCTCCTGCTCATTTTCTGAGGACGTCCCGAGCGAAAACGTCATTTTTAACATAAGAGGTTGTAAAACACCTCTGTCGGCATCTCATTTTTTCGAGGATGTCTCGAGCGAAACGCTCATTTTTCATGCATAACAATTTTTTTTGATATTTTTCAACATCCCGATTTTTTGAGGATGTCTCGAGCGAAACCGTCATTTTTAACATAAGACGTCTTAAACGATAGCCTCCAACACCTCGATTTTTCGAGGATGTCTCGAGCGAAATGGCCATTTTGGGGAACCTGACCGGACAAGAACGGGAAGCGCCGTTTTTTATCCACCACGTGCGTCAGAGACCGTATTGGCGAGAACGTCAGAGAAACCCATAAACGCAACAGAACAGACTAAATGGTGGCCTGCCGCGCTGGTCTGTCGAGGTAGTCTGCTGCCCTGGCCACATCATGGTGTCGACACCGTGCTTTTCTCTCGGCCACGCGGGCCCCCACCCGTTGTCGCCCAGCCTACTTTTTCTGTTCCAGCCTGTCTTGTCTTTTGTTTGTCCGTCGTCGTCGTCGCGTGCCTTTCCTTTGTCGTGGTCGTCGTTTTCATTATAATCGTCCGCTGTTGCCGTTCTCGCTGTCGCCGTCGTTATCATTTTATGATTGCGGTCGTTTTTCTGATTGTTTTTTTGTTGTTGGATTCCGTGTTCGGTTGGTTTTTGTGTTATGTTTGTGGTCGTTTTCTGTCATCGTTTTTTGTCGTAATTTTCGAGATCGTTATTGACGAAGACGACGACGACGACGATGACGACGACGACGATCTGCCGTGCTTCTGTGGCGTCTGCGGTGCTCCTGTGGTCTGCCGTGCTCCTTCTTGGTTTGCCGTGCTCCTGTGTGGTCTGCCGTGCTCCTGTGCGGTCTTCCGTGCTCCTGTGGTCTGCCGTGCTCCTTTGGGGTCTGCCGTGCTCCTGTGGAGTTTGCCGTGCGAACGTGTGGTCTGCCGTGCTCCTGTGTGGTCTGGCGTGCTCCTGTATGGTCTGCCGTGCTCTTGTGTGGTTTGCCGTGCTCCTGTGTGGTCTGCCGTGCTCCCGTGGGGTCTGCCGTGTCCTGTGTGGTCTGCCGTGCTCCTGTGTGGTCTGCCGTGCTCCTGTGTGGTCTGCCGTGCTCCTTCTTGGTCTGCCGTGCTCATGTGCGGTCTGCCGTGCTCCTGTGCGGTCTGCCGTGCGAACGTGTGGACTGCCGTGCTCATTTGGGGTCTGCCTTGCTCCTTTGTGGTTTGCCGCGCTCCTGTGTGGTCTGCCGTGCTCCTGTGTGGTCAGCAGACCCAGGGCTGAGGGAAGGCTGGAGCAGTGCTCTGGTGGTCCTTCACCCGCCCAGCTCCGTCCCCTCCCACTCTGGACCGATCTTGCGGGAAGCTGGCTTGTGGCAGCGCATCGCGCGTCGGCCGCCAGCCCAGGTGCCGGCCCGGGCGTTCGGTTCGAGCGCCGGCCTGGGTGCCGGAATCGGCCCGGAAGGGGTTCCAGGGCGCCGGGAGCAGAAAATCAATATTTTCGAAAGAAAAATATGTCTTGGAGTGGCCTTTTTCCGCACCGCCTCGGAATTCAATTTTCCGGCGCCGGCCGGCGCCGGAACCGGCCCGGGCGCTGGCCCGGGTGCTGGCCCAGGCGTTCGGCTCGAGCGCCGGCCCGGGTGCCGGAAGCGGCCCGGAAGGGGTTCCCGGGCGCCGGGAGCAGAAAATCAATATTTTCGAAAGAAAAATATGTCTTGGAGTGGCCTTTTTTCGGCACCGCCTCGGAATTCAATTTTCCGGCGCCGGCCGGCGCCGGAACCGGCCCGGGCGCTGGCCCGGGTGCTGGCCCGGGCGTTTGGCTCGAGCGCCGGCCCGGGTGCCAGAAGCGGCCCGGAAGGGGTTCCCGGGCGCCGGGAGCAGAAAATCAATATTTTCGAAAGAAAAATATGTCTTGGAGTGGCCTTTTTTCGGCACCGCCTCGGAATTCAATTTTCCGGCGCCGGCCGGCGCCGGAACCGGCCCAGGCTGCCGTGCTCCTGTGTGGTCAGCCGTGCTCCTGAGGCGTCTACGGTGCTCTTTTGGGGTCTGCCGTACTCATTTGGGGTCTGCCGTGCTCCTGTGGTCGGCCGTGCTCATTTGGGGTCTGCCGCGCGCCTGTGAGATCTGCCGTGCTCCTGTTGGGGAAACGCCAGCGGCGTTCGGGGTACAACAAAAAGGCGCGTTTATGTTGTACCCGCGCGCGGTCTGCCGTGCTCCTGTGGGTTCCGCCGTGCTCCTGTGGCGTCTGCCGTGCTCCTGTGGCGTCTGCCGGGCTCCTGTGTGGTCTGCCGTGCTCCTTTGTGGTCTGCCGTGCTCCTGTGGAGTCTGCCGTGCTCCTGTGTGGTCTGCCGTGCTCTTGTGGTCTGCCGTGCTCATTTGGGATTTGCCGTGCTCATGTGGGGTCTGCCGTACTCCTGTGTGGTCTGCCGTGCTCCGGTGGTCTGCCGTGCTCCTTTGGGGTCTGCCTTGCTACTGTGGGGTCTGCCGTGCTCCTGTGTGGTCTGCCGTGCTCCTGTGGTTTGCCTTGCTCCTGTGTGGTCTGCCGTGCTCCTTTTGGGTCTGCTCTGCCGTGCTCCTGTGGGGTCTGCCGTGCTCCTGTGGGGTCTGCCGTGCTCTTGTGGGGTCTGCCGTGCTCTTGTGTGGTCTGCCGTGTTCCTTTGTGGTCTGCCGTGCTCCTGTGTGGTCTGCCGTGTTCCTGTGTGGCCTGCCGTGCTCTTGTGTGGTCTGCCGTGCTCCTGTTGGTCTGCCGTGCTCTTCTGTGGTCTGCCGTGCTCCTATGGGGTCTGCCGTTGTTCGGCCGTCTTGAGGGCACTCTTAGGGCATAGTCTGCCGTGCTCCTCGTCTTGGTCTGCCGTGCTCCTCGTCTTGGTCATCCTTTCCGTCGTCTTGAGGGCGCTCTTGGTGCCTGGTCTGCCGTGCTCCTCGTCTTGGTCTGCCGTGCTCCTCTCGGTTCCTAAGCCTGGTCTGCCGTGCTCCTCGTCTTGGTCTGCCGTGCTCCTCTCGGTTCCTACGCGCGGTCTGCCGTGCTCCTGTGGGGAGCACGGCAGACCACAGGAGCACGGCAGACCACACAGGAGCACGGCAGACCACACCTCGATTTTTTGAGGATGTCTCGAGCGAAATGGCCGTGGTCTGCCGTGCTCCACACGGGAGCACGGCAGACCACCTGCTCATTTTCTGAGGACGTCCCGAGCGAAAACGTCATTTTTAACATAAGAGGTTCTAAAACACCTCTGTCGGCATCTCATGTTTTCGAGGATGTCTCGAGCGAAACGCTCATTTTTCATGCATAACAAAATTTTTTGATATTTTTCAACATCCCGATTTTTTGAGGATGTCTCGAGCGAAACCGTCATTTTTAACATAAGACGTCTTAAACGATAGCCTCCAACACCTCGATTTTTCGAGGATGTCTCGAGCGAAATGGCCATTTTGGGGAACCTGACCGGACAAGAACGGGAAGCGCCGTTTTTTATCCACCACGTGCGTCAGAGACCGTATTGGCGAGAACGTCAGAGAAACCCATAAACGCAACAGAACAGACTAAATGATGGCCTGCCGCGTTCCGACGGCCCAAGACGGCCCAAGAGGCCCCCAAGATCGCTTTAAGATCGCCCAAGAGGCCTTCAAGATGGCCCCGAAACGGCCCAAAAAGTCCCCAAGACGGTCCCAAGAGGGCCCTAACACGGCGCAAGAGGCCTCCAAGACGCCCCAGATGTCTTCCAAGACGGCCAAGATGGCCTCCAAGACGGCTAAGATGGCTCCAAGAGGGCCCCAAGACGGCCCAAGAGGCCTCGAAGACGGTCTGCCGTGCTCCTGTGGTCTGCCGTGCTCCTTTGGGGTCTGCCGTGCTCCTGTGGAGTTTGCCGTGCGAACGTGTGGTCTGCCGTGCTCCTGTGTGGTCTGGCGTGCTCCTGTATGGTCTGCCGTGCTCTTGTGTGGTTTGCCGTGCTCCTGTGTGGTCTGCCGTGCTCCCGTGGGGTCTGCCGTGTCCTGTGTGGTCTGCCGTGCTCCTGTGTGGTCTGCCGTGCTCCTGTGTGGTCTGCCGTGCTCCTTCTTGGTCTGCCGTGCTCATGTGCGGTCTGCCGTGTTCCTGTGCGGTCTGCCGTGCGAACGTGTGGACTGCCGTGCTCATTTGGGGTCTGCCTTGCTCCTTTGTGGTTTGCCGCGCTCCTGTGTGGTCTGCCGTGCTCCTGTGTGGTCAGCAGACCCAGGGCTGAGGGAAGGCTGGAGCAGTGCTCTGGTGGTCCATCACCCGCCCAGCTCCGTCCCCTCCCACTCTGGACCGATCTTGCGGGAAGCTGGCTTGTGGCAGCGCATCGCGCGTCCATAGCGTTCGTGTGCTTGCTTTTACCTCCTTTAATGTCTGCTCCACCTCTCCTTGAGACGCAGAAGCCTCCGAGCGCCGGGAGCAGAAATGATGCACTTTCGAAAAATCTGTTTGGATGAGTTTTGTTAGCGCGGCCTCGGAATTCAATTTTTCCGGCGACGGCCAGAGCCGACGCCAGCGCTGGATCCGGCTCGGCCGCCAGCCCAGGTGCCGGCCCGGGCGTTCGGTTCGAGCGCCGGCCTGGGTGCCGGAATCGGCCCGGAAGGGGTTCCAGGGCGCCGGGAGCAGAAAATCAATATTTTCGAAAGAAAAATATCTCTTGGAGTGGCCTTTTTTCCGCACCGCCTCGGAATTCAATTTTCCGGCGCCGGCCGGCGCCGGAACCGGCCCGGGCGCTGGCCCGGGTGCTGGCCCAGGCGCCCAGAGGTCCGAGACTTGCTGCGGTTAGCTCAAGAACGGCTCGAGTCATCTCGAGGCCGGAGAAACTGGCCGAGTCATCTCGAGGCCGGCAACACTTGAACACTTCAACCGCAACACTTCAAAACTTCAACACTTGAACACTTCAACACATATGTGATGCAATACAATGCTATGCTTTGCTATGCACTGCTATGCAATGCTATGCACATGATATATATATATATATGTATGTATGTATGTATATATATGTATATATATATACATATATATATATACATACATACATACATGTATATGTATATATATACATATGTATATATATACAAACATGTATATATACATGTATATATACATGTGTATATGTATATATATGTATGTATACATATATGTATGTATGCTATGCAATGCAATGCTGTGCTATGCAATGGCAGAGAAAGAGAGGGAGAAAGCCAGACCAACGCTATTTCTCCAGCGTGGTTCTGTTCTTGTCGCACCCCAGCGTGGCACATTCTTCAGCTTCATTATGTGCCCTCGCATATGAAGCCGCGGGGGTAGCCGAGGAGAAGGAAGAGGAGGGGGGAGAGGAGGGGGAGGAGGAGGGAGTGGAAAGAGGAGGAGGGGCAGGAGGAGAAGGGGGAGAAGGAGAAGGAGGAGGAAGAGAAGGGAAAGGAGGAGGGGGAGGAGGAGGAGGAGGAGGAGGAGGAGGAGGAGGAGGAGGAGGAGGAGAGGGCGCAATTTCTCCCGCGCAGACGCATCATGAAACAGCTTTGTGCACCAGCACCAGCTCCTTGTCAGGTGCTGGCAAGTGAAACCCCGATGGGGCGGAGGGGAAGGGGGGAGGGCGGGGGGAGAAGGAGGGGGAGGAGGAGAAGGACGAGGAGGAGGACAAGGAGGAAAAGGAGGAGAAGGGCGAGGAGAAGGAGGAGAAGGAGAAGGAGGAGGAGGAGGAGGAGGAAAAGAACGGAGAGGGCGACAGCAAACTAAGTTAAAACGGGGGTTCGCGACTTTAGCGCGATCACCCTCCGACGAATGAGGGATGTGTTTTTTTTTGCCTTGCCGATCCTCCTCGTCGAACTTGAACTTGAATATCGCCGCCCTGGCTGGCATCGCCTCGATATTTCTGGCGCCAGAACTCTTGCGCCGTGAGGGCGAGGCAAAGAAAACACACAGTCCTCATTTTCTTATTGTCCTTCTCTCTCTCTCCTCCTTTCTCCTCCTTCTCCTCCTCCTCCTCCTCCTCCTCCTCCTCCATCTCTCCCTCCTCCTCCTCCTCCTCCTCCTCCTCCTCCTCCTCCTCCTCCTCCTCCTCCTCCCCCTCCCCCTCCCCCTTCCTCCTCCTCCACCTCCCTCCCTCCTGGCGCGGCGCTGGCAGCGTTTGGCTAGCCTGCGAGCGCCGCGCGCGAGGGGCGCCCAGCGCCAATGGCGCAGCCCGCGCGCCTCTCAGGCGGACCGCCTGGGCGAGGGGGGAGGGGGGGGGCAGAAGGACGAGGAGGGAGATTCGCAGGGTCGCAAGAGGGCCAGGGCGGAGGGAGAAAAGGATGAGGAGGAGGGAATGGATGAGGATAGTAAGCGAAAGAGGAGGAGGAGGAGGAGGAGGAGGAGAAGGAGGAGGAGGGGGAGGAGGAGGAGGAGGACACTAGCAGCAGCGGTGCAGAGTAGTACGATCAGTCGAACGTAAGATCCGCTCTCCCCCACCCCGCCCCCCGCCCTCCCACGAATTCGAGGTGAATCCAGCCGCGGCTCGATCAGCTTTTCGGGCTTCAACTGGGCCTCGATGGCAGGGAGGGCGAGCGGGCGGGGGGGGGAAGGGGGCCCTAGGCCTCTTAACTCCTTCCTCCTGCCTGCTCCTCCTCCCCGCCTCCTCCTCCCCCCTCCTCCTCCCCCCCTGCTGCTCCTCGAGGAGACTGGTAGCAGCAGCGGTGCAGAGGATCAGTCGAACGTAAGATCCGCCCTCCCCCCACCCCTCTCCTCCTCCTTCTCCTCCTCCTTCTCCTCCTCCCCCCCCCCTCCCCCTCTTAGGTTCGCCACTCCCCCGGCCTGCCTTCATTCATCGCAGCCGTTTTGGCCGAGCTCGAGGCGAGCCGATGGGCCCGCTCGGGATTTTTTCTTTCGAGTACATGTCTCGAAACTGCTGCCAAGCAGTCGGCGAGTGCCGCGATGCGCTCATGCTGCACATCACGTCGAAAGACTCGTTTGAGTACGGCAGCAACCCAGGCAACGATTGCCTCGACGCGATCGCCCTCGGCCGCATCAAGGCCAACGCGAAGGTCACACACGGGGCAAACGACGTCGTCGATGGGGGCGGGAGGGGAAGAAGGGCGAGAAGGAGAAGGGGGAGGAGGAGGAAGATGGAGGGGAAGGAGGAGGCGGAGGGAGGAGGAGAAGGAGGAGAAGGAGAATGAGGAGAAGGAGGAGGGTAGATGATGACGGATAGGATGAGGACGGCGTCGAAAGGCACGGCGGCGTCAAAGCCTTCTCCTCCCCGCCACCTCCTCCTTATCCTCCTGACCCTCCTCGATCCTCCTCCGACTTCTCCTTCTGGCCCTCCTCGCTCCTCGCATCCCTCCTCCTCCTTCTCCTCCTCATTCCTCATTCCTTCTCCTTCTTCTCCTCCTCCTCCTCCTCCTCCTTCCGCTCCTCCTCCTCCTCTCCCCCCCTCCTCCTCCCCCATCCCTCGTCCGTCCTCCCCCCCCCTCCCTCGGGTGCGACGACCGACGAGCGACGCCCCCCCCCGCCCAAGTTGCTGGGCGCACTTGAAGCGGTCTCGAACAACCTCGCCTTCTCGCCCGAGACGATGAGGTCCGCCTGCATGCAGATGGCTGCGCAGAAGGCGGTGTCGGGTTCCAAGCCGCAGCGCAAGGCTTGGAAGTTCGAGACCGACGAGGAGATGGAGCAGTGGGCCGACCTCATGTCTCAAAAGTGCATTGGGTGAAAGTCGCGATCAGCTCACCTCCTCCTTCTCCTTCTCCTCCTCCTCCTCCTCCTCCTCATCCTCATCCTCGTCCTCATCCTCATCTTCCTCCTTCTCCTCCTATCTCCCTTTCTTCCACCCCTTCCTCCTCCCCCATCCGAGCCTCCGCCCTCCTCCATCCCTGGGCACCGACCCCCCGCGGCTCTCCTCCTCGGAGGAGGGGCGAGGGCAGGATAAGCAGGAGGGAGGAGGAGGATGAGGAGGAGAAGGAGGAGGAGGAGGAGGAGGACAAGGAGGAGGAGGAGGAGGAGGAGGAGGAGGAGGAGGAGGAGCAGGAGAAGGAGGAGGAGGAGGAGGAGGAGGAGGAGGAGGGGGAGGAAGTCATTTTCTTGCACCATCCACAGGTTGCGCTCCATGTGCAGGCACCTGTACGACCCGCTGAGGCGGGAGCGGGACCCTGGCGCTGGCAAGCATCCGAAGTGGCTCGACGAGGTCAGAGCGTTGCAGAAGGCTGCGCCGTCTTCATCTGCTGGAGCGGCTTCATCGGCTTCGTCGGCTCCGCGCGTGCGGAAGGTCGACGCCGACTGGGGCCCGTCGACTGGCATCGCGCATCGGTGCGCGTCGTCCGAGAGCCAGGGCTTCGCGTCGTTCGAGCCGACTGGCGACGGCGACACCGACGCGATGCAGGTTCGCTGGAAGGACGGCGCGATCTCGATCTTGAGCACGCTGACGGTCGGGGCGTGGCAGGCCCTGGGGCGCGGCGAGAGCGCTGTCGCTCGGTCCGCGACGAACGCCCTCGCCGTCTTCGAGGGCGCGGTCGGCACCGTCAAGGTGGAGAACAAGCGCCTGAACCCAGGCGAGGAGGGCGTCGTGCTGAAGATCAACGGCGGCCAGAAGCTCCAGCTGTCCCTCAACAAGCACAGCCACGAGAACGCGAAGACGTGGCTGATCGAGCGCGCGCCGAAGATGGCCGACGGCAGCCTCACGGTCGAGGAGGCCAAGGCGGAGAAGAAGATCTTCGACGCCAAGGCGGAGAAGAAGGTCACGGCACTGAAGAGGCCAGCAGCGGCTGCAGGAGCGCCCAAGGCCGACGCCGAGGGCGAGGACGAGGACGAGGGCGCGGCGACGGCGGCGCTTCGCAGGCCGGCAGCTTCGAAGGTCGACGGCGACGATTCCGCCGACGCGGAGGAGAGCGACAACGCGTCCAACAGCGAGGACGAGGGGCCTGAGGAGCCTGAGGAGCCCGTGGCGAAGCGCGGCAAGCCAGCGGCGGTGCAGCCTGAGGAGCCCGCGCCGACGGCAGCAGCGAAGCCCAAGGCAAGCGCGAAGGGGAAGGCTGCAGCCGCGAAGAGGAAGGACGAGCCCTCCGCGAGCCAGCGAGAGGCCAAGAAGGCCAAGGCAGCACATGAGCCAGGGGGCGCCGCCGATGACGCTGTCAAGATCGAGAGCTCGAGCAGCGAGAATGGCGGCGACGAGGCCAGCGACCCTGGCGGCGACCTCAAGGGGACCGACAGCTCCGAGGAGTCAGAGGCGGGCGGCATGCCGCCGCCGCCAGGCACGGGCGGCTTGGCTGGCTTCTCGTGAGGTCGGAGCCCAGCGAGTAGGAGAAGGAGGAGGAGGAGAAGGAGGAGGAGGATCGGGGAGGAGAAGGACACCGAGGGGGAGGAGGAGCAGGAGGAGAAGGAGAAGGAGGAGAAGGAGAACGCGAGCCAGTGCAAGAGCTTTCGGGCAGGCGCTCGACCTGCGAAGCGGCGCAAGCATCGCTCGTGCCGCGCCCTTCCGCTGAAACATCTTCGGAGCTCCTTGTCCTCCTCCTCCTTCTCCTTCTCCAGTTTCAATTCTGTTCAAGCCAGTTTTTCAGCTTAGCAGCGGTTTCGGACCCAGTTCAATTCAAGCGAGGACCCAAACCGATCGCATCAGCCAAGGACTCAACCCATCCCAATCCATTCAGGCTTGTTCCAGGATGACGAGGGTCAGGAGGAGGGGAGGGAAGAGGCTGAGGGTAGAGGAGGGGGGAGAGCGTGAGGGTGCGAGAGTGTAGGAGGGGCGAGGAGGAGACGGGAGAGGATATATATATATATAGAGAGAGAGAGAGAGAGAGAGAGAGAGAGAGAGAGAGAGAGAGAGAGAGAGAGAGAGATGTTACAGTAGAGCAGCAGTAGACAGTCAAGGGAGGAGCAGGGCTGACTGCGCGCCGCGCCAGGCGGAGCTGCTGCCGATGGCCCCCCGCCAGCGCCTGCAGCAGCGCCGCCGTCGCAGCCCCAGCAGTCGGCGGATCAGTCGCCGATCGCCGTCGCCGATTGCCAGATTTCGCCCCAGGTCCAGCAGATGCAGGCGCAGATCGACACGCTTCTTGCGCAGAGGGCGATGCTTGGGATGCCGATGCCGACGAGCCCGCTGCTTGGGGTTAAGCAGGACGACTTCGAAATGAAGAGCGAGGCGGGCGACGACGACGCAGCGGCCGAGGCGCTGGCAGGCGATCTTGCACAGGCTGTTGGTCCGCCAGCCGAGGAGGCAGCAGCCCCTGACGATGCAGCAGCCAGCGAGGAAGAAAGCGAGGTCCCAGCGGCGCAGGCTGATCCAACGCAGGCCCCCGAAGCATCGGGCAGCGAGGACGGGGGCGACGACCTGCCGCTGGTGCGCGCTGAGCTGGCTGAGGAGGAGGACATGTTCCAGAGGAACCAGCGTGAGCTCAAGCAGCTGAGGGAGAGGCAGGCGGAGCTGCAGCGCGTGCTCGAGATGGCCGAGGACACGGAGCGCCGCATCAAGAAGAAGAGGGCCGACCGCGAGCAGGCCGCCAGGGATCGAGGAGCTTCTCGGATGGCTGCGTCCCTCGAGCCAGTGCCCGTCCCCAAGCGCTCTCGCGTCGACGAGGTCCTGGGGCGCGGCCGCGACACGGTGAGTGCCGAGCTGGACGCCGAGCTGGCAAGCGGCCCATCGTCAGCCGCTGTGACGCCATTCCCTCGCCCTTCAGAGACGCCGCCGTCCGCGCCGATGAAGCAGCCCGTGGACCAGAAGAGCGCCCTGGCTGACATCTCGAATGCGGTTGCTGAGAAGCTTAGGAATGACCCCAGTTCCTTGACAGAGGACACGGCTGGCCATAACTTCGTACCTCGTGGGCTCGACACTGGGGCCGAACAGCAAGCTGGTGAGCAGGGGCCTCATGATGAGGCGTCCACCGACGAGCTCGAGACGATGTTGGAGGAGATGAAGGGAAAGCGGGGCGCTGGTGACGTTGAAATCCGCCTCGCTGTTGCCAAGCAGAGCTACAACTTCGGCATGCGCTCAGCCATTGGCAACAAGCTGGATCGGGACCTCAAGGCGAACCCCGCGAAGGCTTTGGAGTGGAAGCAGGACAAGAGCAAGGATAAGGAAGACTTCAAGAAAAAGTGGCTCTTGGAGAAGTGGAGCGAGCTGCCGACGACCAAGCGAACCTTCACCACCACCCACACCGAGGACTGGCGCGAGAGGGGCGAGCTCATGACCTTCCTCAAGATGGCCTACGAGGAAGGGGGTCCCGCTGGGCAGACGGACCCAGGTACGCTGGAGGCTTGCATGCGCACCGTCAAGCGTTGCATTGACCTCGGGTACCCATATGCCCAGCGGGACCCCCAGAATGGGGTCCTGAAGTTCCTCTACTTCAGGCTCATCTACCAGGAGAGCTTCAAGCGGGAGTGGCCGAAGACGATCGCGCAGACGAAGGGGCCGAAGGCCATCGAGAACGGGAGCTCTGGCACAGCAGGTGGAAACTCAGGCGGAACGGGGAGGCCGACAGGCACAGGCTCTGGCACAGGAGGCGGCGGAGGCACTGGCACAGGATCAGGCGCAGAAGGCGCTGGCATAGGATCAGGCCGTGGAAAGGGCAGCGGCCGTGGATCAGGCGGCGGCGGCGCCGCGGACGTGGTGCAGAAGCAGCTCGCTACCGCCAAGAAGCTCACAGAGGCCATCAAGGGCGCGCTCTCTGCTGGCAAAGCGATGCTGGATGACATCAAGGAGAAGGCTGAGTTCAAGTGGGCCAGGACCGACGAGGTGGAGGGCTTGATGGACGCCAAGGAGCAGGCGCTGCGCACGGCCGCGAGGAGCATCGCGCTGGCTAGCATGCTGATGTCGAACACGGAGCTGGCGCAGGCGACCGATTGAACAGGATAGGATGAGAAGGGGGGATGCGGAGAAGAAGGAGGAGGAGGAGGTGAGGGGGTGAGGAGGGCAGCGGCGAAGTGGATGATGAGGGTGAGGCTGAGGATGATGAGGAGGAGGAGGAGTGGGAGGAGGGGGGGGAGGGGGGACAGGGGGAGAAGGAGGAGGAGGAGGAGGAGGGGGAGGAGGAGGGATGAGAGGAGGGGAAGGAGGTGAAGGAGGAGGTGGACCCCTCCGCACCCAGGTGAGGCAGCGGCTGTCCGCCAAAGAGATCAGCTTGCAGTCGGCGGAGATCAGCAAGCTCGAGGACGGCCGCCTGCAGGGGAACGGTGCGGGTGGGAGGGTGAGGAGGCAGATGATGAGGAGGAGGGGGTGGAGGGAGTGGGAAAGGGTGAGAGGAGGAGGGGGAGGAGGAGGAGGAGGAGGAGGAGGAGGAGGAGGAGGAGGAGGAGGAGGAGGAGGAGGAGGTAAGGAGGAGGGGGATAAGGAGGAGGAGGAGGAGAAGGAGGAGGAGGGGGAGGGGGAGAAGGGGGGAGGAGGGAGGAGAAGGATGAAGAGGAGGAGGAGGAGGAGCAGGAGGGGGAGGAGGAGGAGGAGGGGGAGGAGGAGGTGGAGAAGGAGGAGTGGGAGGGGCAAGGAGGAGAAGAAGGCGAAGGAGGAAGAGGAGAAGGAGGAAAGGGATGAGGGAGGGGGCAAGGGGAGGAGGAGAAGGAGGAGAAGGAGAAGGAGAAGGAGGAGAAGGAGGAGGAGGAGGGGGATACCCATCCCTCCTCCTGGTCATCCATCCCTTCTCCTCCTCCTTCTCCTTCTTTTCCTCCCTCCTCTTCCTCTTTCTCCTCCGCCTCCGCCTCCTCCTCCTCCTCCTCCTCCTCCTCCTCCCTATTCCTCCTCCTCCTTGTCCTCCTTGTCCTCCTCGGCCGCTGCAGGATCCCGTCGGCTCCCTGAATGCTCTCGTTGCGAAGACCCACCGCGTGCACAATCTCATGGATCTCAAGGGCGGCGACGCTGGCAGCAGCGCGGGCAGCTCGCGCAAGAGGAAGAAGCAGGCTTAGGTAGGTTCTCAGATCGTCAAACCTGCAAGGGGGTGAGATGCAGAAGAGGAGGCTGCTGAGAGGGAGGGTGAGGAGGAGGTGGAGAAGGTGTTCTAGGGGCAAACGAAGGGCCCATGCGGGCCCAGGAAGGAGGGGGCAGGGTCCGACGAGCCAGGGGCTGCCTCGACTGGCCTTGCGTCAAGCCAGGGGTGACCAGAACACTAGGAGTCACGATTGCATGGGCAGCGGCGACCGCATGGGCAATCCGCGGCGCCGATATGGGTCACATGGTGTTGCATCCAGAAAATAACCGGCAGATTGCATGAAAATCACACCCAGAACGATCACTGATCTGATCACTGATCTGATCACTGATCTGATCACTGATTTGATCGCTGATCTGATGCGTTTACCCTGTTATTTATCAGGGATCGTACACTGATCCGATCACTGATCCGATCACTGATGGTTCACTGATCCTTTGCTGATCCTATAAAACCATCCCGACCCCCCCTCCTCCCCCCCCGAACCCCACCCCGACGCCCTCCCGACACCCTCCCGAAACCCCCCCCCCCCCCCCCCCTCCCACACCCCACCACACCACCACCACACACCACCACCACCACCACCACCACCACACCAACCACCTCCACCACCACCACCACCACCACACCACCACCACCACCACCACACACACACACTCCACCACACACACACACACAACACCACGACCCCTCCGAAGCCCGACACCCACCCGAACCCACCCCCTTCCCCCCCCCCCCGACGCCCTCCCGACACCCTCCTGACACCCCCTCATCCTCCCTCCCCTCCTCATCATTGTCCTCCTTGTTCACCCCTCCCCCCTTTTCTGACTGAGTGCAACACCATTCCCGCCCGTTTGAAGGGCAGCAGGGGCTGCCTTCCAGCCCCTGGGGAACGCATCCGAGGCGGCCGCCTGGATGCAGCTCCTGGCGCAGCGCGAGAGCAGTGCGCTAGCGAGCTTCGGGTGACACGGCGTCTCCTTTTCCTCCACCTCCTGCTTGGAGGGGGGGGGGAAGGGGAGGGGAGG
Source organism: Prorocentrum cordatum (assembly GCA_963575745.1). Lineage (NCBI taxonomy): Eukaryota > Dinophyceae > Prorocentrales > Prorocentraceae > Prorocentrum > Prorocentrum cordatum. Next base: position 397,986 of record CAUYUJ010014251.1, on the reverse strand, counting down.
AGAAGGAAAAGGAGGAGGGGGATCGAGGAGGAGAAGGAGGAGGAGGAGGAAGAAGAAGAAGAAAATGTCCCTGGCAGGATGAGGAGGAGGAGGAGAAGGAGAAGGAGGAGGAGGAGGGGGGGGAGGAGGGGGGGGGAGGAGAAGGAGGAGGATGAGGGGAGAGGGAGGAGAGGGAGAAGGAGAAGGAGGAGAAGAAGAAGGATGGGAAGGATGAGGAGGAGAAGGAGGAGGAGGAGGTCTGAGGGATAAACAGACTCCTCTCTCCTCCCTCGCCGCGCCGTCGTTGCCTGCTTCGACTGCATCGGGCAAGGGGCTGCGTTCCGTCGAAGGTGCAGGCCCCATGGGGCCGCGAACCCGCTTTCCCAGGGGGCCGAATCTGGCTCAGATCGACCCCATGGGGTCCGAATTTGCGCTGGCGGCTGCCCCGCCCCTCCCCCCTGGAGTCGCAGCTGGCGCTACCCTCCTGCCCCTTGCTCAGGCCTGCCCTGCTGGGAGCACGCCAAGCTACCCTTGCATCCTGAACTCTACAGCGCCAACCCCCTTCAGGACCTGGATTTCTGGGAGGGACATCACCGTGGGCCCCCAGGGCCGCCCGTCTCATGGGACACCGCAGGCGCCCGAGGTGATTGCATCTCGATTCGCGGCGGCTCCGTAGTAACTGGCTCGAGCGGGTACCATGTTTAAGCGGAGGCGAACTATCAGTTCCGTGCCAGATGATAGCGATGCAATTCGATATGCCGAGAAGCTCCTAGTGGATTTACAAACAATGTATTGCCAAGGCGAGATGACTGCTAAAGCATTATGTACTTTGGCACATACGGCATGGATGGCGGGGGCCTGATCTGACAATCTTAAGAGCTGGGCCCTCCCAAAGGGCCAGTCCAGTGGGCATTGCCAGAGACTCATCGACACTAGAATTGAGGAGCTCAACATTACACGCGTAAAGCCATTAACGTTGTGTGTGCCAGGGCAGTCAAGGGTTCGGCGTCGACGGACGGACCTTAGGGTCCAAGTAAGACCTATGCACGAATTGCTTCACGAAGAGATGTACGATACATATGGGTCTCGAAACGAAATGCGACAAGCCTTGCAGGACACAGAGCAGCCAGCGATTTACCATCAACACAAAGTTGTGAGGGATTCGTCTGGGGATGACATCGTTTTGCCATGCGCTGTATATTTAGACTCTGCTCAGTTTGGGGGCGCCGCGGGCGCTGGGCGAACCAAATCACAGCTCGTGGTTTCGTTGATCAATTTGTTGACGAGGCGCCGACATGTTTCGATAAGTTTCAGAAAACACCTCCAGTGTAAGTGCGGATGCCACGGACATTGCTCAACGTACCCACTGTTTGGTTTCATTCGTTGGTGCATCGATGCGCTCGCTGAGGGCGCGTATCCAGATCGGCACGTCAGCGGGCGCGACTGGCTTCCAGAGGATGGGTCTCGCGGTGATTTGGCGGGCCAGCCTTTTGGGATAAAAGCAGCAATATTATATATCATGGCCGATTGGGAGGCCATCGCCAGTTCGTTCTGCGTTCCGTCCTGGTCCCACCATTCGTACCCGTGCCCTCTGTGCGACGCGTCCATCGACACCCTCCACGAATACAGGACCCGATTGTTTCCGATGGGGAGAGGATGGGGAGGGAAAAGATGAGGAGGAGGATGGCATGGAGGGAGGGGTGGGGGTGGGGGGGAAAGGCCCGTTCAGGGCCAGCCTGTTCTCCGGCAGGAAATGCCGCGAAATCCCGCGGGGCCGCCCCCCCCCCTCCCGCCTTTTACCCCTCTCCCAAATCTTAAACAATCTCAGCCTGGTTCGGTCATCGACGGCGCCGTGGACCGTGCGCGAAGTCGGCGCGCACGACCGCGCGACAGATCGGGCAAAGGTCTGGGTCTATCTCGCTTCGGAGGCCGATCGGGGCAAGCTGGTTTCAGGGACTGATTTGCATTTCAACAGGCGTGATGGTGGGAAGGGGCTCACAGTTTCACGGGAGTTGCCGTCTATCAACCATGCCAGCTCTGTGCTGGAGGTTGGAGACGCGCTCGTGCCACAGACGGGGCTTCCAGATATAGCTAGCTACGCAGTAATGCCAACGCCTGGGTGGTATTATTTCTGGGGGCCTGCAAAGGCCACGCTGACGACAAGGCCAAATGATATGCTTAGTGCTCTTATCGGTGTGACAATATCAGGTTCCATGGCAGTTGTTTTTTTGCACACTGTCGCTTTGGGCGTCTTGGGTTCGATCATTCTGGAGACGGTTTGGAGAGCCGTTGATTCGGATTTCTTTTGTACGCATGATATGGCGAAGAGCATGCGAGAACAGATCGTATTCGACAAGATTATGGTGCATCTCGACAGCTGGTATGTTGAACAAAAGCGTCTTAAGCGGAACCCTGATCAGATAAAACCTCAATCCTTGGGGATTTTCGGATCTGCCTCGAGCCCTGCCCTCAAGTCTAAAGGAGGGGAGTCCGTGTGGTTATTCGAGTGGTGTGCGACGTCTTTCTTGCCAGAGCATGCTCGGTATTTATCGAATGGGGCTGGATTGCTGGCGTCTGCGCGAGCTCTGTTCGATTGGAGCCAGTACCTTCGGACCTTGCCTGATGTGCCCAACTTGGATCAGTGCAGGAGACTCGAGGAGATGGCACTCCGACATTTGATATTACTCGAGGGGGCGAAAGTGCCTCTCAAGCCGAAGCACCACCTGTTCTGGCACCTCACAGAGAGGACCTCGGGGACCAAACGCGCCAACCTCACCCGTCGCCGCGGCTGGATCGCGACAGAATTCTGGCTCTCACATCGGAGCTCGATCGAGCCGACCCTGGGAACACTCGTCGCCACGGCTGGGACCGCCTCTGAATTTTACAGTGCTCTTGCACTTCGGATGTCGCCCCTCGAGGCGGCTGGATCGCGTCGAAATTCTGGTCTCTCGGGGCGGGGGGCGGCGCCCAAGCCGGCCTGGGGAATGGCATTGTCGCCGCGGCTGTCTTCGTTTCGAAAGCTCGCGCTCCGCCCGCCTGCCGCCCCCGACCCGTCCACCCCCAGCAGAGAGAGGGCAAAGCAAGGGGGTTGTCCAACGCTGCGGGCCCTCGCACTCGAAGACACCTGGCAGAGCGGGGCCCTCCCCCTCCTCCTCCTCATCCTCCTCTCCCCTCCTCCTCCTTTCCCTTCCTCCTCCTCTCCCCTTCTCCTTCTCTCCCCTCCTCCTCCTCTCCTCCCCTCCCCTCATCCTCCTCCCCCTCCTCCTCCTCCCCCACCTCCTCCGCCCCTTCCCCTCCCCCCCCCCCCCTCACCTCCCCCAACAGCGCTTCATCCCTGCAGGACAAAAGAGTTCGGACACCCAAGGCTGTATGCTACCTGGCAAGACGAGAGCTTGAATGGCATGCTCGGCCGTCTGGCAGAGTCGGCGCATGCCTCGCAGTACGAGAAAGGCGTTTTCGCACGCCTCGACTTGCAATTCCATTTGGGGGTCGGAGCCGCTCGATGTGAGATCTAAAAAAAAAGAAGAAGCACAGACCCCGATGTCCCCCTTCAAAGAAAATCTCCGAGTGGCCACCGAAGCATCCTCCTCCCCCTCTCCACCTCCTCCCCCACTCCTCCTTCTCCCTCCTCCTCTCTCCTCATCCCTCCCCCTCTCTCTACCTCTTCTGATAAGTCCTCCCAGCCGCTCCCAAGGGCGCGGGGGCGCGGCCTGCTGCCGTCTAGGAGGTCGGGCTCGCCATACATATTTCCCTGGCTGGAGGGCGATCAAGGGGCGCCGAGGAGGGGCAGGCGAGGGAGAGGATGAGGATGAGGAGGGAGAGGAGGAGAGGGAGGAGGAGGGCGAGGAGGAGAAGGAGGAGGAGAAGGGGGGGGAGGAGGAGGAGGAGGAGGAGGAGGAGGAGAAGGAAAAGGAGGAGGAGGGGGAGGAGGTGGAGGAGGAGGACGAGGAGGAGGAGAGGGAGACCCCGAAGATCTCCGACACGCTCCCAAAGCCAACCGTCGAAATGCTCTGGCCCAAGTTCAAGTTTTTCTGTGTTTCCCTGTGCTTCTCGGTGCGTTCAGCGCCATAATGGCGGAGCTTCCGCCCCAGCATGCGCGGTTACGTTTCGTGTGGCTGGTGCACTTCCTAGGGCATCCGTTCGAAGGCGTCCAACCCGAGGACATGTTCGACGGTGGAACCGTTGGCGGGAAGGCGAGGACGCTGGGGCTTCTCGATCGATTCGGACGCGATCCAGCGGCCTCGAGATTTCGACGGCGACGACGGCCTCACCATCTCCTTAAGATTCGGCCACCTGGCGCCGTTCCCGACGGCACGCCCGACGCCTTGCCCGACGCCCTGCCCGACGCCATGCCCGACGTCGTCGCGCCCGACGACCCCGACGTCGACATGGGCTACACCGAGATCGACAGCTCGGAGCCCGACGACGGCATGGAGGTCGACTCGGCCTACTGGGTGTGGTTGCACACCCACGGGTACAACGACTAGGATCCAGGGTCGCCTTGAGGGCCAGGAGGAGGAGAAGGAGGAGGAGACGGATAAGACGGAAGGGGAGGAGGAGGAAGAAGAGGCGGAGGAAGAGAAGGAGGAGGTGGCGAGGGAGGGGGAGGAGGATGGGCGGAGGAGGGAGGACCTCCTCCTCCCCCTCCTCCTCCTCTCCTTCTCTCCTCCTTCCCTCCTCCTCCCCCTCCCCCTCCCCATCCTCCTCCTCCTCGTTCTCTTCCCCCTCTTCCTCCCCTTCCTCCTTCTCCTCCTTTGTCTTCAGTCGTCGTTCTCCTCGTGATCCTGCCCCGCCGCCGCCAGGACGCGGCGCTGGCCCCCCCCGCAGCTGGCGGCCTTCCCGCCGCGAAGCGAATAGTCGGGCGCCAGCCCGTGGAGAGGGGCGGGTTCGAGGTTGCGGGGAAGAGGAAGGATGGGGAGGATAAGGAGGGGGAGGGTGAGGAGGATAATGAGGAGGCTGGAGGAGGAGGAGGAGGAGGAGGAGGAGCTAGGAGGAGGAGGAGGAGGAGGAGGACTAGGAGGAGTGAGGAGGTTGCTGCTGCTGCTGCTGCTGCTTCTTCCCCCCCTCATCCTTCTCCTCCTCCTCCTCCTCTTCCTCCACCTCACCCTCCTCCTCATCCCTCTCCCCCTCCCCCTCCCCATCCTCCTCCTCCTCCTCATCCTCCTTCTCCTCCTCACCCTTCTCCTCCCCCTCCTCTGCGGAAGAAGCTTCCTCGTCCTCTCCTCCTGGCGGGTGAAGGGCGCGACGCGCTGGCCCCGAGAGCGCTTGAGGAGGAGGAGGGGGGAAGCTCGGCGACCAGCGAAACGCTGTTTGCCGACCGATGCGCTGCCGACTGTTCGGGCGAGTGCGAAATCGGAAGCGCGTCGGTCGGCAATCTGCGATTCGTCGATCGCTGGCCACTCCCCTCCCCCTGACCACTTCTGTTGCCCGCTGGGGGGAGCTCGCGAGCTCGGCGCGGGAGCAGAAGCCCGCGCTCTGCTCATCTATCGCGCCCCGCTCGCTTTCCTGGCGGGAGCCGAAGGGCGAGGAGGAGGAGGAGGAGGCTGGAGAAGGAGAAGGAGGAGGCGGAGAAGGATGGGGGCCCCTCATGCAGGAGGTCCTGCCCCGCTCCCTAGCGATCGGCTTGCGGTCTTTTCAGCAGCCGCCTAGGGCAGGAGGTCCTGATCGGCTTGCGGTCGTTTCAGCAGCCGCCGGGAGCACCGTCGGGAGGGCGCAAGCTAGCCGAAGGACGAATGAGAGAGTGGAGGAGGAAGTTGAGAGAGGAGAGTAGTATTCAATGTGTGTAACTGTGGGGGGAAAGGGGCGAGGGGGAACAGTGGCGGCCAGCCCTCAGACGGCGAACTCCCAGGGCGTCACCCACTCCCACCGCCAGGTCTTCACGGCGTCGGCTGCGGATTCACCAACTCCACTTCGCGACCCAGCTCGCAGCCTCCGCCAAGCGGGAGGGCTTGCGCTCGCGCTGGGCTGCGAAGGGAGTTGATGGGAATTCGCAGCCGACGCCAAGCCTCGTTCACACCGAACGAGTCGTTCGTGGGCCCAACCGAGACGCAGATCCAGCGCACCTCTAGGATGCAAATCCCGAGGCCCCCCCCCCTCCTCTTCCCGCCCTCGCCGGCGAATCTACAGGAGGCGAATCCGACAGCAGGCGAATCCAAGCAGGGGGGATTTGATCACGAAACCTTTTGAGAGCGGCCGTCTGGCAATTTCCACCAGTCGTAGTAGACCGCGTTCCAGGTCTTCACGTAGGTCCTGGTCTCCTCAAAGTACGACCACCTAATAACGGCACGCTCCCCTCCTCCTTCTCCTCCTCCTCCTCTGCCCTTCCTCCTCCTCCTCTTCCTCCTCCCCCCCCTCGCCCTTCTCCTCGCCCGCTCGTGTTCCCCCCCGAGGGGGAGAAGGAGGAGGGCCCGCCCACCATGCCCCATTCTCGGCGCCGCCGCCACTGCACGTGATGTTCGGGTTGGCCTGGTCGGCGCCCCCCCTGAGGGGGGAGCTCCTTGTGATCGGCTGCCTCCTCGGGCTCCGAGACCTCGCCATCGTTGCGGCGCCTCCCGCGCCCTTGGCACCGCGCGCACTCGAGCCCCTGAGCCCAAATTGGGGCGCGCGGCGCAGGGCGGCGCGAGGCGCGGCAGCGGCGACGAGGGAGGGGGAGGGAGGGGGAGGGAGGGGGAGGGGGGAGGAGAGGAGGGGGTGGAGGGGGGGGAGGAGGAGGGAAGGACAAGAGGGGAGAAGAGAGCGAGGGAGGAGGAGCGGAAGGTGAGGAGGAGGGGGGGAGGGATGGGAGGAGGGGGAGGGGGGATCCCCCACAAGCTAGGGTGCACTCGCGTCATATATGACGTGCTACCCTCCCTCAGTATTTGATTGTTTAACTGGAGTGTGTTGCGAACTCATGTTTCGAGCACTCCCCCTTATTTTGTGTTTACCTGGAGTGTGTTGCGAACTCATGTTTCGAGCACTCCCCCCTTATTTTGGCGCGGGCGTCCCGCGACCCTGCTCTCCGTGTAGAGTACTGGGCGGTCGCCTGTGCGACGAAGCCCGCGACTGGCACCTCCTTCGCCCCGAGTGATCGAAAAAAAACCGAGGCGGGGGGGGGGGTCGCGGAGAAACCTGCGCCGACGGAGAAGCCCGCGCCAAGCCCCTGCCAGCCTCCTCTACAACGCGAGCTGGTGTAAGCTCAATGAGCGCGCGCACGTGTACATTTGAGGTAAATGAGGTGCCCTCTCGACGTTGGAAAAAAGAGGGGGTGGGGTCGCGGGGCCCGCACCAATCGTGTACATATGTTTTAATGCGCTGTCCTCCGACGCCGTACAGAAGTTCGAAGCGGCACGCTGTTGGCTCGAATTTGCTCGAGCGTTTGGCGCCTGTCGTTCATAACTGCGCGCAGCAGCTGGTGCAGTGGAGAAAATGTCACCACCATATGCCGACGCTATGCTATGCATTCCTACAGCATGCTATGCTATGTTATGTTATGTTGTATAATATGTAGATGCTATTCTATGCGCTCCTATGCTGATACTGATGTCTGCATATGTTGTACCAATCACATGCTACGCACTCCCATGCTGATTGTCATCATATGTTATACCGTGCTACACACACTATGCTATGATATGATCATGCAATGCATTGCACATCATCTCCAGGCCGGAGACACTTGAACACTTCAACCGCAAGCCGGAGGATTGTCAGCCAAATAGCTGCAACCGCAAGCTGTCAACCGCAACACTTCTTGGACCTCTGGGCGTTCGGCTCGAGCGCCGGCCCGGGTGCCGGAAGCGGCCCGGAAGGGGTTCCCGGGCGCCGGGAGCAGAAAATCAATATTTTCGAAAGAAAAATATGTCTTGAGTGTATTGGATGGCCTTTTTTCGGCACCGCCTCGGAATTCAATTTTCCGGCGCGGCGGCGCGGAAACCGGTCCGGGCGCTGGGCCCGGGTGCTTGGCCCGGGCGTTGGCTCGAGCGCCGGCAAGGGTGCCGGAATCGGCCCGGAAGGGTTCCTGGGCGCCGGGAGCAGAAAATCAATATTTTCGAAAGAAAAATGTGTCTTGGAATGGCTTTTTTTCGGCACCGCCCTGGAATTCATTTTCCGGCGCCGGAACCGGCCCGGGCGCCAGCTCGAGCACCGGCCCGGGCGTCCGGCTCGAGCGCCGGCCCGGGTGCCAGAATCGGCCTGGAAGGGTTCCCGAGCGCCGGGAGCAGAAAATCAATATTTCGAAAGCAAAATGTGTATTTGAGTGGCCTTTTTTCGGCACCGCCTCGGAAGTAAATTTTCCGGCGCCGGCCGGCGCCGGAACCAGGCCAAGGCTGCCGTTGCTCTGTGTGGTAGCCGTGCTCCTTGAGGGCGTCTACGTGCTCTTTTGGGGTCTGCCGTACTCATTTGGGGTCTGCCGTGCTCCTGTGGTCGGCCGTGCTCATTTGGGGTCTGCCGCGCGCCTGTGAGATCTGCCGTGCTCCTGTTGGGGAAACGCCAGCGGCGTTCGGGGTACAACAAAAAGGCGCGTTTATGTTGTACCCGCGCGCGGTCTGCCGTGCTCCTGTGGGTTCCGCCGTGCTCCTGTGGCGTCTGCCGTGCTCCTGTGGCGTCTGCCGGGCTCCTGTGTGGTCTGCCGTGCTCCTTTGTGGTCTGCCGTGCTCCTGTGGAGTCTGCCGTGCTCCTGTGTGGTCTGCCGTGCTCTTGTGGTCTGCCGTGCTCATTTGGGATTTGCCGTGCTCATGTGGGGTCTGCCGTACTCCTGTGTGGTCTGCCGTGCTCCGGTGGTATGCCGTGCTCCTTTGGGGTCTGCCTTGCTACTGTGGGGTCTGCCGTGCTCCTGTGTGGTCTGCCGTGCTATTGTGGTTTGCCTTGCTCCTGTGTGGTCTGCCGTGCTCCTTTTGGGTCTGCTCTGCCGTGCTCCTGTGGGGTCTGCCGTGCTCCTGTGGGGTCTGCCGTGCTCTTGTGGGGTCTGCCGTGCTCTTGTGTGGTCTGCCGTGCTCCTTTGTGGTCTGCCGTGCTCCTGTGTGGTCTGCCGTGCTCCTGTGTGGCCTGTCGTGCTCTTGTGTGGTCTGCCGTGCTCCTGTTGGTCTGCCGTGCTCTTCTCTGGTCTGCCGTGCTCCTATGGGGTCTGCCGTTGTTCGGCCGTCTTGAGGGCACTCTTAGGGCATAGTCTGCCGTGCTCCTCGTCTTGGTCTGCCGTGCTCCTCGTCTTGGTCATCCTTTCCGTCGTCTTGAGGGCGCTCTTGGTGCCTGGTCTGCCGTGCTCCTCGTCTTGGTCTGCCGTGCTCCTCTCGGTTTCAGTGCCTGGTCTGCCGTGATCCTCGTCTTGGTCTGCCGTGCTCCTCTCGGTTCCTGCGCGCGGTCTGCCCGTGAACTTTTTTTTTTTTTTTTTGCCGTTTTCCTGTGGGGAGCACGGCAGACACAGGTGCCGTGATCTATGGGGTCTGCCGTGATTCGGCCGTCTAGAGGGGCACTCTTTGGGCATAGTCTGCCGTGCTCCTCGTCTTGGTCTGCCGTGCTCCTCGTCTTGGTCATCCTTTCCGTCGTCTTGAGGGCGCTCTTGGTGCCTGGTCTGCCGTGCTCCTCGTCTTGGTCTGCCGTGCTCCTCTCGGTTCCTAAGCCTGGTCTGCCGTGCTCCTCGTCTTGGTCTGCCGTGCTCCTCTCGGTTCCTACGCGCGGTCTGCCGTGCTCCTGTGGGGAGCACGGCAGACCACAGGAGCACGGCAGACCACACAGGAGCACGGCAGACCACACCTCGATTTTTTGAGGATGTCTCGAGCGAAATGGCCGTGGTCTGCCGTGCTCCACACAGGAGCACGGCAGACCACCTGCTCATTTTCTGAGGACGTCCCGAGCGAAAACGTCATTTATAACATAAGAGGTTGTAAAACACCTCTGTCGGCATCTCATTTTTTCGAGGATGTCTCGAGCGAAACGCTCATTTTTCATGCATAACAAAAATTTTTGATATTTTTCAACATCCCGATTTTTTGAGGATGTCTCGAGCGAAACCGTCATTTTTAACATAAGACGTCTTAAACGATAGCCTCCAACACCTCGATTTTTCGAGGATGTCTCGAGCGAAATGGCCATTTTGGGGAACCTGACCGGACAAGAACGGGAAGCGCCGTTTTTTATCCACCACGTGCGTCAGAGACCGTATTGGCGAGAACGTCAGAGAAACCCATAAACGCAACAGAACAGACTAAATGGTGGCCTGCCGCGCTGGTCTGTCGAGGTAGTCTGCTGCCCTGGCCACATCATGGTGTCGACACCGTGCTTTTCTCTCGGCCACGCGGGCCCCCACCCGTTGTCGCCCAGCCTACTTTTTCTGTTCCAGCCGGTCTTGTCTTTTGTTTGTCCGTCGTCGTCGTCGCGTGCCTTTCCTTTGTCGTGGTCGTCGTTTTCATTATAATCGTCCGCTGTTGCCGTTCTCGCTGTCGCCGTCGTTATCATTTTATGATTGCGGTCGTTTTTCTGATTGTTTTTTTGTTGTTGGATTCCGTGTTCGGTTGGTTTTTGTGTTATGTTTGTGGTCGTTTTCTGTCATCGTTTTTTGTCGTAATTTTCGAGATCGTTATTGACGAGACGACGACGACGACGATGACGACGACGACGATCTGCCGTGCTTCTGTGGCGTCTGCGGTGCTCCTGTGGTCTGCCGTGCTCCTTCTTGGTTTGCCGTGCTCCTGTGTGGTCTGCCGTGCTCCTGTGCGGTCTTCCGTGCTCCTGTGGTCTGCCGTGCTCCTTTGGGGTCTGCCGTGCTCCTGTGGAGTTTGCCGTGCGAACGTGTGGTCTGCCGTGCTCCTGTGCGGTCTGGCGTGCTCCTGTATGGTCTGCCGTGCTCTTGTGTGGTTTGCCGTGCTCCTGTGTGGTCTGCCGTGCTCCCGTGGGGTCTGCCGTGTATGTGTGGTCTGCCGTGCTCCTGTGTGGTCTGCCGTGCTCCTGTGTGGTCTGCCGTGCTACCTTCTCGGTTTTTTGTCTGCCGATGCCTAATGTGCGGTCTGCCGTGTCCTGTGAGGTCTGCCCGTCGAAACGTTGTGGACTGCCGTGCCTCATTTGGGGTCTGCCTTGGCTCCTTTGTGGTTTGCCGCGCTACTGTGTGGGTCTGCCGTGCTTCTGGTGTGGGCAGCAGACCCAGGGCTTGAGGAAGGCTGGAGGCAGTGCTATGGTGGTCCTTCACCCGCCCAGCTCCGTCCCCTCCCACTCTGGACCGATCTTGCGGGAAGCTGGCTTGTGGCAGCGCATCGCGCGTCGGCCGCCAGCCCAGGTGACGGCCCGGGCGTTCGGTTCGAGCGCCGGCCTGGGTGCCGGAATCGGCCCGGAAGGGGTTCCAGGGCGCCGGGAGCAGAAAATCAATATTTTCGAAAGAAAAATATGTCTTGGAGTGGCCTTTTTTCCGCACCGCCTCGGAATTCAATTTTCCGGCGCCGGCCGGCGCCGGAACCGGCCCGGGCGCTGGCCCGGGTGCTGGCCCAGGCGTTCGGCTCGAGCGCCGGCCCGGGTGCCGGAAGCGGCCCGGAAGGGGTTCCCGGGCGCCGGGAGCAGAAAATCAATATTTTCGAAAGAAAAATATGTCTTGGAGTGGCCTTTTTTCGGCACCGCCTCGGAATTCAATTTTCCGGCGCCGGCCGGCGCCGGAACCGGCCCGGGCGCTGGCCCGGGTGCTGGCCCGGGCGTTCGGCTCGAGCGCCGGCCCGGGTGCCAGAAGCGGCCCGGAAGGGGTTTTCCCGGGCGCCGGGAGCAGAAAATCAATATTTTCGAAAGAAAAATATGTCTTGGAGTGGCCTTTTTTCGGCACCGCCTCGGAATTCAATTTTCCGGCGCCGGAACCGGCCCAGGCTGCCGTGCTCCTGTGTGGTCAGCCGTGCTCCTGAGGCGTCTACGGTGCTCTTTTGGGGTCTGCCGTACTCATTTGGGGTCTGCCGTGCTCCTGTGGTCGGCCGTGCTCATTTGGGGTCTGCCGCGCGCCTGTGAGATCTGCCGTGCTCCTGTTGGGGAAACGCCAGCGGCGTTCGGGGTACAACAAAAAGGCGCGTTTATGTTGTACCCGCGCGCGGTCTGCCGTGCTCCTGTGGGTTCCGCCGTGCTCCTGTGGCGTCTGCCGTGCTCCTGTGGCGTCTGCCGGGCTCCTGTGTGGTCTGCCGTGCTCCTTTGTGGTCTGCCGTGCTCCTGTGGAGTCTGCCGTGCTCCTGTGTGGTCTGCCGTGCTCTTGTGGTCTGCCGTGCTCATTTGGGATTTGCCGTGCTCATGTGGGGTCTGCCGTACTCCTGTGTGGTCTGCCGTGCTCCGGTGGTCTGCCTTGCTCCTTTGGGGTCTGCCTTGCTACTGTGGGGTCTGCCGTGCTCCTGTGTGGTCTGCCGTGCTCCTGTGGTTTGCCTTGCTCCTGTGTGGTTTGCCGTGCTCCTTTTGGGTCTGCTCTGCCGTGCTCCTGTGGGGTCTGCCGTGCTCCTGTGGGGTCTGCCGTGCTCTTGTGGGGTCTGCCGTGCTCTTGTGTGGTCTGCTGTGCTCCTTTGTGGTCTGCCGTGCTCCTGTGTGGTCTGCCGTGCTCCTGTGTGGCCTGCCGTGCTCTTGTGTGGTCTGCCGTGCTCCTGTTGGTCTGCCGTGCTCTTTTGTGGTCTGCCGTGCTCCTATGGGGTCTGCCGTTGTTCGGCCGTCTTGAGGGCACTCTTAGGGCATAGTCTGCCGTGCTCCTCGTCTTGGTCTGCCGTGCTCCTCGTCTTGGTCATCCTTTCCGTCGTCTTGAGGGCGCTCTTGGTGCCTGGTTTGCCGTGCTCCTCGTCTTGGTCTGCCGTGCTCCTCTCGGTTCCTAAGCCCGGTCCGCCGTGCTCCTCGTCTTGGTCTGCCGTGCTCCTCTCGGTTCCTACGCGCGGTCTGCCGTGCTCCTTTGAGGAGCACGGCAGACCACAGGAGCAAGGCAGACCACACAGGAGCACGGCAGACCACACCTCGATTTTTTGAGGATGTCTCGAGCGAAATGGCCGTGGTCTGCCGTGCTCCACACGGGAGCACGGCAGACCACCTGCTCATTTTCTGAGGACGTCCCGAGCGAAAACGTCATTTTTAACATAAGAGGTTCTAAAACACCTCTGTCGGCATCTCATTTTTTCGAGGATGTCTCGAGCGAAACGCTCATTTTTCATGCATACAAATTTTTTTTTGATATTTTTCAACATCCCGATTTTTTGAGGATGTCTCGAGCGAAACCGTCATTTGTTAAAAAAAGACTTCTTAAACGATAGCCTCCAACACCTCGATTTTTCGAGGATGTCTCGAGCGAAATGGCCATTTTGGGGAATCCGCCAATGAAAACCCCCGTGCAATCGCGCAACCCATAGATATAAAGAGATATATATATATATATATATATATATATATATATGTACTCAAGGATTCAGCCAGAACGTCCCGCTTGCTTCTCGTACCTCGAAGACGCTTCCCGTCATCCGCCAATGAAAACCCCCGTGCAATCGCGCAACCCATAGATATAAAGATATATATATATATATATATATATATATATATGACATAGATATATTTACTCTTCCGATCTAGCCAGAACGTCCCGCTTGTTTCTCGTACCTCGAAGACGCTTCCCGTCATCCGCCAATGAAAACCCCCGTGCAATCGCGCAACCCATAGATATAAAGATATATATATATATATATATTTACTAAAGGATTCAGCCAGAACGTCCCGCTTGCTTCTCGTACCTCGAAGACGCTTCCCGTCATCCCAACCCCCCCCCCCTGCAAACCCCCGTGCAGCCCCGCAAACCCATAGATATAAAAGATAATATATATATATATATATATATATATAATAATAATATATATATATTATTATATTTTACTATGGATTCGCCCAGAACGTCCCGCTTGCTCCTCGTGACTCGAAGGACGCTCCGTCATTCCGCCCACGAAAACCCCCGTGCAGCCCAAAAAAAAAGGGGCCCCCGCAAACAACATATATTAAAGATATATATATAGATATATATAGATATATATATATAGATAATATATATATATATATATTTATCAAAGGATTCAGCCAGAACGTCCACCGCTTGCTTCTCGTACCTCGAAGACGCTTCCCGTTCATCCGGTGCAGCGCGGCACCCATAATATTAAAGATATATCTATATATATAATATATATATATATTATATATATACCTATATATATATATATTTACTCAAGGATTCAGCCAGAACGTCCCGCTTGCTTCTCGTACCTCGAAGACGCTTCCCGTCATCCGCCGACGAATCCCAAACCGGCGCCCTCGCTTGAGACATCCTCACAAAACCGGCCCCGGGGGAGGTGCCCAGAGGAGCCCAGAGCGGCCTCCGGCACCGTTTCCGGACAGATCCGGTGGATCCGCTGGATCCGGTGACGAATCCCAAACCGGCGCCCTCGCTTGAGACATCCTCACAAAACCGGCCCCGGGGGAGGTGCCCAGAGGAGCCCAGAGCGGCCTCCGGCACCGTTTCCGGACAGATCCGCTGGATCCGGTGGATCCGCCGACGAATCCCAAACCGGCCCCGGGGGAGGTGCCCAGAGGAGCCCAGAGCGGCCTCCGGCACCGTTTCCGGACAGATCCGGTGGATCCGCTGGATCCGCTGGATCCGGTGACGAATCCCAAACCGGCGCCCTCGCTTGAGACATCCTCACAAAACCGGCCCCGGGGGAGGTGCCCAGAGGAGCCCAGAGCGGCCTCCGGCACCGTTTCCGGACAGATCCGGACAGATCCGGTGGATCCGCGCCCCGGGGGAGGTGCCCAGAGGAGGAATGAGGAGGAGGAGGAGGAGGAGGAGGAGGAGGAGGAGGAGGAGGAGGAGGAGGAGGAGGAGGAGGAGAAGATGATGGAGCTGCGGGGTGGAGGAGGACAGACGGAGGCAAGAGAAGGATGGAGGAGGAGGAGGAGGAGGAGGAGGAGGAGGAGGAGGAGGAGGAGGAACCTCATCCTCACCCTCGCCAACAAGCGCACGCACCTTCTTCTATATACAGAAACTCCCGATCAACCGCAGAGCGGCCGGCTAGTAGTTGAGTCGAAGGGAAGCCCCTTGCCTTTGATCCCTCCCCGCCGGGGAGGGGGGGGGGTCCGGCGGTGGGGTCCTGGGGGGGGGGGTCCGTGGGGTGGGTCCCGGGGCAGATACGACTCCACCCCCGGGCGGTTCGGGGGCTCAGAAAAGCCCCAAGACGCGGCAAAAGTGGCCCAAGATGTCTCCAAGACGGTCTTCGAGGGCCCCGAATCGCCGAAGTATCGGTGCAAGTCGCCACAGTAACCTCCAGACGGCTCAAAAGGTTTCCAAAACGGCCCAAGAGGCCTCCAAGAGGACTCCCAAGACGACCCCAAGGGACAACAAAAACATCGATGTCCCGTAGGTTTTTAAACGATTTCAGCAGTCTCGCCTTGTCAGCTTCCCGACGCTCCAAGACAGGCGAAGAGGGCTCCAAGACCGCCCCAAGATGGCTCAAGAGGCCTCCAAGAGTGCTCCACAACGACCCAAGAGGGCCCCAAGACCGCCCAAAAGAGGCCTCCAAGACAACCGAGGAGGCCCCCAAGACGGCTCCAAGAGGGAGGCCAGACGGGGGACCCGAAAAGACATTTCGATCCCTCGGCCTGAGAAGCTCTCAAGAAGCCACCAGAGAATCCTAAGAAGCCCCCCAAGAGGCCCCAGGAGGCCTCCAATAGACCCCCAGGAAGCCCCAGGAGGCCCCCACGAGGCTCCCAAACGGCTCCCAACAGCTTCCCAAAAGGCCCCCAAACTACCCCCACGAGGCCCCCGAGAGCGCTTGTCGTTGTCGTCGTCGTCGTCATTCAAGGTCGGCGGCACCGGCCGTAAGGCCTTCGCAATATAGGAGCATATATAGGTGAAAGCGCGTTGTTGTTTCCATTTCGCTGCCTGGTAAGAGGAGGAAGCATAATAGAAACAACATAGTAGGACGAGGAACAGGACGGGGAGGGAGGTGGGGAACGGCGCGGGGATGAGAGGGAAGCAGAGAGAGAGGGAGAGAGAGAGAGAGTGATGAGATAATGTGTTGATTAGCAACAAGATCTCTTTTCATCTTGAGCCAAAATAGGTACACGGAGGAGGGTGTCAGAATCACTCCTCCTCGGGCCTGGCCGCCAACCCGGCCAGGCACGACATGCGTCGTACGCGGGCGCGTCCAAGCCGACACGCCCATCTCCACGTCACACGCGGGCGCGTCCAAGCCGACGCGCCCATCTCGTCAGCCAGGCTGCGGCCATGCCGCGAGCCCCTCACTTCACCCGTCCGGTGCGATCATACCGCCACCGGCGGAAACTCATCCAGCCCCACAGGTAGCGGAGCATGGATTCGATCCACTCCTTCACTTGATATCCTTCTGGGTCGAACTCGGTGCCCGATCCCAGATGTTGAGCGTCGCCATGTGTCTCCTCAAGAGAGATCCACCCACGCTCTTGGTCAGCACGTCCGCGACATTGTTCTTACCAGGAACCGCGGCGATCGAGAGGTCGCCCTTGCCCACGCGCTCCTGGATCCACAGGTATCGGGATTGAACATGTCGCATCTTCCCGAGACCTCGCCGTTGGACGTGGCCCCGGGCCGCCGATGAGTCTGAGGCGAGCTCCACCTTCAGGTCCAGCCCCCAATCTGCGAAGAGGCTGTGTAGACCCAGGCCCACGCTCCCGCCCTTCACCAGGGCGTAGTACTCGCTCTCCCCACTGCTCAGAGAGACCGTCGACTGAAGATTACTGCCGTGCTTGATGACGTGATGCCCCAGCATCGCCACGAAGCCTCCGGTACTTTTCCGAGTGACTGCGCAGCCCGCATGATCGGAGTCCACGTACACTCGGATCTTGTCGAACATCTTCTGCTCCGTGAAGACCGTCACCGTACTGGGATGCCGCTTAAGGTAGCGGCCAACCCTCTTGAGCATGAGCCAACTCGCCTCCGTCGGCGTCTGCATGGACCTGGCGAGCGTCTTCGATGCCTGTGCCAAGTCCAGCCTGTCCTGAGACAGGTAGGCTACCCTCATGGTGAGGGATCGGAAGCGCGAAGCTTCCGCCGTTCCCAGCGCCGCCGACCTCGCGTCCATCATCTGCTTGTCGGCGCTGCGCTTCTCCATCGGCGTGTCCACGCCGTTGGCCTTGCTGAGACCCAGCTCGTCGATCACGATCTCTGCGTGCCGCTTGTCCGGCTCGATCATCGCATGCCGGCAGGGTCGGCCACCGCCAGGCGGAACTCCCGCACTGACCTCGATGACCCGATTCAGGAAGACCGCCTGCTTGTCGTCGCCCTCGTCGAAGCCGAGGTTCGCAGTCTTCTTGAACTCGTACTTCTTGCCTAGCGTGGCTTCGAAGCTGTCGATGTCCTGCTGCTGAGCCAGCACCGCGAAATCGTCGCCGTGCCCCAGCAGCCTCGTCTCGTCCACCTCCCTGTAGAAGACCGCTGGGCATGACACGCCCGCCTTGTAGCCGTGTTCCTCCAACAGCTCCGTGTAGTCGCCCTGCCAGATCTTGCTGGCGTCCTGCGTGCCGTACCAGGACTTGAGGAGTAAGCCACACTTGTCCTCACCGTACTCCTTGCGACTCTCCTCCTCCAGCTCCACGAAGATCCTCCGCTGCGCCTTCCCGTAGAAGTGCGCCCTGCTGATGTCGAAGAAGCCGATCTTGAAGTTGCCCGGCTTCCTGCCCTTCCTGCGAAGCGACTCCTGAATGTGGAGCGGTGCTTCCCGCGTCCACGTGACCATCAGCGAGACCAGCGACCGCATGGCCTCCAGCGGAGGCATTGCCGAGAAAACCTCGGACGCCTCCAGCTGCTCGTCAGGACGCTTCTTCGCCTTGATCTCCTTCACGACGAGCCTGCTCCTGTAGTTGGGCCTCTCCGCGTCACCCTTGTTCGTGTCGACCCACTTGAGTGGGATGGGCGGACGCCCAGTCTCAGCGAAAGCCTGAGACCTCGGGACGATCTCGATCAGCTCCTGCTTCTTGACCCACTCGCGCTCGACCGCGCGAGCCTGGGCCACAAGGCCCGCCTCCAGGTAGCCGCCATTGACGTCGTCCCAGTAGCTCGTCCAGTCCCCGGGCGGCACCGCCGCGTCCACAGGGACTGGGCCCGACTGCTGCACCTGGGCGGTGCTGAGCTCCCCCGCGTCATTCAGCGTGTCCTTGAGCTCCTCCAGCACCGCCTCCACCAACTTCGGTGGATAGACCTTCGCAAACCGCGCGATGCCGCCCACGAGCGTGATGTGGCGATGCCACTCCGCACGTCCGTCCACATTGCTGCAAGTGCCCTGCAGTCTCCGGGCTAAGCCTGGGTGGTTGGTGACCCACCCGGTCTCCTTGCGCACGAACTCCTCCTGGCCACTGCGTGGGTTCGTGAGCTTCATGCCCCACCGACACATGGGGCCTTTGACCGTGAAGACTCCTGGATGCGCGACCAGCTCCTTGACGATGTCCTCATTCCACGATCGCGCGCTCCAGGGATGCTCATGCAGGAAGTACCTGCCTGGCTTCCTGAGCTGACGCCAGTAGGCGTCGACTGCCACCTTCAGGTGGTGTCTGGCCTCCTCCATCTCAGCCGCCTCCTGCTCATCGGTCCTGAACTTGGCGCTCAGGCCCCTCAGCAAGCTGAACTTCTCGCATGGAGGGGACCCTGTGAGCAGGATGGGATCCATCCGCTCCTGCTGCTCCTCGAGCTCCTTGACATCCTCGGGTCGCCGCAAGTCCCACGGCGCCCCGTCCTCCTTGAGTTCCTCCAGGTCCGCCGCGAAGCCCGGGCGCAGCTGAAACTCCGCCGCCCGAGCCGAGAACCGATGTGGCGAGTACACCTCTGCCACGTCCACGGCGCCCAGCTGCAACGCCGATAAGGCGATGCTGTCCACCTCTTCGTCGGCGATGTCCACGCCGACGCTGGCCCAATGGCCGCTGACCTGCTCGCGAACGAGCGGAAGCAACTCCGCCTTCGCTCTCGTCAGCACTCCGAGCTCGACCAGCTCGATCGACGCCACGTCGAGAGCGAGCACCCGCATGTGTCTCCCCTCACTGGCGTTCCACACGACTGCCACTCCAGCTGGCAGCTGAGGTCCCTCCGCTGGCGCCGGCTGCGCCGCGAGATCCTCCATGTCCACCGGTACCGGCACGTCTGCCGGCTGTGGATCACCGCGCTCGAGGGCCTCCGGCACGTCATCCGGGGCCACCTCCGCCAAGCGCTTCAGCCGCGACCTGGTCGCGGTCATGTCGACATCCTCGGCGGCCTCTGCCGCTCTCACTGCTCCCGAACTGGAGCTCGCTCCTCCTGAAGGAGCCGCCACGCCGGAGCCTGATGCTCCCGGCTGGCTCTCTCGCATGCGCGCCGCTGCGGCTGGCGCTGCTGCCGATCGGCTCGCGGCCGGCGCCGACGCCGCCGCTGCCACCGGCTCGGTGATCCTCCGAGCCGTCTTCGGCGGAGGGGTCCCTGCCGCGGCCGCTGCCGCCGGGCGGACTCTGGCCTCTTGGCCCTGCCTCCGCTCTCGATACTGGCCGGTCCTCTCCCGGCCTGCCTCCTCAGCGTCCAGCGCTTCGAAGATTCTCTTGCTGCGCACCGCGTTGTGCGCATGGCCAGCCAGCACCTTGCCGTGCTTGGCGATCGAGACGCACCCTGGGCATCCCGGCGTTGCGCCCAGCCGCTCGACGTCCGCCTTGAGAACGCACATCCTCCTCGGCGCCTGCGGCTGCGGCGGCACCACCACAATCGGTGGCGGACCGGCCTCTCCCGGTCCGACGATGGCTCGCGGCGCACTGGCCGCACGCGGAGCCACGTCCCACGGCAGGCCCTTCAGGCTGTCCCAGCCCGCCGTGATCCACTTCTCGCTCTGCGGCAGGCTGCGAAAGCCGACCGCCTTCTTCACACCGTCGCTCGTGATGACCATCATCGAGCCGTCGCGCGGGTGGTGGCCGATGTAGCGAGCCTCCACCATCTGCTCCTCCAGCGCGTTCTTCCTCGCGCGCTCCCCGGCGAACCGCACCATCAGGCGCTCACCGAAGAGCGGGACCGGCTTCCTCCACTGCCGTCCCGTGAGCCGCTGAAGAGCGGTCTTGCCGTCCTGGCCGCGCCTGTATCGGTTGATCACCGATGCGGCGTGCTCCGGCAGGTGCGCTAGCACTGGGTGCTTGTCCTCCACCTTGACGCCCAGCTTGGACTCCAGGTCCATCTTGAGCGCTCGCACCTGCTTCTTGATCTCGCGCACCGTGACCTCGATCTCCCCATTGGCCTGATGATCGGCCGGTGCCGACTCCTGGGGAATGGCCTCGAGGCCAGGAACCTCCTCCACCGCACGCCTCTTGACCAGCAGGATCGCTGGCTCGCCGTCGGACTTGTTGACGATCTTCCTGTAGCCCAGGATCCGTAAGAAGCGTGCGAAGAACTTGATGGCGTAGGCGTCGTCGCCCTTCTTCTCCACGAATGTCGCTGCCATCATCTTCGAGCGTCGATCCCTAAGGACCAGCATCGGCATGGTGTCCGCGTCGTCCTGGCCCATGAAGGCGTAGTCGGACGAGACCACCGGCACCGCCGTCTCGTCGTCCTCCGGTGCGCGGAGATGCGGCTGGCCTTGGCCCTTTGCCGCAATACACACGCGACACCAGCTGCGGTAGGTCGCGTGTCCCATCGCCTCGTGCTCGACGATCTCCCTCTGAGAGGGCTCGTGAGGTGCCTTCAGCACCCTCGGGCGAGCCTCCTCCTCGCCCTCGTCGGCCTGCTGTCCATCAGGAGCAGCTGGCAAAACGTCGGCCGCGGCAGCTGCCGCTGGCTGAAAACCCGGCGGTCTCATGTCGGAAGGTCCCGACCCCGCCGCTGCCACCCCTGCTGCCAATGCCGCAGGGGACCGCGGTATTGAGTCTTCCAGTGGACTTACGCCAAGGGCTGCCTCCTGGGGGCTGTCCTCTCGAAGATCTCCAGCAGCTCCTCCTTCGACTTGCTGCTGAGGAGCTCCACCAGCTCGGACTTCGACTTCGCCGAAAGTCCCTCCTCGAGAGGAGCAACCGAGCCATGTTGGCCCTTCTTGAGGTAGAAGTGCTGATAGACCGGCAGCATCTGGTGCTTCGCCGTCTTCGCCTCCTTCTCCAGCATGCCTACCACGCGCTTGCCGATTGGGCTCTTCTCGTGGAATATCCAGCCGCCATTGCGGCCTAGGAATGAACACTGTCCAGCTCCTGCTGCCTGCCCCACCGAGATCAACGGCTTGTGCACGTTCGTCACGCGTCCCTTGAGCGCTCTGAGCACTCCGTACTCGTCCTCCGCCTTGAGCTGCAAGCTGCCCTCGTCCGGGACGAGCTCACCACTGGCCGTGCGATACGTGCTGCCGTTGCCCTTCATTCCCGTCGGCGGCGCGAAGCTCCGAGGGAATGCTGAGACAGCTGCACCGCTGTCCCAGTTGAACTTCATCCAGTCGTCCTGCACGAAGGGGGAGAGGTCGACCGCCGCTACGCCGCGGCCGTTGCCGCTGGCGAGCTCCAGGCAGTCCAAGCTGCCCATGTCCAGAGCGGCGACCTCCGCCTCAGGCTCCTCCTCCAGGCTGCCTGCCGCCTTGCCGCCGGCCTTGCCGCCGCGGCTGCCACCTTTACCACCAGCGCTTGCCCCCGTTGCGGATCCAGTTCCAGCCCTCGTACTCGATCCCTGCTCTTTCCTCCAGCATTCGGATGCCTTGTGGCCCCATCTCTCGCAGTTCCGACAGTAGCCGTCGAAGCGCACGCCGGTGCTTCGGGGTGCCATGTGCCCTGAACCACGGCCCGAACCCGTCGGGGATGTGCGGGAGCCTGAGTATGATCCGCTCGTCGATTTGCTCTTCCCCTTCGGCTCCTGGGTCTTGCCTTTCCCTTTGCTCTTGCCGTCCTTGCCCTTGCCTTTGCCTTTTCCTTTCGGGGCTCCGAACGATCCGACGTCCATGTCGTCCGGATGATGCGCCCGTGCGCGGATCGATGGCTCCTTGATCTTCACGCCTGTCCGAGCCTCTACGATCGTCATTACCTCGTTCAGGCTGTCCTGGAACGTCACGAGCCGATGCTTGTTGAGTACGAGGTGGTTCTCGATGTCCTGAGGCACGAGCATCTCGAGGGCCGCCATCTTGATATCCTCCGGCAACTCGGCCAGCCCGTCTTCTCCTTGGCGGCGTTCGTACTTGCCTATCTGCTGGATCCACTTCTCTAAGGCGGACCCCAGCTCTTCCGCGTTGCACTTCGGAGGCGAGATGATCGACCTCAGGATCAGCCTCTTCCTCGGACCTGTCGTCGGGTCCCACCTGCGGTGAAGCTTCCGCCAGGCCTCGAGACCGTTCCCGTCGGGTGCGCCCGTCACGAGGTCGTTGCTCTCGCTGCCGTCCGCCGTCGTGCTGATCAGCGCCGCGTACAGCTGGTTGATCTTGGTCTCCAGCTCTGGTACTCCTCCGTGCGCCTCCTGTGCCCCTTCGATCGTCACGGGGCGTTCGGCTTCTGCCGCCCACCGGAGAACAGGACGGAAGCTCTCTCCGTACACGCCTATCACGTAGTTCTCCATCTTGCGGTTCCAAGCTCCGAACTTCTCCTGATCGTCGCCTAGCGTCGTGGGCTTGCCGATCCCCTTCGTGTCGACGAGACCGGGTGCGGCTCCTCCCGCGTTCGTAGCGCCTCGGATCTGCTCGCCCATGCGCTCGATCGCCTGCGGGATCGCCGCGAGGCCTCCTGCTACTTGCTGCTGAAGCCGTTGATTCTCGTTCTCCAGCCTCCTCATCTCGTCGACGGTCTGACTCATTCGGGCTGCGAACTCCTGCCTCAGTAAGTCGAACTGCTGCCGAACTTGCTCGTCCATGTTTGACTGCGTGTCTCCTGGCGAGCTCCTCCTTGCTCTCAGCTATCTCCTGCCTCGTGCGCTCGAGGTCTATGATCTGATCCAAGACCTCCTTCTTTGCCTCCTCGATGGCGCCCGACGAATTCTCCGACGGGTGGTCCTCGATATACGCGAGGTCGTGCAGCTTGTTGCCTGTGTCCTTCAGGCCGTGTTTGAACTGAAGCTGACGGCGTCTATTCTCAACCGCTGCGTCGCTCCTCTTGCCGCGCCTGCGGCCGCTCTTCCCGGCTCCTGCCGGTCGACTCCTCCCGGACTCTGCCGGTGGTCTCCTCTCAGCCTCTGCCGGTGGCCCGGCCGCTGCCGAGCTTGGTGCGGCTGATGCCGCTCTCTTCCAGCCTCGGGTCTCAGCCCACGCGCCTTGCCAACTCGCCGTGGCGCCCGCGCGCGCCAAGGCCCTGGTGGGTTGGCAACAGTGAGTGGCCAGCTCACGCTACCATGATGAGATAATGTGTTGATTAGCAACAAGATCTCTTTTCATCTTGAGCCAAAATAGGTACACGGAGGAGGGTGTCAGAATCAGAGAGAGAACAAAAACAAAAAGAGAACAAACAACCATGGGCACCCGCCCTGGGATGGGGCGGTGTGAGCGTCGACAGATGTGGAGAGGGGGCCGGAGGGCCGGCTGGGTGGGGGACGGGGGTGGCTGCGTTCGTCTCACCCAACCCTGGGGATATCGGGCCGACGCTGCTGAAGGGGGGAATGCTCAAGGAAGCGGATGGGGGAGGGAGTCAGTATGTAGAAGGAGGGAGGGAAAGAGGGAGGGAGGCATGGGATTGAGGGAGGGGGGAAAAAGGAAGAGAAGGAAACGGATGGAGGAAGGAAGGATGTATGAGGAGGGGGAAAGAAAAGGACGAGGAGGATGGGGAGGACGAAGAGGAGGAGGAGGAGGATGAGGATGAAGATGAGGATGAGGAGGATGAGGAGGATGAGGAGGAGAGGAGGAGCAAACACTTCTCCCTCCGCCGCTCACGTCACACTACCTTCTCATATTCCTCCTCCTCCTCCTCCTCCTCCTCTTCCCTCCCCGTCCCCCTCCTCCCGTCCCTCTGCCTCGCCGTGCGTGGGCGTGCGTGGGCGAGGTTTGGTCGGCCTTATCCTTCTCCTCCGCCTGTGAGAATCCCCCTCCCCTGTAAACGCCGCCTGTCTGGCGACTGCCACTACGGTGAACAACGCAAGTGGATAACAATCGCCAAGAAACGCCACATTCCTGAGATGTTTGCGTTTGCGGTCAACATGCACTTTACGATGCGCACTTGACCGTGACCTCGGCGATGCGGCGGTCTGACAAGAGGATGCCCCCACAAAAGTCCGGCACACCGCTTCCGACTTCCACTGGATGGTGATGATGAAGGACCCAAAACAATGAATTCCTGATATCAGCGTTGTGCAACATATGTGGGGAAAACCACGTGTTGCAATCCATGTGTTGCAACACATGTTGTGCTACCTATGTTGTGCCATGGGCGTGGTGCTTTCTATGTGGTGCACACTCTGCGCGCTGCACTCTGAATGGTGCAACATCTGTGGTGCAAGTCGCAGTGCCGATCTCGAAATTGTCAATTCCAGTGCTCGCGCAATTATCCCGCCCACCCACCCGCATCTAGGCTTGCAAGACCCATGTGGCGGCGATTGCGATGCCTGCCTGGCGCTGGCTGGCGCATCGCTGTGGCCGCGTTGGCGCGCAGGCGCGCGCCTGTGGCCAGCTGGCCCAATGCGACCGACAGGGCACCGGTGGCGGTGACAGCTGCACATGTCCCAGCGCGTCTCGCAGGCCGCGCTGACGCGCGGGCACTTCAGTGCGAGGCGGTGGCTCGACCGGGCGCGGTACCATGGACACGTCGACAGCGGCCGACACGATGATGACACTAGCGATGCTGGCGGCAACGATGGCAACGACGACGGCAAAGCCGATGACGGCGCCGATGCTGACCTCACCGACGACGATGGTGGTGTCCACGTGTCGCTGATGAAGGGATATGCGCGCGCGGCCGACGCGCGCGATGCATGGTTTCAAAGGCACCGTGCCCGCCGCAACACGCGCGCACGGACGTTCGAATGATGTCGACACGCGCGCGCGCGAAAGGACTGTTTGGTCGCATATGGTGACAGCTTTGAAACACCATGGCCCGATTAAACTATCGCAACGGGCGCGCAATTTTGTTAGATATGTATGTTGCAACACCACGGTTGTAAGACATTTAATTGGACCACGAGATTTTGAAATCCTTACGAACCATCGCATGTTGAAACAAAAATCGGCATGCGCGCACGATGGCGAATGCGCGTGCGTTTCACATCGCTTTTGCAGTGGATTCTTGCCAGACGAGTGATGTTCGATAAACGATTGCGTGCCCCATTTGAAAAACAATCATGGATGGCATGGTACGGGGTCACCTTTTTCCATGAACGATGGGGCAGAATCGTATCGAAATTGCGCGTCCCCATGGGGGAGCGGATAGGTCCAACCTCGGGAGGGTGGTGGGGCCTACAAATCTTTGATGGGTAAAACATATGGCGCAATCGACTTACGTGGAACAGTTTACGTGGTGCAAATCACCCTGCCGAAATTGAAGCTGTCAGCCCAATTGCTCGCGCAATCATCCAACCAGCCCACCCACGCTTTGGTTTTCAAAACCCATGCGGCGGCGATCGCCATCAATGCCTGGCAGTGGCTGGGGCATCGCTGTGGCCGCGCTAGCGCGCGCAGGCTCGCGCGCAGAGCGCCCCGTTGGTCGCGACCGCGGTGGCGCTGACTGCTGGACATGTCTCAGTGCTTCTCGCACGCCGCGCTGACGCGCGGGCACTTCAGTGCGAGAAGGTGACTACGTCGGGAGCTGTGTCATGGCGACGTCGGCTAAGGCATACTCGGTGATGATTAGAACGATGTTGATGACGACGAAGACTGACGACGGCAAGGCCCATGGTGGCGCCGATGCTTATCACGCCGATGATGAATGCGCCGGCGGCCGACGCGTGCGAACGGCCACAACGGCATTCTTCGGAAAAGGTGCAGCCCGCCTTCCCTCGCACGCGCGCGAAGGAGTTCGAATGGTTCTGGCATGCGCGCTAGGGGTCCCTTTTCGTGTTTTTTCATGGAAATATTGGAAGCCGATGGTTTTGCTCACACTTCGCATGGGCACGCGACTGTTTTTTTTGTTTTGAAACACCATGCTGCGCAAACGTGTTGCTGGATGTGCTCGAAACACTCGAATTTGACATCCTAACGAATCCTATGAAACACGTCGGCGCAAACCTTCCCGCATTCTACAATGGACGCTTTTACAAAACGGTTTTTTTGGTAAACGGATGTGCGCAAATAGTTCTATTTCACATGGATGGAAGGAGGCGGGCGGGCGTCGAAAGCCACCTGGCTGACATGGTCTGGACTCATATTTCCAAATGGGCGATGGGGCGAAATCGTATGTAACTTGCACAACCCCAGGGAAGGCGTGTAAATCAGGGGGCGGAGGGTCGTTCCAATTTCCTTGTTCGACAAACGAATATCTCTTGTGCGATATAAGTAGAACAAACTACGTAGTGCAGTCTATGCGGTGCACGTGTACGTTGAGCAGTCGAACTTGTGCAATCGATGTTGCGTAACCACTTCGGTGCAATCCTCGTGATGCTGGTGCAGTATGTGTGGTGCATTCTTGGTGGTGAAATCGATGTGGTGCCATGAATGTTGGCGACATCTAAGTAGTGCAATCCACTTCGACTGTCTTGAAGCTGTCCTCTCCGCTGCTCGTGCAAACATCCCACCCTCCCACCCGCAACTTGGTCGCAAGACATCTTCAGCGTGGCACTTGGCCACGACACCGATGCCGACGACGACAGCGACATCGACGACGACGGCGCCGCCGACAGCGACTGCGACGACACCGACGACGTCTCCAATGTTTTCGACGACAACAACGACGACGACGACACCGACGACGACGACAACGACGCCGACGACGACGACGAAGACGACGACGACGTCGCCAACGGAGACGACGACGAGGGAGGAGAAAAAACGACGACGGCGACAACGACGACAACGACGATGGAGGAGGGAAGACGGCGACGACGCCAACGACGAAGAAGGAGGAAGGACGGCGACGCCGACGACGACAACGACGAGGGAGGAGGGAAGACGACGACGATGACAACGACGACGAAGACGACGACGACGGCGACGAAATAGGAGGGACGACGACGAGACGCCGACGACGGACGACGACGACGAGGGAGGAGGATAACGACGAGGGAGGAGTGAAGACCACGACGACGACGACGACGACGACGACGGCGACGAAATAGGAGGGACAACGACGAGACGCCGACGAAGACAACGAGGGAGGAAAGACGACCACGGCGACAACGACGACGGAAACGACGACGACGCCAAAGACGACGAGGAAAGACAGAAGACGACGACGGCGACGACGACGACGACGACGACGAGGGAGGAGGGAGGACGACGACGACGACGACGCAAGAGCGCGCGCGCACAGTTTTGTTGAAAACCCGTGTTGCGAAACCTTGTGTTTTTGTAGGTTTTTTGGACGCACGATTTCGAAATTCTTCCGGAACCGAGAGTTTTTGAAGGATTTCGGCATACGCCCGCGACGACGCGCGCGTCTCCACTTCGTCTTTTTTGTTTGCTGAGGATTCTCGCGACGGCACACGCGCAAGAGCGTTCGACAGATTTCGACATGCGCGCGCGCGCGAAGCCCGTTTGGCAGCATGTTGTGAACATCTTGGAAAACCTATGGTTTTCTTAAGACTTCGCAAGAGCTCGCGCGTAAGTTTTTCTTTGAATCAATGTTGCGAAACCATGTGTTTTTGTATGTTTTTTGGGGAATTCAATTTTGAAATCTCTCCGGAACCGAAAGTTCTTGAAGGATTTCGGCATGCGCGCGCCACGACGCGCGCGTGTGCAATTCGTCCTATGTTTTGCAAGGGATTCGTGAAAAAGTGCTATGTTGGAACAAAAAATGTCACCGCATAGTGTTTTTTTTTACAAGGGACCCGCAGGGGGGGGGAACCCGGCTTGGCTGGGATGGTACGAATTCATATTTAGGATGGACATGTGGTCAGAATCGTATGTAATTTACAGCACGCGCGGGGTAACCGATAAGTCCGGGGGGGGGTAGAATGTATTAGTCTTTTGGAAAAGAGAATTCACTTGCCGCAACTGAAGTTAGCAACTCCACTGCTCGCGCAATCATCCCACCCACCCACCCGCAACGTGGTTTGCAAAACGTGTGCAGGAGCGATTGCGGTGAGTGCTGGGTGTTGGCTGGTGCATCTCCACGGCCGCGCTGGCCCGCGCATGCTCGCGCCCGCAACGGTCAGCTAGTTTGGCGCGACCAACGCGAAAGCGGTGGCGCAGACCGCTCGGCATCCGAACGGACACTTCATTGCGAGTCGGCGACTTGGGCGGGCGCGGTATCATGGCAACGTCGGCAACGGTAGGCGCGATGATGATAGTAGCGATGCTGGTGGCGATGCTGACAACGACGACGGGGCAGCCAGTGACGGCGCCGATGCTGATCACGCCAACAACGATGACGGCGTCTTCGCGTCGGCGATGCAGGTTTAGGAAAGAATTCGACATGCGCGCGCGGCAGACGCGCGAGTGGCCCGAATGGTATTATTTGGCACGGGTCGTGCCAACCCAACACGCGCGCAACGGTGTTCGAACGATTTCGACATGCGCGCGCACGAAGCCAGCTTGGTAGCATCTTATGAACATGTTGAAGCACGTACCGTCTTTTCAAAAACTCGCACTCGCAAGAACGCGCGCGCACGCTTTTGTTGAACCTCCGCGTTGCGAAACCATATTGTTTGTGCTATCTCTTTGTTTGTTTATATAAACGTATGTATAAACATGTTTATTTGGACACTCAATTTGAAATCCTTCCGAAACCGAATACCGAAGGTTTTTGAATGATTTCGGCATGCGAGCGCGACGACGCACGCGTGCCCACATCGTCCCGTTTTTGCTGGAAACTCACGATTTGTAAGAAACGGGTGCGCGCGCAAACTATTTGTTTGCAAGGGAGCCGAGGGGGGGCGATACCGGCTTGGCTTGGATAGTATGACCTCTCAGGTAGGATGGACATTGGGTCAGCATCATATGTGTTTGGCATAGTTTCCTGGGGGATCGATAAGTCCGAGTCCGGGGGAGGTTGGTAGAACCGATGTCTTTTTTTTGGTTTATATATATATATATATATATAAAAGCAAACAGGCAAACAATAATATATGCGGTGCAACCAATGCTACGCAGTCTGAGGTGTGTAATCTATTCTGCGTTGTGCAACATGTGGGGTGCAAGCTCTGTGGTGCAATCGGCGCTTTTGACTGCACATGGAGCAATCGATGTGGCGCACGCTATGCCGTACAATTATCAAAAACAAATTTGGGGTTGTCAGCTCCACTGCTGGCGCAATCATCCCACACTCCCGCCCGCAAGTTGGTTTGCAAAACCCCGGCGGCGGCGATTGCCATGACTGCGTGGCGCTTGCTGGCGCATCTCTGCGGCCGTGCTAGCCCGCGCAAGCTCGCGCGCAAAGCGACCAGCTAGTTTGGCACAGCCGATGCAGCCGGGGTGGCGCTGGCCGATGGGGGCTTCCCAGCGCGTCTCACAGGTCACGCTAGCTCGCGAGCGCTTGACTCCGGGTCAGTGGTTTGGGCTGTCGCGGTATCATGGTGACGATGGCGACGGCACGTCGCCGATACTGGCCACGCCGATGACGATGATGATGTCCACACGTCGCTGGTGAAACTTCTGCAGAGATTGCGACATGCGCGCGCGGCCGACGCGCGCGAATGGCCCGCAGGGTCTTATTTGACAAAAATCGTGCACCCCCAACAAGCACATAAGCGCGCTCGAATGATTCCGACATGCGCGCGCGAGAGGCCCGCGTGGTCTCATTTGACGAAGATGTTCGCATATAGTACTTTTGAGAATTCGCAAGTGCACGCGCCTAGATTTCTGGATGAGCCATGTTGAACGTAGCGTTTTTTGGCGTTCGGTTGACACGCTTTCGGAAATATGAATTTTGAGGGGTTCCGACGTGCGCGCGCGCGACGACGCGCGCGATGACTTTGTCTCGATTGTTCAGAGCTGTTTTGTATTAAGGAAACCAAATATAAACGTATGCGCGCGCATTATATCATTTGACGACGATTGGGGGAATGCCGATACTGGCATGGCTGGGATGCTACGGATTTATATGCAGAGCGAATGATGCGGCAGAACCATGTGTAATTTGCGATGTCCTAGGCGGGCGATAATTCCGTGGAGGGGGTGTGGAATCGATATTCTTTGTAGAAAGGGGAATCTACGGGCGGCGACGAGGCGGCGACGGCGACGACATAGCCGCCCGACCGACCCCCAGGCCCAGACGACGGGATGGCGGCGAGGCGGCGACGGCGACGAGGCGGCGACGAGGCGGCGATGGGGCGGCGACGGCGACTGCGTGGCCGCCAGATCGACCCCAATGCCCCGTTCCTTCGAACAGAAATCAGAACCCCCAAGCGCAAGACCTGCTTGGGGAACATCAGCATGAACAGAAACTTTCGGAGGCCAACGTGGAATTCTTGGGTCGGCGCCGCCAAGGGGTTCCAACGCCGATGCAATCCATCTGGGAGGACCGCCAGAAGTTTCTGTTTACGCAATATTTCCATCATCGAGATCAGTAGATTGTTCCTCACTTTCTCTGGATGATTCGATCGACTACACGCAAGAGTGACCCTGGGTAAGAGTGACCTTTGGTGCGCGACTTCTGGGGGGCCGCGGGGGGACAAAACACAAGCTCGCAGACGCTACAACCGCAACGCGCTCGGCGATCGGGAGACCCCAGTGGGCCCGCACCAAAGGTCACTCCGGCGAAGGGTCACTCTTTCGCGTAGTCGATACGAGCCCCCCTGCCTCCCCCCACCGGTCATCGACCACGTCGAAGTTGAACAGCGGGCCGGACTTGCCCCGAGCCTTCTCCTGGCGGGCCCGGCGGATAAAGGTGGGGGCAGAGGCGGCCGTTCGGCGGCCGATGGGTCCACGCGGCAGGGATAAAAGAATGTACAAGGCCAAATTTGGACGCCCGAGATGGGCACGGAAAGAATGGGTACAATGCCCAACAACAAATGTGGTCCCAAACCAACAGCGGCCACTGTTGGGCAGGCGGCCTTCTGTCTCAAATGGACACAGGTCGCGGCGACACCGACAGCGAGTCCTGTTCAAAATGAACAGGAACTGCTGTTGGGCATTGCACCCATTCTCTCCGTACCCATTTCGTTCGTGCCGGCCAGAGCTGGAACCCAATCGCGAAATCGGATCAGACCAACAGCGGATCAGATCCCGCTTGAATCAGGTCGAGCCTGTCCCCCTGCAGGGGCATTCTGGGAGACGAATGCAGCAAAATGCCAGAACATACCCCCAGAATGCACAACAAACATAATCAGAAAATCGTCCCCGGACCACGTTTGACTACTCTTGATTAGTCCTCCTGTACGGCAGGTCCGTGTCGTGACAACCCTGGCGTTGGTTCCTGATACAGCCCGGATCGTTCAACCTTGAGCGATCCGCCGTTTCCGGAACGTCCGATCGTTCAACATCGACCGATTCTGGGTCGCTGGCGGCGTTCAACGTTGAACGCTCGGGTCGGGCGAAAGGGTGGGATAGCAAAGGGGGGGTTTGAGAATCAGCTCACGTAGCTGATTCTCCCGGCGCCTCCCGGCGCCGGATGGAGCTACGTATCGAGGAATGGGCCCCTCGGTGGGGCCGAAACCAGCTGCATGCAGCAAATTTCGTAACCCCCCTTTCCCAATCCCCCCCTTTCGCCCGGCCCGAAACGCTGGCGGCGGGGTCGCCGCCGGTCGAAACGACGCGAGCCTACCGTAGGGGGACACGCCCGACCGAAGGCTGGAGTCGTCGCGACGTCGGCTCGGGAGCGGAGCGCCCCCTGGCTCGGCCCGTGCAGAGGCCGGAGAGAGGGGGCATCGGTTTTGTTCGTATCGGGTCGGCTCGGGATCGAGGTCGAAAGTCGAAGGGGTCGAGAGATCGAGATCGGATCGAGATCGAGGTCGAGGTCGGTGTCGGATCGAGATCGGAATCGGAGTTTGGGGGTCGGATCGGGTCGGATCGGACGGCGAGCAGCCCTGGAGAGGGTGCGGTGCCAGATGACACAGTGGATGGAGAGGATGGAGGCGAGGACGCACAAGCCAGCAAGGAGGCCTGTGAGGGCTCAGCAGCCGGAGATGCGCGAGGGGAGTGCGGCGGAGGAGCCGAAGATCTGGAGCTCGACGATGATGTGGAGAAATGTCGCGATAGGCAAGGTAAGCAGGAGGAAGCACACCCAGATCAGGAGAGACGGTTTCAGGAACAGGGGGAGCCACAGCAGCGTCAACGGCACGAGCAAGGGTGCAGAATGATGACGGGAAGGGTGATGACGGATGAAGATAGGGATGGGAGGAGGAAAGATGACGAAGGACTGCGGGCGCAGTATGAACTATGGACGGATCTTGAGAAGGACGGAAGGAGATGGACGCCGACGGAGGAGAATGGAAACGGCTGTGGGAAGCACAGGATGGAGAAGGAAGGATGAGGCGGTATCGATGGGTTGATGGAGGATTGGATGGATGCATGGGGAGGATGGGCAGGGGGAAAAAGAGTGTCGAAGATCGATGTAGGATGGATGGAGGACTTGTCTGGAGACACGAAAATCAATTGAGGGTGAGGAAGGTGGCGGTAGGATGGTGGACGAGGCGGCAACAAGATGGAAGAACGATTGGAAGGATGAGAGCGAACGGGGATGGCGAGGATGAGGGTCAGGAGCCAAGGATGCACAAGAGGGAGGAGGAAGGCGAAGAAAGCAGGAGGATAACGAGAAATGAGTACGAGTAAGATGTCGCAGGAGCGAGAGAGGATGATGACTGTAATCGTAAGGAGGCGGACCTGCTGACACAAACAGCGCAACAAGGGCGGTATCATTTGATGCGTGACCCCGGGACACATATAATAGATGAGGCGGGTTCACAGCATGAAGCAACCAGCCGAACGATGCTTGCCGACATGCGACGTTGTGGTGTTCAGTAGACTGCGTCAACATACAAAGCTTGACTGTAATACTCATGCTTGGGGGCGACACTTCAGCTAGACAAGCCGTCTCATTGAATATGAGTTCAACGGCTCTCTCCTTTATCAGCTCGTAGAACGATGTCGAGTGGGGAAGGATCAGATCCTCCTTGACATACCTGATGCGGCATAAGCATTCAGACGACGACACACGTCTTCATGAAACATACTATGGCGGAGCTGGGCACGACCGACACACAGACATACACTGGCAAGGGCATCTGCTCATGCACGTTTGAGGAAACAGCACGGCCATGAGGGGACCTGAGCCACAAAAGGGGGCGCCCTGGCGCTGCCGCGGTGT
Source organism: Prorocentrum cordatum (assembly GCA_963575745.1). Taxonomy (NCBI): domain Eukaryota; class Dinophyceae; order Prorocentrales; family Prorocentraceae; genus Prorocentrum; species Prorocentrum cordatum. The sequence continues at coordinate 364,761 of CAUYUJ010014251.1, read as the reverse complement.
CCTGAAACCATGGGTGTCATTGCTTGGCGCTGTCGGAGCACATCTCGTCAAGACTTCCCCAGACAGTTGGCAAGGACCCAGAACAATCACAATCTTCCAGATCACCTAACCCTGGCCATCGCTCGGACGTCCATTCCCTGTGTTTTTTTTCGGTTTCGTGCGTGGTTGTTTCGCCAAATGATCAAGGATGTCCCTCGATGGTCCTCGCCGAAGGAAGAGTGCACACGTCCGAGCGATGCCAAGAACTTTGTGCATCGCGCCCCACGGTGCACGACGCGCGATCATCTTCGAGCCCACGCGCCGCCGTCTTGGCGAAGAGCACCCGTTCTGGCACGGACCGCGCGGCGCGCGAAGCGTTGGTCGTCTTGTCGCACGCGCGGGCAACCTAGATCTTCAAGCACCAGCCTGGTGGCACTGCATCATAGGTCCTACAGGACAGTTTTTTAATACATGTGCTGTTTAAACATATGGGATGTTTAATAATGATTAATTTATGAATGAACTTATGCATGAAATCATCGCTGTTTTTAAATACTAAATCCCTGCATTTTGTATACATGATCCGCACGCGGAGCATGTATTGAAAACGGCACTGTAGCAGTAGGGAGCGATGTGATCAAGCCAATGTAGAACTGGAGTACCATAGTGAAGTATGCAGCTGATCATGTCGGCCAGGAGATAGGGCAGTCAGGCATCAATGCGGGAGCCTGTCAACGAGCGCTTCTTGGATACGATGCCATCTGGAGGGCCCAATCGAGCTCCAAGAATACGACAGGTTAGGTGCAAGCTCAACTGGGATAGGGTAAGGGAAACTTGTGGCTGTCAACATGCACTTGGTCAACTCAGATCCCATTCCATCCCCTCCAATATCATCCTCCACGTTTGCGTCCCCCTCCATGTCGAACCCGTGTCACTCGAAGGGCCCATTGCACCCAAACCCTTGATGACCCTCCTCCTCCTCCTCCTCCTCCTCCTCCTTCTCGGCTTCCTTCCCCTCTGAAGGGCGCGGGCGCATCAACTGGTCGACCATGACCGACCTCAGCTCCGGAAAGTCGGTCTTCTCCAGCTCGCCCTTGGCCTTCTGCAGGAACTGTCCTTGCACGCTCGGGCCCTCGGGTGCCCGGGAACGCCTCCTCCGCCTCTGGCAGATTAGCCTTGGCCGTCTCCTGGTCATCCTCCTCTTCTTCACCTCCCCCCCCATCCTCGAGTATAGACTGCTATTGCAGAGGGTTCATCGCGACGATGGCCTGCAGACTACCGCCGGGTTTCAAATCTATACCGCTGTGTTGCGACTCCAGAACGGTTGGATGATGACGCCAACGGAATCCAAAATGGCTCCCTGAGATTTAGAAATGCCCTCCGTGTTTCACCATCTGAACTTGAACTTATAGCCCAGCGAAGCTGCATTGCAACTTATTCACCAATCCACCCAGGGCAGGAGGAAGAAACATGAGGGGGTATGATCATGAGCATTGCATGGCATTTTCCTTCACAATCTGGCTCCCTGCGACTGCCAAGCCGACGCGCAACATGAGCCTGACCTCCACAACCCGACAACAAACAAAAGCGAACTGCTTCCAGGCCGACCAGTTCCATGATCTGCTCGACCCTCCCAACTACCCTCCGCCCCCCGCCATCCCATCCACCTCCCCTTGAACAGCCCCCTGCCCCCACCAGGCGGCGAGCGAGGGGGGGAACTGAGAAGGAGAAGGCCTTGTCTGAAGGCTCGGAAGCCCCCCCGCCTTCTGAGAAGGCGCCAGGGCTTCTGAGAAGTCCCGCCGCCTCCTGAGAAGGCCTTCTCCTCCTCACTCCCGCCCCTCGCTCGCCGCCGACCCACACCATCCTCGCCTTGGCTATATTCCTCTGCAAATGTTCACTTTATCGGAAACGCCTGGTGGACCCCCCCGTACATGCATCCCGGCCTGGGCGGCTCGGAGGCGCCAAGAGGAAAGGCCCCCACGGGCCCTCCGGAGGCTCCCGGGAGGCTCCCATGGAGGCTTCCGCGCGCATCGGCACAGCCCGAGAGCGTCCCCCCGACTTTCACAGGGGCCTGAAGATGGGCCAGGCAGCCCCCAAGACGCACCAGGCAGGCTCCAAGAGGGCCCCCAAGAAGGGCCCCCAAAAGTGAAATCGCCACCAATCCTAAGAAAGCGTACACGTTTGAACTTGTCGCTTTCGTACCTTGACGCCGTCTGAGACGACCCAAGAGGTCCTCAACATCGCCCCAAGACGGCCCAAACAACCCGCAAGAAGACCCGAAGACGGCCCAATACGGCCCCAGGACAGCCCAAGATGCACCCAAAACTGCCCAAGAAAAGCCTCCGAGGACCCACAGAGGGACCCAGAACAGCCCAAGACGGCCCAATAACGCCCAAGCTTGCCCAGGAAGCGCCCAAGACGGCCGAAGGGGGCCCCAAGAGGTCCCCAAGAGGACCAACCGCGGGCCCAAGAGGCCTCCAAGCGGCCCCCACGGACCTTCGCCGCTGCCTCCAAGAGAGAGGGGCGGACGAGAAGCGACAGGCGCCTCGCTGTGGGCACCATGGGTCCTGTGAGCCGTGGCCCCTCCAAGTCCTGAGCCCCATGAGACCTTCGAGCCGCATGACCCCTGTATGCGCCTTGGGAACCCTATGATTAGGTCGGGCGTGTCCCCCTACAGGGGGATGTTCGACGAAAAATAAAACATACGCCAAAAGTACCACAAAAGGGTCAAAATATACTCACAAAGTGGTCCCCAGACTATGTTTGTACTATTTCTTTTATAATTTTGAGGGTATTTTTTTGGTTTCGTCGAAAATCCCCCTGTAGGGGGACACGCCCGACTTAACCCTATGAACTCATTGCCGTATGAGCCCCCTGAGCCGCATGAGCCCGACCGGGCCCTACGGCCCCAAGAACCCCATGAGCCCCTCTGGGGCCCGCTGCCCCAGAAGCCGCACGAGCCCTGCGGTATTCCTGCTCCGTGCAGCCCCGTGGCCCTCACGGCCATGACGGGCCGCGAGCATCGCACACAGGACCCGCAAGAACCGCATCGCCCGTGAGTCCACGTGAACCCCGTCGGCGTTGTGACGCCCAGGACCCAATCATCAGGCCAGCGAGCCCCAGTGGGGCTCTCTGACCCCAGCGCGTTTCGCCAACCCTGTGGCTCCCGTGGCCGAATTCGATCTACGAGTCCCTGAGCCCACCTGGCGCTTGATAGCCCTGTGATCCCAATGAGGCACTGAGCACCGTTAGTCCGATCAGCCCCACGAGCTTCATAAACGCCAGTGCCAATGCGCGCCGCGGCGCTGGCGAGCAGCGGTCGCGGCGCGCGATCCCTGGCGCCACTCGGCCCATGTTTTGCAGGGCGGCGCGAAACGAGCCAGTAACGTCACGTGTGGACAGGCACACACATGCCTCGAAGAGACCCGAAGAAACATCCCTGATTTCTAATCAGGGGCCCTGCGGACCCCCCCCTTCCGAAGCGGGGTCGCTGGCGCCCAGGGCTCCCGGGCGCCTGGAAGTCCCTGCCGAGCAGCGCAGCCGGGTCGGTGGCGGTCCCAAGAGACCCCCGAGACGGTCCAGGATAGCCTCCAGCGGCCCCAGATTCCCGGCCAGACACCCGAAAATGACCCGAATAGCACCCCCAGGAGGCTTTGGAAACGCAGAGAAGCTTGATTGTCGTAAATTGTTGTGAGATTTCGGGCTACTTGGCTACTCGGTCTTCCGGGCGTCCGAAAACGCTCGCGATGCATCGCCAATCGCCCCAGCACGACCCCAAATCCGGACACCCAAAGAAAGCCCCAATAAGGCCCAAGAGGGCTCAGAAACTGCCCAGAGAGGGCCCCATGACGGACCCGAGACCACGGTTAGCCCGAGGACCCCCCCCAGAAAGGCGCCAGAGACGTCTCCACCGGCGACCAAGGAGCCCCTTAAAGGCTCTTGCGAGGTCCTCCAGAAGCTCGCCTCGGAGGGGCATTCGCAAACAAATCTGAGGAGGACGGGGAAGGGTTCGCGGGGCCATTCAGGCAAGAACGGGAAAGACGACGAGGAAGAGGAGAAGGAACAACAAGATGATAACGATGACAGTGGAACTTGCAATCCAGAGCGATCGCTGCTTTGACCGATCTACTTCATTATGTTTGCAAGCTGGGCGTGAAGGACCAAGGTGTACGGAGCGAAACACACAGTCCATATTGTATGTCTATGTCGATGTATACCTATACACAGTTAATATGTATATATATGTATGTATAATGTATATATATATATATATGTATGTCTATGTCTATGTCTATGTCATTGACTATGTCTATGTCTGTGTCTATATATATACCCAGTCGAAAGTGAGCCTGGTAGACCAAATATGGCATATAGCCTGGCAAATTGCATCCATCGCTCTGCTGTGAAGGTACAGTATGAGGGGTGGATGAATAAGATGGGATAAGATCGATGTAATGATCTTTCCAGCACATAGCGAACACTCGCGGTGTCCGGGCAAATAGGGCGCGCGTGCCTTGGGCCAAAGGCAACGGCGCGCGAGCTATGCTCCCGACACTGTAACATCTCCCAAAGAGCTACCCTTAAAGTCGGGAGGGGAGGAGACGGAGAGCATAGTCGCACGCAAAGATCGCGCGCACGACTGTTTGCAAAGAAAAGAAAACAGTGCGTACAGTCTGGTCAAACAGTCAAACACCAGACTGTAAGGCGAGTTTCCTCGCAAAGTATTTCACGCAAATACAGGACAGCCCCTTCAAACAATGAAGGGCTATCGGCTCAGTTAGAGGTAAGCCAAAATTAGGCCATACCTCACCAAGCAAATGTGTATTAAGGCAAAGAGCCTGAGTTGTACGAAGCCGGCTCGTTGCCAGGCGTGAAATATAAGGCTCGTTTCCGAGCAGCTAAAGGGGCGCCTTTATAGTAGGCGCCCGTGCTGGCAAACTGGACCGCGAGGGCAACAAGGACAGACTAAAATTGATTAGACTTAGGTTTGTCTCTGTCCTCGGGACCCCGAAAGGGAACAAATTGCTTCACGTCATACTTAAATGACTGAGTGCCTGACATCACTTCCAGAAGCAGCTCCCGATCGATGCTTCCCTTTGTATGCCCATCTGCGGTCATATCCCTAGTATCACACCATTGTACGTTATGTACTATACCTATATCCATGAGCTCACGTATCCAGCTGATATGTCCAAGCAGAGTCCGTTCTGTAGGTATTTTGAGATCCCTGCTTGATAAAGATTTGTAGACGGACTCGGCGTCTATGGTAAGAGAGACTTTGATAGCAAGGCCTCCAACTTCACGCATGTCTCGTAGTTGTCGTGGAGTCAAAGCCCCTGCCTTAAGCTCGTGGAGAGTAATGAGCGTAGGGTAACACTCATCAAGGTTATGTGCGGCTGCAAGTGCCTCCGCAGCATAACTGGACCTCACCTGTAATCGGTGTGATTTGCATAGTCCGTCACAGAGGTGAACGACGGACTTGCCTTGGGGCGAGTTTCCTCGCCGTAGTGCGTTGGCCCCGCGTATGCCGTAGCCCTTGGTCTCGTCATCCTCCTCCCCGGTAAGCTTCCGATACCCCGAATCGCTATGGATGTCAACTTCATTCGTCGGCTTCATCCGAGGGAAGGTGATACGTTTCGGACTGCTGATCAGCTTTCGCGTCACAGCATTCAAACGTCTGACTTGCAAATTGGTGGGCTCTTGAATTTTCTGAAGGGAGACCACATATACCATGAGCCAGATTTGGGTAAGAAGGGCATAGGCGAGGGCTCCTCGCAGGCTGGCGAACATGTCGGCAATGAGTTTCGTGGCTTTGGCGTCGGCCGCCGCTCCTGTAAGTTCTAGGTGTGTGATAGGACGTAGTTGTTTAATATGCTCGTCCTGGTCCATGATCGCATCTCCCTGATCATTCTTAGTGTAGCGAACGGCGCAGTTCGTATATGTGTGCTTGTTGAGCTTGCATTTGCCAGATACCTTTTCGACGCGTTGTACATAGTCGTCTATATTTTTCTCTAGACCTGTCATGTTAACATCATCGACATGGTTTGCCGTCAGAAGGTCTTGGCTGAATTCAAATTCAGGATCGTAGCTGGTCGGTGTAAGTCCTATAGCTCGTGTGGTCGTACGAAGTTTGAGAGAGAACGCTCTTGGAGCGTCCTTAGTACCCTTTCCTGGTTTGAGGCATCTAAGACAGCGTCGACTTTCGTCGTAGGATGAGAAGCCGGGTAAGGTACGAAGTACCTGAGCGCTTCCTGGTGGAAGAGTAAAGCAAACCATGCGAGTTTCCTCGCCGATGGCATGGGCAAGTTCCTCATAGGTCAAACCTTTTCGGAACGCCTTATCAATATCCATGGATGCTAAGATCCACTCTGGATGACATGCCGCTTCACTTGCCAGGAGTCGTTGGGACTGCCTTCGGGCGGTTCCCGAGAATGTTTCCACATCAAAAGCCTCAGTATCCATAAATCCACGAAGGACCAGTCTGAGACGAATGGTTTTAACGTTCTCGGTACCCATCTTTACGAACTTCCACTTGTATACGTATCTGGATGTCATGATGTTGGAAGCTTTGGATAAATCGTACATCTCAAAGCATCGGTTATCAATCCAGATTTTGAGCTCAGTATATAAGGCTTCACTAACCTCCTTTGGATGTGCTGCTATGTCGGCTTTGGTCAGTAGATCATCTTCTTTAACAACCACAGCACGTTTAGCAGCAGAGGATACATATACTCTCATCGTTGCGACCATATCGGTATCGAGCTGTGCAAGTTGAGTCTGATCCAACACTATTTTTGACATTTCTGATGTAAAGCATAGTTCAACGTAAGGACCGCATTCATCACTGTCTAGAAAGTAGCTCTCGTCAGTTGTGTTTGAACAAAGCGATACTAGACAGGACTCACATGATTTCGGCTCGTCTCCGAGCATATCTGATGATGTGATATCATCTTCGTCCACAAATGCTGAAATCAAAACACATTGGTCGGGCAGCATAGTTGTTGGGACGCAATAAAGATAATCATCGGTAATCGTCGTAGGATGAAGGTCCATACGTAGCTCGTCGTACCACTCTTCCAGCATCATAGCTTCAATATTGTGTTCCTCATTTTCCTCATAGATTGTCGACAGACGGCCTTCGCTCGGCGATGAAGCATCTGGTGTGTCTGGAGAAGGCCTGTTTCCAGGCGACTCGTGTTCTCCAGACGTGTTGCTTGGATGCTGATATTTAGCCAAATCGTCGTGGAATCCTAAGGAAGGGACACGTGAAGTCAAGCATTGAATAAGTCTGGAGTGAGTGCTACCAGTGATCTGAGAAATGTGTAAGCCAGTGCCCACACATTCGTAATAGTGGAACGCCGGGCTGATGTCGTTGTCATAGTGGATCAGCGTAGACCCGGTGGCGTACTTTACTGCAGGTAGGCTTGACACATTCTTAGCCAATCGAACTGCTACTACATGTTCTACTCGGAAGTAATTTCGTACGAGATACTGTCGTGCTAAGTGTGCGCGCGGGTGAAACTTGCTGTCGTCTGACAGATTAAGGTTTCCCTTTGTAATCGGGGATGTACCCGAAAACTTTGGCAGGTTTCCCTGCGCTGAGGTGTGCCACATAAGCAAGGACGGTTTGCATGGCCATATTATCCATGCCAAGTTCCCGTGTGAGGAGACATTCGATGTATAGTGTGTGACGAGCATCAGGATACATCACAATTACCTCACGAGATCCTGCCTTGACAACAATATGTCCTCTTTCAGGCACATTTCGGATCACCGGGAATGGGCCATTCCAGCCTCCATGGTCGTCCTTGGTGGCAGTAGGTCGGTGGTAGTCGACCAAATCCCCTGATGAGTAGAGGCGAGCACCATCAGGAGTCGTCTTAGCCCTAAGAGCCCGATTTGTCTTGGCCACAGCAGTAGCCTGAGTTATAGCTTCTAGGCTGACTTCCCTTACACGACGTTCTCGTTCGTGCCCTGAAGTCTCGGGTCCCTTGGGAAAGTCAAGGGTATCGAGATCAGGAAGGAAGGAGGGCCGACGTCCTGTGTGTGCCTGATATGGCGATACTCCGTTATAAAACGTAAACGCATTAGTAACGAAGATGCCTTCCGCCAATACTCTAGTGAATACAACAGGGATGTTGTGTCTATTCGATTCTTCCTCAATCATGTGGAGGACGCCTCTGAGAATGCCGTTTCGTGACTCAATTGAAGTCGCGTGTTGGCCAGGTGCTCGGATACGAAGTTCCGTGCCCTTATTGGCCATCATGGTTTTAGCGGCATCGTTATTCAGGGCGCCTTCTCCGTCTGAGTATAAAACTTTGAAGGGTCCGTGATAGGCAATCCAGCAATAGTGGTAGGCGTCGATGATAGCGTCACGTTCTCTGTCGGAAATTTCTAGGCCTGCTGCCAGGCGAATACAACGATCCATAATATGAAATATGGTCCGTTTCTTGTAAAACATGAGGTCCATTTCCCCTTCATCGAGCCAGTTACCAGGAAGGCTCACCGATGGTAGCGTTGAGTTTCCTGGACGTTCCCATGCTCTACATTCCCGACAGGTATCACAGACTTCCTTGATCATGTTCAGTCGAACGTTATCAAGCCCCACCTTTTCGAGGATTAGCCTCATCTTTGGCTCCTTCGCATGATACCATCGCAGATGCAGTTTTCGGAGTTCCTTTTTCACGACATGAGGTTCGTGACTACGGAGACTCTGTAGACTGTGTTGGATGTCGAATCTCGTCCAGTCGGGTAGTCGTGGAGCCCCAGAGCCGGTGGAGGCAAGAGGGTTCCTTGTAGCTCTCCGTAGTTGGTCCCCTGTGTTAACTGCGTCTGGAGGTGGTGGTACGCCTTGTAGACGGCCGCGGCGGGCCGCTACCTGTGGCACTTCGCTAGAAGACGCAGAAGGCGTGTTTCCACGCTCGGGGGCGTCTCGTAGCATGTCGTAGCTGCTGGCACCGGATGTCGGATCGACGTTGCCGAAGGATCGTGGTCGCGGTGGCCTGGCATGTGCGCCTCGACGGCCACCTGAAGCTGAAGCTTGGCCCTCACCAGGTTTAGGTAAGGGTTTCCACCAAGCTGGCACAGTTTTGCCTTCGGGGTCGTGGTCGTCTGGTAGTTTAAATGGTTCAGCAAAACGACATTTACCAGGTTCGGTATCGAGGTGGTTCTTAACACCCTTGCTTCTCGTAAGATCCCTCTGACATGCTGGACATGGCCAATATACAGAGATGGAATCATGATATTTACACTGCGTAGGGTCTCTGTTATGGCTCGGACTGTCCTTTCGGACATTGTCGATGCATGCCGGGCAAGTAGCCACCTTTGGGATGATACGATCACCGATGCGTCTCATACCTTCGCCTGGTTCAGCTTGATCGGGAAGGTCTGTAGGATAAGCATGTGCGGTACTTATAGGCGCGTTTCCGCGCGTGGTGTCAATGGCTTTCGCCAGATATACAGCTTCCACGAAGGCAGACTGCAGTCGTCGGGTGTATTTTTGCGCCAGTGAAAGCTCGATATTGCACGGTTGTGCGTGCACATGCTGACCGTTACACTTGAGTCGCTCAAAGGGTTTAAGAATTGTCTCGTCGTTGCTGGTGATATTTGTCGGCTTCTTAATATAGTCACCAGTCGTGTCTTTAAGTCCCGTAGCGCATTGGTCAATGCGTACGGTTGTAATGCGTGGTCGGTTGGCAAGCTTCTTCCATGGAGAAATATTATCTACCCATGTTCCTGTAGGTTGTTCGCGTATAAACCACCTCTGAGAGTCATCTTGGGTTACAGCAATTTTACCACAATAAGTTATGTGTGGTAAGTCTTCTCGATGGTGCTGTTCCCAAGAGTTGTAGTTGACTTTGTAGTTGTAGTAGGATGGTGGTCCTGTGGTGCGACAGCTGGGTTGCAGTATGGCAAGTAGTGCGTAGCATATAGCAAAGTAATGGTCTATAACCTGCTGCACCGAGGGGTCTCCCAGGTCGACATATGTAGTCTTGTCCAAGTTGCCGCCTGAGGAAAGTCCCCTTGAGAAGGCAAGCTCTGAGATGCCACCCTCACCGCCACAAAGCTCCAACATATCCACGCAGTTGTTATGGCCATAGCATAGTGTAGCAACTATGCTGTATATGTTAGCGTGTGTGTCGGGCATAGATGTGGGGAGGGTAAGGAACAGGTCATCGTCCTCGTCGGAGCTTATCAGCTCAACAGGGACGTCAGTACTCCAGGTTGCCATAAGATCCTGTCCGAGTCCTGACAAGTCGTCGCCGCAATCGTCGCTTCCGTCTTCAACGTGCTTTTTAATGCGGCGAGGCTTGATGCCTGCTTCCTTTTCGGCTTTGAGCCTCTCCTTCTGTTTTATACGCGATTCAGTGGGTAAAGCTTGCTCGTCTTGTTCGTCGGTCTGTGTACTCATTGTCGTGGTTGCATGGGTACATGCGTCAATCGCCAGAGTCGGGAGGGGGAGAGAACAGTCATCTATGATGACGCGTCGATGTTTCTGTGGTGATTGAGTCGGCTCGTTTCCGAGCAAGACCGGTTCCTCGGGTTGCCAATACAACCGAGTACTGATGTTGGCAACCCCTGCAGGTAATGGTGCATGCCAATCATATCCTGTTGGTTGATCGGTAACTGAGATATCCTGAATAACCGCATTGGTTTCCAGGTTGATTGTTACACGTCAGATGACTTCAGACCATTTTGGTCCTCCTTTATTAGTCGTCACGTAGTGATGGATGTTATGGTCTGTGCGTGTATACGTATTTAAGTATACGGGCACGTTTCCGTGCGTGGTGGTGCTCCCCAGGATGTTGTCGTTCAAGTGACGGATGAGTGTAGTACGTGTCTGAGCTCGCCATTCAGCATGCCGTACTGTATGGCCGCACCAATCCAAGACATGTTGTGGTATTGCCTGCTTACAGGTACATGCCCACAGCTTCGAGCTAATCGGTTTTGATGATGCTACCTGCATATAAGTACCGCTTGGTGTACTGTCTTGCATATTGAACCGAATACCGAAATGACACAAACGCATCCGTATTACTGACAACTTTAGATCTTCCAGAGTATCACGTACTGGAGATAACTTCCAAACATATCCTGGGGGACCAAATATTATGATCTTCATGCGGAGTTTCTTGGCTTTTATCAATAGGTTCTGGATACGTGACCAATGTGGGGCCACTCTCTTTCCTGGAGTTCTTACGTACCAGTCACCCGGAGTACTGATCCATATGAGAGTGTAATCTCCACTGATCACCGCACCTAGGTAGTTTGTGCCCACGCTTGTCATAAGTTCGTTGCGGGAAATACGATCACAAATATAACCTCGTGTGCGGAGGTCGGCGCATGCCTCCCTCGTATCTTCAATGACAAAAGCCCTCTTACTACGGCAGGTAACCCCGCTGTCCTTGTTACCCCCCGGCTTTTTAGCCAACAGGCAAGACGACGAGGGGGCGACGTCGCCCTGCCATCTTCAAGATGAAGAGGATGCGCCTACACTATCTGCCAGCATCTGGGCTTCCCTCAGATGCTGGAGCTCAGCACTGCAGCGCGCCGTGGCCTCAGAGGCGGATTGCTCCGCAAATGCTGTCAGCATCGATGGATTATCCATCGGCTGTTTCAGCACGCCTTTGGACCTAGCGTCGCTGACCGTATGCAATTCACGATTAGTGTATCCCATCACTATTTTACGGCGGGACTGTACAGCGTCCATGGGTACACTACCACCATGCAGGGCCAGTGTCCTGGCAACAAAACAACCGAACGTCTCGAGATCGTCGATGTTGTCGCCTCGCATGGTGGCCTTGGCGAGCGTCTCCATCAACCCCTGGGGCAGGTTTCCCTGCAATTGGTTGCGCTCCTGCGCTGGGGTCGGCTCGCCTGTCAGCACTGTCTGGAAGGACGTGCTGCTTGAGCTCGAGGCGGGTTGCCCCGCAGCTCCAAAACAATCACACCTGATCGACAGATGCCCTGACGGCAACTTTGTCGTCGGCATGATTTTGGAGCCTTCTGGGAGCTCCATTTTGACCTGCCCCTTACCAGGGAATATCAGCTTTTCCTGGCCTCGTTCAAGCACGATGATCGTGCGTTTGTCCTGCATACTATCGAGACCTAGGATGGCTGGCAGGTCCTTGCCACAGCCTGACACAATGTTCGTCTTGTATGAATCGAGTTGGGCCGACCCCTGGTACTCGCAGGCAATACTGAATGTGCCTACGGTATCCGCTGGGGCCGACCCTTCTCCCACTCCGTTGATATTCAAACGAGAGCGGGGCTCGAACGTACAAGTACGGCCATGTGCCTCGGCAGCCTGGACGAACTTACGGCTCGTGTTCTCGCCCATGATGTTGATCTTCGAACCGACGTCGATGAGTATGGAATTCCCACCATCATCCAAGAACGTCTTACTCGGCTGCTTGATGTGCACAGTTTCTGAAGTGTCGGCTGTGTCGGTAGGCGGGTTTCCCCGCGGCGCAGTCGTACTCCCTGGCGGGTTACCCCGCATGACACTGGCATGCGACTCGCTCTCGGCCATGCGTGCCAGGTCAATGTACTGGAAGTACGACACGTGCTGGGCGTGATCGCCACGCTCCTCCGGCCAGTTGGCATACTCATCACGTATGCTCATATACTGCTCGCGGGTCGTGCGCCTTACCAACGTTAGGTACGAGTGAAGGGCGATGTCTTGCAGCCCCTCGTTCGTGATGTGATCCCGGTACCGCAGCCACTCCTCGAACTCCTCATTCGTCGCTGAGATATTGACGGCCCTGGCCGCTGTTGCTGCTGGCGCCACTGAGGATTCTGATAAGTCTAGCGACGGACTATCAGTTTCAGGATTGTTGGCACGCAATACACGCAGCTGATCAGGGTCCAGTGACATCTCAGCCTCACCTCCACTCTGGGGAGACATCTGAGGAGTATCATGCAGGTTTCCCTGCTGAGGCGCCGTCATCGGGATAAGCTGATCAAAATATCCCGTTTCCATAGGCGGCCTTACCTCTTCAGGCAGGTATCCCTGCTGTTGTGACGGAACTGTCTGCATAGCTAGCATCCCGGACGTCATCTCCTCCACCATGCTCCTCAGCTCCCGCAGCTCTCTCGCTGACTGCTCAGGAGTCTGACTAAAGGAGCCGGCCCATGGGAAGGGTGATGCTATAATGCCAGGTGCTCGACAGATAGCACATGGTGGCTGCTGGGGATCTCCCTCGCGCTGATTTGTAACGTGCCCTCGTGGAATAGGTGATTGCACCTCAGGCGGTAAACGCTATCCCGGGCTGATATTCTTCGAGGTATACCGCGCAGGTATCTTCCATCCCAGTAAAGACCTCTACGTCTGCTGCCCTGGGATATACCCGCCGCTGCCTCTCCAGTACCGTCTCGGAGGGCATGAAGGCTGATGGGGGTGTCCCCGTTGGATTCAGCACTTCCTGCACTTCGACATTTGGCATGGAAGTGGTAGCAGTCACGGCGGGCGAGTTTCCTCGCAAAGGTGAGCCCCTGTTCCTCACCACATCAAGTGCAGCTGCACGTGACTGATCCCGTACGCTTTGCACCGCCTGCCTTCTCCTGAAGCATGCCTGCTGAGTGTGGTGCGTCTGCCTGATGTAGTCAGGCACGCCCCTACTGCCAGACGATATTGAATGGGCAGTGGGCTGGACAACCACCTCTGGTGATGTTGGTGAAGGCATGAAGGCCATGTGCGGGTACATGGAATGGTCACTGCAGCGCACATTAGTGAGGTTATGCATCTGATCCGCCAATTCACGAACAAATTTGTTCGGAACCCTTGACCCATCAGGGTATAATGGCGGGTTCATCTGCGCTGGTGGTGGCCTCTGGCCCTGAGACATGCTCGGATGGGCATTGAACGCCGGGATAAAGGCTCGTTGCCGAGCAGGATCCCGTGGGTTGGGACCCTCAGGCTCCCAGGACCAGGCTGGCCTCCACCTCTGCCCACTTGGGTGAGGCAGATTATGGCTCTGCACCTGCTGCACCGCGGCCGCCACTCTTGAGCGATAGTCGTCAGGTACACCCGCCCTGTGGTGGCTTGGTGTGCCAGGCAGGTTTCCCTGCTGACTCGTTGGCGTGCCGGGCGGCATCATGTTGAGGAGGGCTGTGCTGTGTTCAGCCCTAGCCGCAGCTATCCTCTCCATGAGAGTGCCGTTTGTGGCAGGGCGGACAGGTGTCCCGAATGGGGATTGTGCCGGTGGTGTGCCCAATGGAGTCATGCCCCTTGGAGTGTGCATGCTCTGAGTAGGGCTTCCATGCATTGGTTCAAACCGAGCAGGTCCGCTTGTAGGCAGGTTTCCCTGCATGGCCTGACGATTTCTCGTAGCCATAGCGGACATTGCTCCCTGGCCTGCGGCCCAGGGATCCTGCTGGTATAACCTGTCCGCCAGCTGTTCTACCTGGTCAGGGTTCAGCGCGGCTGCGATCTGATCCAGGTCCGAGGTACTGATGGCCTGCCAAGACACGGCACTAGGCCCTTGGCTTGGGGCACGGCTTGGAGCCGCGCTCCCGGCCTCACTCTCGGTAATCATGAAGATCCGATAGATCTCAGGCTGGTTTCCCAGCTGGGTAGGGCTGTAGTGGTCCCCAACTTCTCTGTGGAGGTAACCCATAGGGGGGTCAACGCCCCCTTGGTCTCGGGACCACTGGTACTTAACGCTGGAAGTACCAACGTCAGCCCACCTGTCAGGAGCAGACATCGTTGCGACAGAGACTCGCGCATGGCGGCTCCCCAGATACTCTGGATTACGCCATTGCCTTCCTGTGGTCAGGTCCTCTACATGAGAGATGTAATACGGTTCAATGATACCGTTATCTCCCTCGGACAAGAGGACTCCGTTATCGGACCAACAGAACTTCATACCATCTTGTATGGCCTTACGCCAATCTACGAAGATGATGATGTCTGAGTCTGGGTCCCACCCACTGTTCACGGCACGGCGGCGAACTGTCGGCACGAAGTGAATGTGCGACCGGCCTGTCCCCTTTTTCTTCGTGTTATGCTCAGGTCTACAGGACAGGCCGTGCCACATAATCCCTTCGAAGGCGTGCCATCGAGTGCCATGCATAGCAACATCGGGGTATGGGGCCGGTCTCCCGGCAGGTTGGTCGCACAGCACAATGTAGCTGTACAGCGACCATGGAGCTTTCAATTCCCATGAATGCCCCTGAGAGGCGCGGACGAAGATAGCGGGCTCTCCGGAGTCCCGCATCAACACCTTGAACTGTAGGCGCTGTTTTTCCTCTCCGTCTGGTTCGCGGACATGGACAACTGCCATCATGATGGCTGCTAGTTGGTCAACCGAGCGCCTACATAGATCCTCGTTGATGATCTTGGCCTCGTCATATCTTGGATTATACCCAGCGTGTCTTGATTGACCTGTGTTCCATGGATAACGGTCCACGAGTTCCACTAGGTTAACCCAACCGTCATGATCATCGAAAGATTCCAAGCGCCACACAGGATTGTGTCGCTTGTCTGGCGCATGTCTGCATATCCTGCTGAGAGCTTTGCTCAGCTGTTTGAGAATATCATTGGATGTGGGAAGGATTCCAGCTTTCCTGCATTCCTTCATGAATGTCTCATCCACCGAGCGTATCGGTGGGAGCTTCCGAAGCGCAAGTCTATCCCTGATCACATTTGGAGTCCCACT
The DNA here is from genome assembly GCA_963575745.1 of Prorocentrum cordatum. Classification (NCBI taxonomy): domain Eukaryota; class Dinophyceae; order Prorocentrales; family Prorocentraceae; genus Prorocentrum; species Prorocentrum cordatum. The sequence continues at coordinate 349,123 of CAUYUJ010014251.1, read as the reverse complement.
AGTGAAGGACGTGTCACCTGGGTGGTGCAGCTGAACCACTGGCGGGTTTCCCCGCATCGGAACCTCTGTTGCTGAGGAGGCTGCGGCTCCAGAAGAGGAGGAAGCTGCGGCGGCAGCGCCTGGCGGGTTTCCCCGCGGAGATGCGCGACTGGCGCTGCCCCTGATCTTCGGCACCCAGGTACCCCTCGACATAGCACCTTCATCGGACCTCCTGGAACGAGCCGCCACAGGCGAAGCTGGCGCAGGTGCATACCCACTGCGCTCGAAAGCTGCCGCCTTTTTCGCAATGGAGCTGCTGCGACTAGGCGGGCGTCTTCGTTCCTCCATAGGGTCCTGAGGTTGCTGCTTGGGCACAGACGCTTGTGTAGGAGTTGTGCCAATCGGCGGCCTCGGAGTTTCAGTTCGAGGCACCTCCATCTGCACGTCTGGCCCAGGGTCCTGAGGGCTCGTCTTCGGTTTCGGCACCGAGGACGGCTTAGGTGTCGGGGGTTCACTTTTGGCCTTCGAAGTTAGTGGGAGTGGGGGCCTCGTAGCCCTCTTCATGTAGATCTTACTAGAATCCCCCAACATCTTGCGAATTGCCTCGCGAGTGCGGTCTTCTGCTGTCCGCGTACGCTCCTCATCCTCCGCCACACGTTGAGCCTTTATATCATCCTTGATTGTCGGTTCTGGTTGTTGGGACTGGCTAGAGACGCCAGGCGAGTTTCCTCGCATACTAGGAAGACTGAAGAGCGCGTCTTTCTCTTCCTGGGTCATGGCTACCAGTCCCCTTGGAACCGGGGTAGGCTTTTCTTCTTCTTTCGGATCCAAGTGGCTCAAGATCCCGAGACGACGACTCACTTCTGCAATTTCTTCCTGTGTCATCGGGATAAGTTGCGGATGGCCCTCTTTATGAAGGGTTTTGCCCCTGTTGGGGCTCAGGCCTTCGTTGTTGCCAACGGGGCATCCTGGCCTGTGGTTCTGGAACGGCTGGGAACAAGGTCCGCATGCTGCGTGAGGCCTATACTGCTTGCGCGCCGCGATAATATCTCGCAACTGAGTCCGCGCTTCTTGAATTTCAGGGCGGCGGATATTTGTTGCAAGCTGATAGCCTCCGCGGATGGCCTTGCCATCACTGTCCCTATAGGCAGGGTTGCCCTTGCCGAAGGCCGAGTGTTCCCCTTTTCGGCGTCTTGGGTCGTTGTGCGGAAGTAGCTGGCCACCTCTCCTGAGAGCGTGTTCTTTTGGGCCAGCCTGCCTCCACTCACGAGGAAATCGAGCCTGTGGATGTGGCTCTTCTCTGACGCGCGTATGGGAACGGGATCTTATGGTGTTCTCATCAGAGGAAGCTGCCGAAGCAGCAGGAGCGGCACCCGGTGGAGGTGCCTGAGGAGGCTCCTGTGCGATCCCAGATGGATGGTCCGATGGGGGCAGGTCTCCCTGATGGGTGGAGCTCGGCGCAAATGGCGCTTGTGCCGATGGTGATGATGATTCAGACTCATCAGGATCGAAGTCAACCTCTTCCTCACCATTCACGTCCATCATGAGGATGGTGACGTCATCCTCATCTAACCCGCAACCATCGCCTTCTACTTCTTCTGATGTCGAACTACCGATGATGATGGCCATTGGCGTATCTGGTACAGGCAGGTTTCCCTGCATAGCCGGCGTCTGTGCGTCGCTCGGCTGTCCCGGAGTAGGAGGCACTGTTGTCGGCTCAGGCTCGTTGCCGAGCACAGGCTGCCCAGCAATGTTACGCATGGCCGTATGGTTTGGCCTCATTCCCACCGCCTGGAGACCCCATCCTGGCGGAGGAAGATCATGACCGCGCATAGCAATAGCCATTTCTAGAGCATTACGCCATCTACCACGGGAGTATATCAAGTGTCTCTGCACGTCCTGAGGATGCACGCTGTCAATGAGAGTCAGAGCTGCCAACAACAGCTCTGAGCTACCGCAAGCATCAGTATCCTGTTCTGTCATAATGTCAGCTTCGATATGTTCTTGACTCTCAGGATAACCAGTTATAAGTATCTCATGCATCCTCATGAGGGTCTGCAAAAGGGTGCGTGGTCCATATTCGCCTGGAGCAAGCGAACCAGGAGGTATGAACGGAGTATCTGGTTCGCCTGCAATGAAGGCCTGAACAAATGCCTGAGACTCCATTTCAATTAAGTCTTCAGTGGTCTGGGGATATTCTCCCATCAGAGACGGCCTGTTTCCAGGCGGGATTTCGGGCGGAGGTTCGAGGTTCCGTTGAACCTCGGAAGGCGAAGCCTCTATAGTGGTGTCCTCGTCGTCGCTCTCGTAGGCCATGATGTTGCCTGGGTTCCCGAACATCCAGTCGTAGAAAGAAAGAGGCTGGTTTCCCAGCGTACCGTGTTCCACGGGAGTAAGCTCGTTACTGCCCATAACGAACCGGCGGACGTACTCGAGGTAGTACGCGTACAATCCATGACCATACGCTTCGAGCTCGTCGACGTTGTCCATGCCAACAACCCAAATGGAAAATATTTGCTCCATAGCCTGAAAGTCCTGGAGGCTCAGATATTCAATGGGTGGTTCACTTGAGCCAAAATTGACTTCGGTCGACCTGCCCTTTCCATTTCCCTTCACTGGACAATCTCGCACAAGATGATCGGAACTACCACATTCATGGCATTTGAGAACCCGGCCGTCTCTACCTCGCGGGTTTCCCCGCCTACCTTTGCCTTTTCCTGAGGTCTATCTACGGCCTTTACCACGGCCTTGTCCCCCAAAGAATATCTCATCATGTTGTTCATCTGAGAGCCTCTGGAGAAATGCCGCGATACCTCGTCCGTTCAACCTCCGACGACCTCGCTTGCCTTTACCCTTTCCTTTAAAACTTCTACGTGTCCTCCTTCTAACACGACGCACTGGTTTTCGTGTGAACCTCCTCCACCTTCGTTTAGCCTGTTGTAATAACCAGAACACATGCTCAGCACGCTGATTGTCGTTATCCATATTCATGATATCTGACCAATCTAAAGCTTCAACACCATCTGATGATATAGTGTCTGTATCGGTGCCGGAGTCGAAATCCTCGTCTCCCAAGTAGGTGGATACACCGTCGGTTAGGGGGTTTGATTCCCCCCATAAAGAACGGTGTGGTTGTGGTTCTCTAGAAGGAGGGCTGGTTGCCCAGCTTGGTTGTGATCGATCCCCTGCTAATAAAGCAGTGGATTCTCCTGGGTCATCGGCCCATATGCTTGAGGGCCCGTTTCCAGGCTGGGCTTCAGTGGTCAAGGTAGTGTAGAAATTTCCACTACCAGATCCCCTTCCTCTTCCAAACACAGATCCTATGTTACCAGGAGACCGTTCGGATAGGTGGCCTATCGAACGCATCCTCTCCAGCAACTCATCATACTGTTGTTGTGTTCGGGGCATTTGGTGATTGAGTGGCTGTAAGAGTTGCATGGCTCGCTGGTTGCCGACGCCTAAGGCGCGGAATAGGATAGTGGTTAGCAGTTGGAAGTTGGGAAGGTCGAGTCCCACCGATTGTGCCTCAAGTCGGGCCATTTCGAATCGGGTAAGGGTGACATCGATTCGTTCCCCGTGAGGCACGTGGAAGTCGATGAGTTGTGTGCCGGAAGTGAGCTGTCGCTCATCTTCCAGGCGTTCGAACTTCATGCTTAGGAGGAACATGATGTAGGTCACTGGGTCTGTGTGGACCCCATCGATGTCAGCACCATAGTTGATAATGTCAGGCGGTACCCTCATGGCGAGTGTCCTCGCTAGGCCACCTAGGCCGCGTTGTATTGCGGCCGCTTGGGCCTGTGGCGTCATACGCCCGCTTGTAACGTTGAGGGTCCCAATATGGGCCATGTGTTTGCCCATCGGTGCTGTTTTCTCCACGACGCATGTGTCCGATTGCTGCCCCCAGCGCGAACCATATAATAGCGAAAACGACTAGCCCGAGAATGTGTAACGAAGGACGGTTATGATGCGCGTTGTCGCGCTGGGGTAGCGCCTTGTCGAGTCTTCGAGGCGCTCTGTCTGGCGGGTCTCCCCGCCCCTGCTTCAAGTATTGCGCTGTTGGCTCGTTGCCGAGCGGTTGGTGGTAACGCACTGATGAAGCGTATACGGTACCAGTCTGGTCGTCTAGACGTCGTACCTCTCGTGTTGCTTCTTGCTCTTGAATAGATCCTCGTAAACGTACTGGGAGTGGTGGCGCAGGATGGTAGGTAGTCACGAGGATCGTGCCGAAGAATATGAGGCTAAGAAGAGCAAGAGCTGACCACACGAGAGTGCGGCCAGCTCCGCTACCAAGTCGAAAGTGAGCCTGGTAGCCCAAATATGGCATATAGCCTGGCAAATTGCATCCATCGCTCTGCTGTGAAGGTACAGTATGAGGGGTGGATGAATAAGATTGGATAAGATCGATGTAATGATCTTTCCAGCACATAGCGAACACTCGCGGCGTCCGGGCAAATAGGGCGCGCGTGCCTTGGGCCAAAGGCAACGGCGCGCGAGCTATGCTCCCGATGCTGTAACATATCCCAAAGAACTACCCTTAAAATTACCCGCCACCGTGCCGCTGGGGACGGAGGGGGCGTGTCCGCAGGTCCTTTGCCCAATCCCCTGAGCCTCCAGTCCTCAATCCTGAAGAGTCTTTAAAACAGCCCTGGAACCCAAATTCTCACATCTTCCGGGGCTTGGCACATGTCCCCTAGGAATCGAAACGGCCTGTCGCGTGACTTTGTCGAGCCCAAGAGGGCACCAAGACGGGCCAACAGCCCCAAGAGGCCCCCAAGACGGTCCAAGAGGGCCCCGAGACGCCCAACGATCGCACGAAGACGCCCAAAATGGCCCCAGGACGGCCGAAGAGGTCTCCGAGAGGCCCCACGGGAGCCCCCAGAGCATTCCCAAGGAGCCCCGAGAGGCCAAAATCATTCATGTCCCAAAGGTTTCAGCCAAAGGTTTCATTATTTATTTATTTAAAAAATCTCCATCGCGCTCCATCCCACTCTTCCAACGAACAACGAATAATATGAAACGGCTCATCGGACACGTGACTCCTCAAGCGCGGCAACATATTGCAAACATCCAGCCTGCGATTGCCAACAAAAAACGTCACCGAGAAAGAATAATCGCTCCAGACGGTGCGTGCCTACGCATTGGATGCCTCCCCCTTCCCATTGTCTTCATCATCCTCATCCGTATCCTCCACATCGTCCTCGCCATCTTCATCGTATGCCTCATCATACCTGGGTGGGTCGGTAGCCGGGAAGCGGCCCACACAGGCACAAGTGTGGCTGCTGGGTCAGGCATGCAAGGCAAGGGTCGTGACAGTAGGCCTGTGGGAGACCCCTCACCGTCGGCTCAGGGCCGACTGAGAATCTGTAAACTTCTGGGTGGTGGGGAGGGTTTTGACACGGTAGCCCATCCTCTCGGCCGAAACTCGCGCATATGCAGTGTGTGTGTGTGTGTGTGGCGCCCGCTGTACATATTTCACTCTTCGCAATTCCTCATCGTCTCGTTTACGACCGCGGCCTCTGGTAAGCGTTTGGGGCGCCGTCGATCACACGCACACGCAGACGCACACGCACACGCACACGCACACACACAAACACACACACACACATTTGCGGCACCGAAGAAGCAAGTTTGCAGCGTGTGACAGGGCCAACCGGATTGCCGACGCAATGGAACAGACATGCCACAATTGCCCTGAGCGGCAACAAAAGGGCACGTGGCGTCGAAATGCACCCCCTGGGTGCACTTCTGGAAGCTCTGCAAATCCGAATGACCAGAGCAAAAAGATGAGGTGATGCAATCAGCGGGAAAACGGGGATACTCGGAGGGGGAAAAAGGACAGGAACAGGCTGGCAGGACCGACGGAACGCCACGTCCACAGGCGCCGCACAGACGCACCTGTCCTATCGCACCCCAGGACTGCAATTATACCTTGACACCAAATGCTGCGGTCGCCAAACCGTCGACCTCCTCTTCCTCAACCTCCCCCTCGCCCTCCTCCCCCCACCTCGGGTCAGACATCCACGGTGCGCCACGCGGCTCGAAGCGCGCTGGGCAGCAAGACGGCCGTTGAAACGGCTCCGCGGCACTACGCCGCACAAGCCACGACCGATGCCTCGCAAGAAACGGTCCATGCGACGAACGAGGCAAAGACCGATGCCAATGTAGACTCGCCAGCAACTTCCTATCACCACCAATCCTGCATTATATTGATTTCCCCACTCCCTTGTCCCGCCCTAGGAGAGAGGGAAGAAAAACGAGGATGAGGCAGAAACGGGAGTGGGGGAGAAAAGATAGGAGCAGGGATTAGCAAGAACATGGTGATGGCAGAAATGACGCCTCTCCTTTTCCGTGGGGGTCGGCAAACCGTGCCGCAAAGGGGGCGCCAGGGGAATTGCTGGCAGGGTGCTGTTTGCAGCCCCGCCTACCCCAAATGAGGCAAGTTGCGCTCACAATGAGTGAGCGAAACGTCTCCATTGAGGCATGGGCCCGGGTGCGGACTGGCCCTGCTCGGATGACAGGGCCGGCGCGCGGCCGGGAGGCTTGAAGGCTTGGGTGGTGTCCGCGTTGAAGGACGCAGCTGCCTGTGCAAACATGCGGAGGCGTTCCTGCTCATTGAAACGGGTGTAGACAGAACGCGTGGTCTCGGGGCTCGACCACCCGCCTTGAGCTTGAATGGGGACCATGACGCCCGCCATGCCCCAAGCAATACAGAAACGGGTTCCTGCATGTCTGTCATTCCCATGATACTCTTAGCATATGCTTGAATATTCCTCCTGTGGACGCGCCCTGCTTGAAACGAGCCGTATCCTGGGGAGGCAAAAAGAACGCTCACAAGGTGTCGCATGCCCCAGCGTAGACCGGACCAGCGGGGGCAGAGTTCGCAGGTGGCTGCAAGGCCGGGGGGAACGCCAGCGCCGACAGCCTGCGGCGGCCGGCCTCGCGCCCCCGCGCCTGCGCGGCGCCCGAGGATGCGCAGGCGCCGTAGCCTGTCGCCGGCGGCTGCGCCATCGGCAGGTGGGGCGCCGGCTCTCCGGTCCCGCCCTCCTGCCTACGACGGCGCCGCTCCCTGCGGGGATCCACGCACGCGCGCTGCGGTGGCGGCCACTGTGCCAGCCGATGGCCCCAGCTGTCCGTCTCCTGGGCATCCGCGGCCGGCTGCCCCGCGGCTTCCGTAGCAGCCGCGGCAGCCCAACCGCTCACGAGCAGCAGGAACAACAGCACGAACAGCACGCACGAATATCCTAGAAACGGTAAACGACAATTGAAACCCAACGAGGCGGCAACGCAAAAAAACCCGCCCAGGACTCAGAAGTCAACGCGGGAGGCACGTAAACTAATACCAAGAGACCAACCTTACCAATCACCACCAGCATGGATTTTGCGAACGTGCGGCCGCGTTTCCCAAAGTTTGCTAGTGGGCTGGTGACAATCGCGTGGAGGTCGTAGACCGCGGTGCCAAGGATTAACACTGAGAGTCCATGCGTGATGGCCCAACAAATAAAAAAACACAGCGAGGCGAGACGCTTCCAAATCAGCAGATGGCGATTGCAAATATTTCAAGAGCGGCTTTAACGCAGGAGAGGCTCTATTTAACGTTGGCATGGCAATTTGTTCGTAGAGAGTCAACTTATCCCAATACATGGCGGCCGCAATATTTTGAGATGCCACGGTCTCCCGTAGACTATGTTCACACATGTTCACGAAACTATCCCAGAAAGACATGCCTGAAATGACAACGAATGACACCAACAGCGCGCTGATTACCAACACACCATCCAAAACAACGCGCAAATGAAACACTCTGTTCCGCACAAGCCCGAGAGAACGAACATGAGGCGCTTGCTCAGAAATCGCTTTGGCCGCTGTTAGGAACTGGAAAAGGGCGCGCAGAAGATCCCGTCGGAGGGACCCCGTGTCGAATCTGAGCATGAACCTACTATCTGCTCGACCTGAGTCTCCTGAGAACCCCCTTCGACCATCGCCAACTTTGAACTCTGCGAGTAGGCTATTGCGAAATATCTTCGTGGCGGCCTGATCTAGAGACGCGGGGGTCGATATCCCCTTCCACTTCATAGCTGCATGTATCGCTGGGTTGCTGCTTAATAGCTTCCAACAGCTGGTCAAAATGCTGGCCCTTGCTTCTACCAGAAAGGCAGCGTAGCCATCAACAGAAAGATGCCAATCACTGTCAGAAGCTCCCCATCCTAAGCTGCGGTCCAGATACTCCGACACGCTGCGCACTTCGGCGACAACTCGCGTTCACGGTTTCTGTGCATGCCCGACGTCGCTGAAGAAAGGAACCACCACGTTTCGTAGAGCGTTGTGTTCACTGATTGCAAACGGTGGCATCAACACACGTTGAAATTCTGATTCTGCCCTGGCACCGTAACCTTTATCAAAGTGCATTACCATGATGAGGCTCATCTGGTCAACTTTGTATGCAATGACGCAACGGAAAACAATCACAACCCCCACCATGGCGGTCGTGATGAGATAGTATGCCGATGGACAACAATATCTCTTTTCATCTTGAGCCAAAATGGGCGCACGGAGGAGGGTGTCAGAATCACTCCTCCTCGGGCCTGGCCGCAAACCGGCCAGGCACGACCTAAGTCGTACGCGGGCGCGCCCGAGCCGACGCGCCCAGCTCATCAGCTAGGCTGCGGCCATGCCGCGAGCCCCTCACTCCGCCCGGCGCGATCATACCGCCGCCGGCGGAACCTCATCCAGCCCCACAGGTAGCGGAGCATGGATTCGATCCACTCCATCACTTGAAGTCCTTCTGAGTCGAACTCGGTGCCCGATCCCAGATGTTCAGCGTCGCCATGTGTCTCCTCAAAAGGGATCCACCCACGCTCTTGGTCAGCACGTCCGCGACATTGTTCTTGCCAGGAACCGCAGCGATCGAGATGTCGCCCTTGCCAACACGCTCCTGGATCCACAAGTACCGTGATTGAACATGTCGCATCTTCCCGAGACCTCGCCGTTGGACGTGGCCCCGGGCCGCCGATGAATCCGAGGCAAGCTCCACCTTCAGGTCCAGCCCCCAATCCGCGAAGAGGCTGTGAAGGCCTAGGCCCACGCTCCCGCCCTTCACCAGGGCGTAGTACTCGCTCTCCCCGCTGCTCAATGAAACCGTCGACTGCAGGTTGCTGCCGTGCTTGACTACATGATGCCCTAGCATCGCCACGAAGCCTCCTGTGCTCTTCCGCGTGACTGCACAGCCTGCATGATCAGAGTCCACGTACACCCGGATCTTGTCGAACATCTTCTGCTCCGTGAAAACCGTCACCGTGCTAGGATGCCGCTTAAGGTAGCGGCCAACCCTCTTGAGCATGAGCCAGCTCGCCTCCGTTGGCGTCTGCATGGACCTAGCGAGCGTCTTCGATGCCTCTGCCAAGTCCAGCCTGTCCTGAGACAGGTAGGCCACCCTCATGGTGAGGGATCGGAAGCGCGAAGCTTCCGCTGCTCCCAACGCCGCCGACTTCGCATCCATCATCTGCTTGTCGGCGCTGCGCTTCTCCATCGGCGTGTCCACGCCGTTGGCCTTGCTGAGACCCAACTCGTCGATCACGATCTCCGCGCGCCGCTTGTCCGGCTCGATCATCGCATGCCGGCAGGGCCGGCCACCGCCAGGCGGAACTCCCGCACTGACCTCGATGACCCGATTCAGGAAGACCGCCTGCTTGTCATCGCCCTCGTCGAAGCCTAGGTTCGCAGTCTTCTTGAACTCGTACTTCTTGCCCAGCGTGGCCTCGAAGCTGTCGATGTCCTGCTGCTGAGCCAGCACCGCGAAGTCGTCGCCGTGCCCCAGCAGCCTCGTCTCGTCCACCTCCTTGTAGAAGACCGCTGGGCACGACACGCCCGCCTTGTAGCCGTGTTCCTCCAGCAGCTCCGTGTAGTCGCCCTGCCAGATCTTGCTGGCGTCCTGCGTGCCGTACCAGGACTTGAGGAGTAGGCCGCGCTTGTCCTCGCCGTACTCCTTGCGACTCTCCTCCTCCAGCTCTACGAAGATCCTCCGCTGCGCCTTCCCGTAGAAGTGCGCCCTGCTGATGTCGAAGAAGCCGATCTTGAAGTTGCCCGGCTTCCTGCCCTTCTTGCGAAGCGACTCCTGAATGTGGAGCGGTGCTTCCCGCGTCCACGTGACCATCAGCGAGACCAGCGACCGCATGGCCTCCAGAGGAGGCATGGCCGAGAAGACCTCGGACGCCTCCAGCTGCTCGTCGGGGCGCTTCTTCGCCTTGATCTCCTTCACGACGAGCCTGCTCCTGTAGTTGGGCCTCTCCGCGTCACCCTTGTTCGTGTCGACCCACTTGAGTGGGATGGGCGGACGCCCAGTCTCGGCGAAAGCCTGAGACCTCGGGACGATCTCGATCAGCTCCTGCTTCTTGACCCACTCGCGCTCGACCGCGCGAGCCTGGGCCACAAGGCCCGCCTCCAGGTAGCCGCCATTGACGTCGTCCCAGTAACTCGTCCAGTCCCCGGGCGGCACTGCCGCGTCCACAGGGACTGGGCCCGACTGCTGCACCTGGGCGGTGCTGAGCTCTCCCACGTCATTCAGCGTGTCCTTGAGCTCCTCCAGCACCGCCTCTACCAACTTCGGTGGATAGACCTTCGCGAACCGCGCGATGCCGCCCACGAGCGTGATGTGGCGATGCCATTCCGCGCGGCCGTCCACATTGCTGCAAGTGCCCTGCAGCCTCCGGGCTAAGCCTGGATGGTTGGTGACCCATCCGGTCTCCTTGCGCACGAACTCCTCCTGACCACTGCGTGGGTTCGTGAGCTTCATGCCCCACCGACACATGGGGCCTTTGACCGTGAAGACTCCTGGATGCGCGACCAGCTCCTTGACGATGTCCTCATTCCACGATCGCGCGCTCCAGGGATGCTCATGCAGGAAGTACCTGCCTGGCTTCCTGAGCTGACGCCAGTAGGCGTCGACTGCCACCTTCAGGTGGTGTCTGGCCTCCTCCATCTCAGCCGCCTCCTGCTCATCGGTCCTGAACTTGGCGCTCAGGCCCCTCAGCAAGCTGAACTTCTCGCAAGGAGGGGACCCCGTGAGCAGGATGGGATCCATCCGCTCCTGCTGCCTCTCGAGCTCCTTGACATCCTCGGGGCGCCGCAAGTCCCACGGCGTCCCGTCCTCCTTGAGTTCCTCCAGGTCCGCCGCGAAGCCCGGGCGCAGCTGAAATTCCGCTGCCCGAGCCGAGAACCGATGTGGCGAGTACACCTCGGCCACGTCCACGGCGCCCAGCTGCAACGCCGATAGGGCGATGCTGTCCACCTCTTCGTCGGCGATGTCCACGCCGGCGCTGGCCCAATGGCCACTGACCTGTTCGCGAACGAGCGGGAGCAACTCCGCCTTCGCTCTCGTCAGCACTCCGAGCTCAACCAGCTCGATCGACGCCATATCGAGGGCGAGCACCCGCATGTGCCTCCCCTCACTGGCGTTCCACACGACTGCCACTCCAGCTGGCAGCTGAGGTCCTTCCGCTGGCGCCGGCTGCGCCGCGAGATCCTCCATGTCCACCGGTACCGGCACGTCTGCCGGCTGTGGATCACCGCGCTCGAGGGCCTCCGGCACGTCATCCGGGGCCACCTCTGCCAAGCGCTTCAGCCGCGACCTGGCCGCGGTCATGTCGACATCCGCGGCGGCCTCTGCCGCTCGCGCCGCTCCCGAACTGGAGCTCGCTCCTCCTGAAGGAGCCGCCACGCCGAAGCCCGGTGCTACCGGCTGGCTCTCTCGCACGCGCGCCGCTGTGGCTGCCACGGCTGGCGCTGCTGCCGATCGGGCCGCGGCCGGCGCGGCCGATGCCGCTGCCGCCGCTGCCACCGGCTCGGTGATCCTCCGAGCCGTCTTCGGCGGAGGGGTCCCTGCCGCGGCCGCTGCCGCTGGTCGGACTCTGGCCTCTTGGCCCTGCCTCCGTTCTCGATACTGGCCGGTCCTTTCCCGGCCTGCCTCCTCCGCGTCCAGCGCTTCGAAGATCCTCTTGCTGCACGCCGCGTTGTGCGCGTGGCCAGCCAGCACCCGGCCGTGCTTGGCGATCGAGACGCACCCTGGGCATCCCGGCGTTGCGCCCAGCCGCTCGACGTCCGCCTTGAGGACGTACATCCTCCTCGGCGCCTGCGGCTGCGGCGACACCACCACAATTGGTGGCGGTCCGACCTCTCCAGGTCCGACGATGGCCCGCGGCGCGCTTGCCGCACGCGGAGCCACGTCCCACGGCAGGCCCTTCAGGCCATCCCAGCCCGCCGTGATCCACTTCTCGCTCTGCGGCAGGCTGCGAAAGCCGACCGCCTTCTTCACGCCGTCGCTCGTGATGACCATCATCGAGCCGTCGCGCGGGTGGTGGCCGATGTAGCGAGCCTCCACCATCTGCTCCTCCAGCGCGTTCTTCCTCGCGCGCTCCCCGGCGAACCGCGCCATCAAGCGCTCGCCGAAGAGCGGGACCGGCTTCCTCCACTGCCGTCCCGTGAGCCGCTGAAGAGCGGTCTTGCCATCCTGGCCGCGCCGGTATCGGTTGATTACCGATGCGGCGTGCTCCGGCAGGTGCGCTAGCACCGGGTGCTTGTCCTCCACCTTGACGCCCAGCTTGGACTCCAGGTCCATCTTGAGCGCCCGCACCTGCTTCTTGATCTCGCGCACCGTGACCTCGATCTCCCCATTGGCCTGATGATCGGCCGGTGCCGATTCCTGGGGAATGGCCTCGAGGCCAGGAACCTCCTCCACCGCACGCCTCTTGACCAGCAGGATCGCTGGCTCGCCGTCGGACTTGTTGACGATCTTCCTGTAGCCCAGGATCCGTAAGAAGCGTGCGAAGAACTTGATGGCGTAGGCGTCGTCGCCCTTCTTCTCCACGAATGTCGCTGCCATCATCTTCGAGCGCCGATCCCTAAGTACCAGCATCGGCATGGTGTCCGCGTCGTCCTGGCCCATGAAGGCGTAGTCGGACGAGACCACCGGCACCGCCGTCTCGTCGTCCTCCGGTGCGCGGAGATGCGGCTGGCCTTGGCCCTTTGCCGCAATACACACGCGACACCAGCTGCGATAAGTCGCGTGTCCCATCGCCTCGTGTTCGTCGATCTCCCTCTGAGAGGGCTCATGAGGTGCCTTCAGCACTCTCGGGCGAGCCTCCTCCTCGCCCTCGTCGGCCTGCTGTCCATCAGGAGCAGCTGGCAAAGCGTCGGCCGCAGCAGCTGCCGCTGGCTGAAAACCCGGCGGTCTCACGTCGGAAGGTCCCGACCCCGCCGCTGCCGCCCCCGCAGCCGATGCCGCCGGGGGCCGTGGTATTAAGTCCTCCAGTGGGCTTACGCCGAGGGCTGCCTCCTGGGGACTGTCTTCTCGAGGATCTCCAGCAGCTCCTCCTTCGACTTGCCGCTGAGGAGCTCCACCAGCTCGGACTTCGACTTCGCCGAAAGTCCCTCCTCGAGAGGAGCAACCGAGCCATGTTGGCCCTTCTTGAGGTAGAAGTTGTAGACGCCCTGCTCGCGATAGACCGGCAGCATCTGGTGCTTCGCCGCCTTCGCCTCCTTCTCGAGCATGCCTACCACGCGCTTGCCGATTGGGCTCTTCTCGTGGAATATCCAGCCGCCATTGCGACCCAGGAATGAACACTGTCCAGCTCCTGCTGCCTGCCCCACCGAGATCAACGGCTTGTGCACGTTCGTCACGCGTCCCTTGAGCGCTCGTAGCACTCCGTACTCGTCCTCCGCCTTGAGCTGCAAGCTGCCCTCGTCCGGGACGAGCTCACCACTGGCCGTGCGATACGTGCTGCCGTTGCCCTTCATTCCCGTCGGCGGCGCGAAGCTCCGAGGGAATGCTGAGATAGCTGCACCGCTGTCCCAGTTGAACTTCATCCAGTCGTCCTGCGCGAAGGGGGAGAGATCGACCGCCGCTACGCCGCGGCCGCTGCCGCTGGCGAGCTCCAGGCAGTCCAGGCTGCCCATGTCCAGAGCGGCGACCTCCGCTTCAGGCTCCTCCTCCAGGCTGCCTGCCGCCTTGCCGCCGGCCTTGCCACCGCGGCTACCGACTTTACCACCAGCGCTTGCCCCCGTTGCGGATCCAGTTCCAGCCCTCGTACTCGATCCCTGCTCTCTCTTCCAGCAGTCGGATGCCTTGTGGCCCCATCTCTCGCAGTTCCGACAGTAGCCGTCGAAGCGCCCGCTGGTGCTTCGAGGTGCCGTGTGCCCTGAACCACGGCCCGAACCCGTCGGGGATGTGCGGGAGCCTGAGTATGATCCGTTCGTCGATTTGCTCTTCCCCTTCGGCTCCTGAGTCTTGCCTTTCCCTTTGCTCTTGCCATCCTTGCCCTTGCCTTTGCCTTTGCCCTTCGGGGCTCCGAATGACCCGACGTCCATGTCGTCCGGATGATGTGCCCGCGCACGGATCGATGGCTCCTTGATCTTCACGCCGGTCCGAGCCTCCACGATCGTCATCACCTCGTTCAGACTGTCCTGGAACGTGACGAGCCGATGCTTGTTGAGGACGAGGTGGTTCTCGATGTCCTGAGGCACGAGCATCTCGAGGGCCGCCATCTTGATATCCTCCGGCAGCTCGGCTAGACCATCTTCTCCTTGGCGGCGTTCGTACCTGCCTATCTGCTGGATCCACTTCTCTAAGGCTGATCCCAGCTCGTCCGCGCTGCACTTCGGAGGCGAGATGATCGACCTCAGGATCAGCCTCTTCCTCGGACCTGTCGTCGGATCCCACCTGCGGTGGAGCTTCCGCCAGGCTTCGAGACCGTTCCCATCGGGGGCGCCCGTCACGAGGTCGTTGCTCTCGCTGCCGTCCGCCGTCGTGCTGATCAGCGCCGCGTACAGCTGGTTGACCTTGGTCTCCAGCTCTGGTACTCCGTCGTGCGCCGCCTGTGCCCCCTCGATCGTCACGGGGCGTTCGGCTTCTGCAGCCCACCGAAGAACGGGACGGAAGCTCTCTCCGTACACACCTATCACGTAGTTCTCCATCTTGCGATTCCAAGCCCCGAACTTCTCTTGATCGTCGCCCATCGTCGTGGGCTTGCCAATCCCCTTCGCGTCGACGAGACCTTGAGCGGCTCCTCCCGCGCTCGACGCGCCTCTGATCTGCTCGCCCATACGTTCTATCGCCTGCGGAATTGCCGCGAGGCCTCCTGCTACTTGTTGCTGAAGCCGCTGATTCTCGTTCTCCAGCCTCCTCATCTCGTCGGCGGTCTGACTCATTCGAGCCGCGAACTCCTGCCTCAGCAGTTCGAACTGCTGCCGAACCTGCTCGTCCATGTTTGACAGCGTGTCTCTCGGCGAGCTCCTCCCTGCTCTCAGCTATCTCCTGCCTCGTACGCTCGAGGTCCGTGATCCGTCCTAGGACTTCCTTCTGCGTTCTCTCGACAACGTCTGAGGAGTTCTCCGACGGATGGTCCTCGATGTGCGCGAGGTCACGAAGCCTGTCGCCTGCCTCCCTCAAGTCGTGCTTGAACTGGAGCTGCTTGCGCCTGGTCTCAATCGCTGCGTCGCTCCTCTTGCCGCGCCTGCGGCCACTCTTCCCGGCCCCTGCCGGTTGCTCGGTCGCTGCCGAGCTCGCTGCGGTCGATGCCGCCCTCTTCCAGCCTCGAGCCTCCTGCCAGCTCGCCGTGGCGCCCGCGGCCGCGGCGCGCCGAGGCCTTGGTGGGGTCGGCAGCAGTGAGTGGCCAGCTCACGCTACCATGATGAGATAGTATGCCGATGGACAACAATATCTCTTTTCATCTTGAGCCAAAATGGGCGCACGGAGGAGGGTGTCAGAATCAGGTCGGCATGCCGCGGAAATACGCATTTCTCTGTCGCAGCGCAGGGATGTCGGCGGCTTGAGCGTCGTGCCCCAAGACGTAATGCATGCCCTGAGTGATGACAAAGTAAGGCGTGTCCAAGTCCACGGCTGTAAGGATCGCCTTGAATACGTTGCGGCGGCGGCCTTCCTCGGCTGGGTACAAATAATGGTGCACGCCGATGCAACTGGTAGCCGCCACTCCAAGCATATTCGCCGTCAGGAGCAGGTGGTAGTATGGACTTGGGCGCCAGAAATCACCAGCACTGGTTCCACTGAGCAGCCACGACACCTCAGCCAGCGATGCATCCTTCGCGACTGTCCACCACTGCCTTGCCCACGCCAAGAGCGTCGCCACGAGGTTGAAGGACATGATTGCGCATGACCACCATGAGGTATGGGTGGGGGGAGGGGGGCGTCTGTCCCGCAGGGCCAGACGTCGCCATCTGAAGCCAGGGCTGCCCAACTGGAAGTTGTTTCAGCTCATACAGCTAGCTTGAGCAAAAATGGCTGCGGAAGGTTTCAATGATTTTTTTGGTCCTTGAATCTTCAAGCTCCCGACGCTCCAGGGCGGCCCAAGAGGCCCCCAGGACAGAAGAGGCCCCTGGCGGGCCCCAGCGCTGCCCAAGAGGGCTCCAAGACAACCCCAGAGATGCCCACGACGGCCCGAGAGGGCCCAGAGACAGCTGCAGGGATGCCCAAACGGGAACACGAACCGAGAATCCATGCCTTCCGCCCCAAGAGGTATCCAGGAGGCCCCCAGGAGGCCCCAATAGACCCCCAAGAGGCCCATTCTGAAGCTTCAAGACGACCCTCAGGAGGCCCGGAGAGTCCTCCCGCTGACATCCCAACGAACACCCTTGAGGCCTATGACAGCCCAGGCACGGTGGCGAGATAGGCAGAAGGCCGCTCTACCTATGTGTGCAGATGCACATACATGAATGATATGTATGTGTATATACATGCATACATACATACATACATACATACATATGTATGTCTGTCTGTCTGTCTGTCTGTCTGTCTGTCTGTCTGTCTGTCTGTCTGTCTGTCTGTCTGTCTGTCTGCCTCCCTGTCTGCCTGTATGTCTGTATGTCTGTATGTATGCGTGTATGTATGTATGTACATATGTATGTACATATGTTTGTATGTATGTATGTATGTATGTATGTATGTAGGTATGTATGTATGGATGTATGTATGTATGTATATGTGTATTGCTGTAAGTGCGTACGTCTGCAGGTGTGTGTTTGTATGTATGTATGCATGTATGTATGTCTTTCGATATGCCTGTCTGTCTGTCTGCCTGTCTGCATGTATGTAGGTCGGTTGTAGTATAGTGTGTTATGCTATGCCTGTATGCCTATATGTCAGTATATGTTATCACAGTGCGACCCTACCTAGGAGTTGGAGCATCTAGGAAAGCAACATCTACATCTACACCGACAGCTACAGTCACAGCTATACCTACATCTACATCTACATCCACATCAACATTAACAGCGAGACTCACATCTACATCTACATCTACACCTACATATACACCTACATCTACATCTACATGTACACCTACATCCACATCTACACCTACATCTACATCTACATCTACACTTTCGCATTGGTGTTGCGTGCTTTGCATTGCCTTGCCTTTGTGTTTGCGTTTGTTTGCTATGCTAAACAATGCTATGCTAAGCAATGATATGCTATGCTATGCTATGCTGCGCTATGCTATGCTATGCTATGCTGAGCTATGCTATGCTCTGCTCTGCTATGCTATGCTCTGCTTGGCTATGCTATGCTATGCTATGCTGGGCTAATGCTGCGCTGCGCTATGCTGCGCTGCGCTGCGCTAAGCTAAGGTAACTAAGCTAAGCTAAGCCAAGCTAAGCTAAGCTAAGCCTGGCCTAGCTAAGCTAAGCTAAGCCAGGCTAGGCAAAGCTAAGCTAAACTAAGCTCGGCTAAGATGAGATAAGCTAAGCTAAGCTAAACTAAACCAAGCTTAGCTAAGCTAAGCTTGGTGAACCCAGGGGGCGCAACTGGGGGAACCGCGGGGCGGATCCTGGGGGAACCGCCCGGGGCGGGGAGCACTGCCCGGCCCCTTAAGCAAACAGGGTAAGAACCCTTCTAAGCAGAGCCTAGGTAGGGAATACATCTGTTTCCATGTCGCACGTGTTTGCCTGGGCTCATGCAAACACATGTGCAAGACGTGAATGCGGATTCTAATTTGTTACGTGTGGTATGTGTGTGCGTGTATTGTGTGCAGTGTACTTATGTTGTGTGTTGTGTGTATGCTATGTGAATTATGGGTTTTCCGCGCGTTACGTATGTTAGGGGCGTTGTGTTATGTTGAGCTGTGCTGTGCTGTGTTCTGTTGTGTTGTGTCCGTATGCGTTGTGTGTGTGTTGCGCGTGTTGGGTATATTGTGTTATGTTTGTTGTATGTTGTGTGTGCGTGTGTGTGTGTGTGCTGTGTGTTACATGGGTTGTAGGTGTTGTGTGTGATCTTTGTGTGCGTGTGTGCTCTGTATGTGCGTATGTGTTGTTTGGTGTGCTGTGAGTGATGTCTGTGCCGTGCTTTGTGTTTTGTACGTCGGGGCTCGATGTTGGGAGGACGTCTCTGGCGAAACTCCCTTTGTTCGAAGAATCGTATTCAAACAATGCTCATTTTTTTGAGAATGTCTCCAGCGAAACTGAAATGTTCGAAGAACCAGGCTCAACATCAACGAATTCCGTCGTGTTTTGAAGGTCTCATGTCAACATTTTCAAGCAGGTTGCGTCTTTGAGCCCTGACGTCGCGATCTGCGTGAGGTACTTTTTCTCTAGGGATCTGGGCCTGCGGGCCGCTCTGGCCGCCACGTCAGGGGGCAAACAACAATCCACCACGACAAGAACCACCCCGACACGCGAAGCCGGTTAGGAAACGCACCCAGAGGAGGAGGAATCAAACAGGGCAGGGCTGTGTAGTAAACGCCCATGTCGGCGGTGGACAAACCTCCCTTTCGTAAACCGCCCTTCAGTGAAAACGGCCTGGGACCGAAACCGACGGACCTGGATCCCCAAAAGATGACGGCCGCGACGCCCTCTCGCGAACCGAAAACGGCCAATTCACGAATCGACGTGTCAGGGTAGGAGGTCTATCAACTTCCGACCCAAAGGAGGAATCGAACGGGCAGGGCCGTTTGGTAAACGCCCAAGGCCGTTTGGTAAACGCCAACTGTCCAGATCCGGTGTTTTTTCTCCTCCCTCGACGTGTGGCCGACGTCACCGCCGCGTCGCCGCTCGACGCCTCGTCGCCGCCCGCTTTTGCACTGCTTCGCACTGCTTTGCGTTTACTTTGCGTTTGCTTTGCGTTGTGTTCTGTCACTGCAATTTGCAATCGCACTGCATTGCAATCACACTGCATGGCGCCGCTTCACACTGATTTGCACTGCGCTGCACTGTCATGCCGTTCTCTGCAATGCAATGCGTTGCTTTGCATTGCTTCGCCTTGCATTGCTTTGCGTCGCATTGTTTTGGCAGTGCTCGAAATTGCGTTGCACTGTTTCGCACGGCGTCTCACTGCTTTTCACTGCTTTGCATTGTTGTGCGTGCTTTACATCGTTATCCATTGCATTGAACTGCTTTGCCTGACTGTGCATTGCCTTGCATGTATTTGCATCGAATGGCACTGCTTTGTTTTGCTTTGTGTCGCTTTGCGTTGCATTGCTTTGTTTGTGCTTTGCATTGCTTTGCGCCACATAGATTGCACAACATGGATTGCACCACCTAGAATGCACTCCATATATGGCAAGAAATTGCTGCTTGTGGTTCACGGTCGGTAACATATACACAGGTTGTTGAAAAAGGAACCTGATTCACACTCCTAAACGCAATGCTCATCTGAGCAGGCAACGTCCAAGACAGGTGACAAGTGTCTTTGCCTGAACTGTGCGTCCATACTCACGCGTTTGACTTTACAACCAGTATGCCGTATGCCCATGTAAAAGAGGCAACACGAACGCGCACACTCGAGCACACGAGGGTGCACAACAACAACAAACCAGCTTGGCGACAAACTTGTTAAACACGCCAAAGACACTCTATCCTAAGCATGGCCGCATCATGACATAGACATGCAACCAATCCGCCATCCGAAATGTCAACTCCCGTATGGACAAGACGGGTCCTACTGTGAAGCCCTTCTGGAGATGGCATGTTCTTCTGTGACCAGAGCCTGCGCACACGAATGCAAACAATCGACATCTCACCACCATGACCGCTGCCACATCTGTGCAACCCCCGCTCGCCGACTGGCTCCCGTCGACCTGTTCGGCTCTCCGAAAAGCATGCGCTCATTGCTGGCCATCCCCGCAGCGCGTGTGGCGCGTCTCTTACGCTCTCCTCCGCGATCTGCCCAGGTGGGCCTCTTCCCTCCCCCTGCCCTCCTCCAGCTTCCCTCGTTTATCCCCCCTCCTCCCCCTCACTCCGCCTCCTCCTCCTCCTCCTCCTCGCTCCCTCCCTCATCCTCCTCCTCCTCCTCCTCCTCCCACTCCCCCTCCCCCCTCCCCCTCCTCCTCCTCCTCCTCCTCCTCCTCCTCCTCCTCCTCCTTCTCCTCCCCCTTGTCCTCCTCCCCCCTCCATCCTCCTACTCCTCCCCTCCTCCTCCTCCCTCTCCTCCTCCTCCTCCTCCTCTCCTCCTTCCTCCTCCTCACTCCTCCTCCTCCTCCTCCTCTCCTCCTCCTCCTCCTCCTCCTCCGTCCTCCTCCTCCTCCTCCCCCTCCCCCCTTCCCCCCCTCCTCCCTTCCTCCTTCTCCCCTCTCCGTCCTGCTCCCCCTCCTGAAACGACCCACTGCGCATTCAACTCGCCACCAATCCGGGAGGGACCACGGCCACATCGCAACTGCGATTGCGCACGGACCCGCCATGGCCGCTTGCGTCGCAGGGAGACGGGGCGGGTGATGGGAAGACGAGGCGGCATCAAACCACAGGAAGATGGGGTAGAGGAGGAGCCGCCACACTTGCTCTGCCAGCGCTCTAGGTCGCCGCCTCCTGCACAACATACGCACCGGCAGGTTTCACAGGAGGCCCCCCGGCCAGATTCACCACACGCCCTACCCTTGTCCTGCTGGATCGTGGCTGGATCGAGAAGCAAAACGTGAGCCCTCCACACACCATATCAGGCGCAACGTGCGTGACTGTTCCGCTCCGAGCCCCGAGATGTGCGTCTTCCCGAATTTGATGCACATCCGACCGCCCCTGCGCGGGTGAAGAGCGCAGGTCGGCCACACGCAGGAGCGACCCCTGGGCAGCGTGACCTCTGGTGCGCGGCCTCCGTGGGCCGCGATGGGGCCACATCCAAGCGTGTTGGCCGATGCTGGGGGGACCCCTGTGAGCCCGCGCCCCAAAGGTCACCAGAGGGTCACTCCTACGTGCAGTCGAACAGGGGGAGTGAGGGGTGTCGACCACCGAACCAACATCCTCACACACACATTTGGACGCCCGAAATTGGTACGACAAAAATGGGTACAATGCCCACCACCAACTCTGTCCCAAACCAACAGCAGCCGCTGTTGGGCGGGCGGCCTTCTGTCTCGAATGGACACAGGCCGCGGCGGCGCGGACAGCGAGTCCTGCTCAAAATGAGCAGGAACTTCTTTTGGGCATCGTACCCATTCTTTCCGTACCCATCTCGGGCGTCCAGAACACACGCCCACAGCGCGGTGGTGGATCTGCGTGTAGGGGGCCACATGCGAACCCTACCCCTACCCCCCCACGATTTCTGAGGGGGAGGGTGGGGTTCACTTCGTTCGGGAGCTCCCGAGCGAAGTGACCCCCCCCACCCCTCAGAAATCGTGGGGGGCAGGGGCTTAGTGGGCCCCGGAAACGGCAAGGCCGTTTTTTCACCGTTTCCCAAAAAATGTCCCTTGAAAATGGAAACGGCAAAAAAACGGCGACCGGAAACGGCAACAAAACGGCTCCAAGATTGGAACCGGAGCTGAAACCGGTCAAAAAACGGCGACGGCACCGGTCAAAAAACGGCGTCGGAACCGGCAACAAAAACGGCAGAACGGAACCGGTAACAAAAACGGCCCTGTCGTTTCCAGGGCCCACTAAGGGCAGGGGTAGGGTTCGCACGTGGCCCCCTCTGCGTGGCAGCGCAGCTCGCCTGCCATGTGCCCCGTGGCTCGGGCAGGCCCAGCGGACGGCACTCGAGGCCGCCAGCGAAGACCCGGCAGCCCTCGGCGGCAGCGATGCTGTTCCCGGGCGGGGCAGGGCTCCGGAGAGCCTCGGGGCTCTCCTGGCCCGGGCCAGTCCAGACCTCCTCCCTCCTCCTCCTCCCTCCTCCTCCTCCTCCTCCTCCTCCTCCTCCTCCTCCTCGGGTCAGTCAGGCCTGCAGGATCCTGCAGGATCCTGCGCCCAAGCCCGGGTCAATGCGAATGGTCCTGCAGGATCTTGCACCCAAGCCCGGGTCAGTGCGACCCTGGCCCTGCAGGATCCTGCAAAATCGGGCGCTCTGGCTTACCCCCTTTTGCTTACCCCCGTTTGCATTGACCCCCGTCTCGAGGCTCCCGAGAGCCCCTTCGATGTGCAGCCCCGGCTCTCGTTGGGGCGGGATGGGCCGAAGGCCGCTGGCCCCGAACACCAGGGGCTCCCAACTCCGCGCTCCGCGCTGCGCGGAGCGCGAACAGCTTCGCGCTCTCGCGCTGCCTCCAGGGGAAAAGAGGAGGACGAGGAGGAATCGGAGCCGAACCGCGAAGCGCGAAGAACTTCGCGCCCTCGAGGGCGCCCTCGTAACACGCAGCTGCGCCGCCCGCGGCTCGTGCCCACCGGAGGAGGAGGAGGAGGAGGAGGAGGAGGAGGAGGAGGAGGAGGAGGAGGAGGAGGAGGAGGAGGGGGAGGGGGAGGAGGAGGACGAGGAGGACAAGGGAGGAGGAGGAGGAGGAGGACGAGGAGGAGGAGGACGAGGAGGAGGAGGACGAGGAGAAGGAGGAGGACGAGAAGGAGGACCCTGCCCCAGCCTCTGCAGTCGGGCCCGACTCGGAGGGGGCGCGCGAGAGAGACCACAGGGCCCCTCCGAGGGCCAGCCTGCCACAGGGGTGCTCCAGGCGTGGGCCTCGCAAGGCACAGGACACCAGGGCACCCCTGCTGCCCACCAATCGACCCCGACTGTATGCACTTGTCGCCCTCGGGAAGCAAGAGCAACATCGACGTGGCACGCCCCCGTGGGGAATCCATCGGTGTGCGGCAGCGGAGGCCCAGTCCACAAGAAACCGTCCACAAGAAACCGAGCCCTGAGACCCCACAGGAGGTCCATTGATTTTCGGTGTGGGGACGTGACGCTGCCCATCGCAGAACCATCGGAACTCAGGAGACCCAGGGCACCCTGGAGGCAAGCAGGGTGTTTCTTGGCATGGCCCCCCCACTGCATTGTTGCAGAAACACCAGACACTCGAACAACAATTGGGTCGGGCATGCCCCCCTACAGGCGGATGTTGGGCCAACGATGACGATGCTAACAAAAGACTCCCAAATGATCAACAATAGTCAAAACATTGTCCCCTGACTCTTGTTTGACCATTTCTAAATATTCTTCCAGTAGAGGGACAGGCCCGACTTCAAACAACAACGAAGAAGCCACCCATTGCCGCGAAGCGGGGTTGCGTAGTGGCAGGAGGCCCAGAAGGCAGGGGCGGCCGCGGAGGGTACGGACCCCCGCGAAAAAGACTCCTCCCTGCTCCTCGTCCTCCTTGTCGTCCTCCTCCTCCTACCTCGTCCTCAGTTCTTTCTCCCTCGACCTCCTCCTCCGCTCCTCCTCCTACTAACTTTCCGCCTTGCCTCCTCCTCGTGCTCCCCTCCTCCTCCCCTCCTCCTCCTCCTCCTCCTCCCTGCCGTTCTCCTCCTCCTCCTCCTCCCTCGCCTCCTCCCACTTCACTCCCCCTCTTCCTCGCCTCCTCTCCTCTTCCTCATCCTCCTCCTCCTCCTCCTCCTCCGCCTCCTCCTCCTCCCTCCTTATCCTCCTCCTCCTCCCCTCCTCCTCCTCCTCCTGCTCCCTCCTCCTGCTCCCTGCTCCTCCTCCTCCTCCTCATCCTCCTCCTCTTCCTCCTCCTCTCTCCGTCTCTTCCTCCTCCTTATTCTTCTCTCTCCATCCTCCTCCTCCTCCTCCTCCTCCTCCTTCTGCTCAATCACCGCATGCACATCCTCCCAGATCCTCCTTCTCCTCCCTCTCCACCTCCAACCTCCTCCTCCTCCGCCTGCATCCTCTCCCCACTCCTCCCCTCCCTCCTCCTCCTCCTCCTCCTCTCTCCTCCGCCTCCTCCTCCTCTCCCCCCTACACTAATCCTCCTCCTCCTCCTCCTCCTCCTCCTCCTCCGCCTCCTCCTCAATCAACCTGCACCTCCTCCATATCCTCCCTCTCCCTCCCATCTCCACCCCACCTCCTCCTCCTCCCCTCATCCTCTCCCTCTCCTCCTCTCCCACTCCTCCTCCTCCTCGCTCCTGCCTCCTGCCTCCTCCTCTTCCTCCTCCTCCTCCTCCTCCTCCTCCTCCTCTTCCTCCTCCTCCCTTCTCCCGACACTCGCGCCCATCGTGTCGCGCTGCCCTGCCAACGCTCGTCGCGAGGGCGGCGCGCCCGCCTGCTCTGCCTCTCCCCCCATCCTGCCCCCGCGGGGCGCACCGTCCCAGTAGGAGTACGTGACCTCCAGCTTCTCCTTCTTCACCTCCGACTCGACGAGGAGGAGGAGGAGGAGGAGGAGGAGGAGGAGGAGGAGGAGGAGGAAGAGGAGGCGGAGGAGGAGGAGGAGGAGGAAAGGTGCCCGTGGCCCAAGGTGCCCCCAGCGTTCCGCTCCATGTTGGGAGCCCCTGGGGCCCGCTGGGCCTCGTGAGGGGTGTTCTGGAGGCCGCGAGGTCGTGTGTGCCTCCTTGGAAAGCCCGGGGGCATCTCGGGCCAAAGGCACTCCTGGTAACACCCGGCCGACGGCGAAACTGACCCTGCTTCTGTGCTGACCCTGTTTGCTCGCGCGCGTGCCGTTCGCGCCACGAGCCACACGAAGAGAGACCGCGACGCAGAACTGCAATCCAAACTGCCACCTCGACGGTGGAACTACCAGAACACGGGCGTGCAATCACGTATTTTCCTCCTCCTCCTCCTCCTCCTCCTCCTCCTCTTCCTCCTCCCCCTCCTTCTCAGCAGCAGTCTGTCCCCCATCTTCCTCCTCCTCCCACCTCCCTTCCCTCCTCCCTCCTCCCTCTCCCTCCTCCTCCTCATTGTGATCATCGCGTCGCCTCTTCCTCCTTCAACTCCAGACCTTCCTCCTGCAACATTCATTCATGG
Source organism: Prorocentrum cordatum (assembly GCA_963575745.1). Taxonomy (NCBI): domain Eukaryota; class Dinophyceae; order Prorocentrales; family Prorocentraceae; genus Prorocentrum; species Prorocentrum cordatum. The sequence continues at coordinate 324,057 of CAUYUJ010014251.1, read as the reverse complement.
GCAAGTCCCACGGCGATGGGGTGACCTTCTCTTGTTCTGCGAGGTACTCCTTCTTGAGCTGCTCCCTTTTCTGGAGAACCTCCGCCTCCCTGTCCCTATCGTACCTGCGCAGGCGGACGCATCGACAACGTACCACTTTGCTGCACCTCTTCCGCCTCTCCTCTTCACCCTCCTCCCGTTCTCCTCCACTTGCCGTTGCTGGAAGCCCTCTCCGCCATCTACTAAGCAATTTCTCCCGACAGTGCCCCCGCTGCACTAATCAGACTGCTACCTACAATTGGGAGTTATGTCCCCCTCCTGAAGTGGGAAGTGTGAAGCTAATATCTAGAGCGCGTTGGGCGTCGGACGTGCTAAAACTCTCTTTCTCTCTATACGTCTATATAGGTGTATATATATGTGATTGTATACATGAATATATATATCGCCCATGTTCCAATGTTCTGCCAAACTGGGGCAAGCGGGAACCAGTTGAAGATGGAAGACAAGTGACACTCTGAGGACGCAGGAATAGGGGGAGCACACAGGAGAACGATGAGATGACGGGGGGGATGGGAACGAGGAGGGAGGAAGGGGAATGCACATTAGAAAGGGAAGCGGGAGTGTGTGGGAGGGCGGGAAGCGGAGGAGGCAGGAAGAAGAGAACTGAAGAGGGAGGGGCGAGGAGGGAGAAAGGGATGCAGGGAGGAGAGAGCAGATAAAGGGCACGAGGGCAGGTGATGCTGGTGATGAGGATGATGATGCTGATGATGATGCTGATGATGATGAGAATGATGAGGATGATGATGCTGATGATGATGATGGTGATGATGATGATGATGATGCTGATGATGATGATGATGATGAGAGGAGTATAGCATGCGCGCTTCACTCAACAAAAATCTGGAATGTTGCGCCTCATGACAAGAGTGGCTCTTCGTCCGTACGCTTTTATTTGGTGGCGTGTCGCATTGCCCCGACGTTTCCCTTCGCGTATTTCAACACGCCTGGCTCCCGCGGTGCAATCGGAATCGGCCGCGCTGGTTTTCATAGAAAGGATTTGCATACTTTCTATGACGTTGTGCTCCTATAACAGATCGTCAGATCGAAAAACCCCTCGGCACCCTTTGATGGTCAAAAGGAACGGCACAAACCATTATTCGGATGCGCATTGCCACTGACACCCGCACCTGTCTACAACCAGCACTCCCATCCCTCCCTCCTTCGTCCCTCCTTTGTCCCTGCTCCTCCGCCTGCCCCGCATAATCCTCGCGCTGCTCATTGCGCCCTGTCTCTCTCTCTCTCTGCATTTTTTGTTCTTCCTCTCTCTCTCTCATTACCACAATCTCTCCCTCTCGCTACGTCGGTATTATGTCTCTCTCCCTCTCTCTCTCTCGCTCTCTCTCTCTCTCTCTCTCTCCCCTCTCTAACTCTTTCTCTTTCTCCCCCCTCCCTTTTCAGTATGAGCCTCCTGCTCATCGTATATGTTTTTATGTCCCACCAGCCTCTCCCTCGCCCCCCTTCTCCCCATCCATTGGTATACTGTCTTATGAGTAAATGTTGGCACGGTTGATCCTGTGAGGTTCCGTCGAATTCCGTTTCCTCCTCTGGGGAAAGCCCACATGGCCCCGAGGCGTCAAATCTGCCAATCCTGCGTGTGAATGTTAGGAACGGGGGCCCGATCTTCTCCGGGGCTCTGGGTCCGGCTCCGGCAGGGGGGGGGGGTTGGGGGCCGTGCTCCGTTTTCCCGGGCTGGCCCCGGCCCCACCTCCAGCCTCAGTCCCGGCCCTAAGGTATGTGTGTGTGTGTGTGTGTGTGTGTGTGTGTGTGTGTGTGTGTGTGTGTGTGTGTGTGCGCTCTGGCAAGGGGCGGGGGGGGGACTTGCCCTCCTCCTCCTCCTCCTCCTCCTCCTCCTTCTCCTCCTCCTCCTCCTCCTCTATCACTGCCTGCACCTCCTCCATATCCTCTTTCTCCTTCCTCTCCACCTCCTCCTCGTCCTCCTCCGCCTTATCCTCTCCCACTCCTCCTCTTTACGATGGACAAACGTAGGCTTGCTTGAATCGTGGCGTCTTTCCCTTCCCTTTCCTCCTCCTCCTCATCATCATCCTGCCCTTCCAACTCCTCCTCCTCCTCCTCCTCCGCAACCGCCTCCTCCTCCTTCTCCTCCGCGTCCTCCGCCTTAGCCTCCTCCTCCTCCTCCTCCTCCTCCTCCTCCATACCTTTTCTTGATGCATCACTACCCCCTGTCGCACCCCCAGGACAATGTTGAGAGCGGGCGGGGCGTTTCGCCTGTTTTGTCCTCACAATGTATGATCCTGAAGCTTAGAACTTGGCAACCGTTTCACGTATGGTGGGCGGGCGGGCCGTTTTCAAACTGTGACTCTGGCCTGAGCGCCGCGCACATTCGCTAAACAATGCAAGAGCTTCACGGATTGAGGGCGGGCCGTTTTCAAACTGTGACTCTCGCCTCAGCGTCGCGCACGCTTGTTTAAACATGTGCCAGAGTTTCAAGGATTGAGGGCGGGTCGTTTTCAGAGTGTGGCTCTCGCCTTAGCGCCGCGTGCATTCGTTTTTCACATTGCAAGACTTTCGCGGACTGAGGGCGGTTCCTTTTCAACATGTGGTTTTCGCCTTAACGCAACGCACGTGCTCTTAAGACTTGCAAGAAATTCACGGGTTCCCATGCTCAGCGTACTAGATTTGTGTTTTGGAAGGACTTAAAGTTATAAGGTTGCAACAGTTACGTTGATTCGCGGGTCGAAATCCTAGGGATGGCGTGCTTGCAATATTCTGGATCCTCAAGACGCAACACTCCGGTTGATCCGTGGCGTTGGAATCCCAAGAACCATGTTTTGGCATGCTTCAGGGTCTTCAAGCGGTTGTCTTCCAAGGAGGCAGTTCCTCCAGTGAAACTGATGCTGTGTAGGGACCTGTGAGGCAGGAGTTTGGAGGGACGGTTCATCCCAACATCGTTGATGACACTTGGGTTTACACTGGCCATCCTCCTTTTCCTCCTCCTCCTCCTCCTCCTCCTCCTCCTCCTCCTCCTCCCCCTCCTCCTCCTCCTCCTCCTCATTCCCCCAGGAAGGGGAGATTTCCTCGTCCTCCTCCTCCTCCTCCTCCTCCTCCTCCTCCTCCTCCTCCTTTCCTCCTCCTCCTCCTCCTCCTCCTCCTCCTCCTCTCCTCCTCCTCCTCCTCCTCCTCCTCCTCCTCCGTTTTCCTCCTCCTCCTCCTCCTCCTCCTCCTCCTCCTCCTCCTCCTCCTCCTCCTCCTCTCCTCCTCCTCCTCCTCCTCCTCCTCCCTCCCCCTCCCCCCCCTCCTCCTCCTCCTCCACCTCCACCTCCTCCTCCCCCCCTCCTCCTCCTCTCCTCCCCTCCTCCTCCTCCCCCTCCTCCTCCTCCTCCTCCTCCGTCTCCTCCGTCTCCTCCTGCTCCTCCTCGTCCTCCTCCTCCTCCTCCTCCTCCTCCTCCTCCTCCTCCTCCCTCCTCCTCCTCCTCCTCCCCCTCCCCCTCCCTCTCCTCCTCCGCCCTCCGCCTCCTCCTCCTCCTTCTCCTCCTCCTCCTCCGTCTCCCCTCCGTCTCCCCCTCCGTGTCCTCCTCCGTCTCCTCCTCCTCCTCCTCCTCCTCCTCCTCCTCCTCCTCCTCCTCCTCCTCCTCCCCTTCCTCCCGCTCCTCTCCTTGAGTTTGTTTGTTTTTATTGGGGGGGGGGTAGCGTCCGTTACGGGGGGGGGTGTCCGGCCCCAAGTTGGGGGTAACGGTAACGCGCGGCGGGGCCCTCGCACGGGCCCTGGTACTTATCACCAGCACAACTGTCGGCACGGTAGGCTTCGTCGTCGTCGTCGTCGCCGCTGTTGTCGTCGTCGAAGCCGACCGTGCCTGTGCACACTACACAGGCTCTGTACACCGCGATGCCTTTGTACACCACAACTTCGGCAGAAATGGTATGTGTGTGCACCACGGCGACTGAGCACATCATGACAAGCGGGTGCACCACAACGCCCTTGTACATCTCACTGTTGGTGCACACCACGGCACCCGCGTGCACCACAGCTGCTGTTTCAACGCCCCGTGTTTGCACCAGAATGCCAGCGTACACCACAAAGCTTGTGTACACCTGTAATGTACAGGCGGAGCGAAAGTCCAGAAGATCGCTCGGGGCCCAACCGTGGCCCTTTCATTATGTGAGCTGCTTGTGGATATTAGTTTTTCTGGTTCAAAAAGCGCTCGGACCTGTTGAGCCCACAGCGCCTGTGCACTCCATTGCGACTGCGTACATCATGGGAGTGTGAACCGTGGCGCCTGTGTATGCCACGTGGCATGTGTGCGCCATAAAGCTTGCGTGCGGCTTTTTTGGTGCGGAGTGTAAACCACGCGCCGTGGGGGCGCGCGGGGCGGCGGCAGCCTAGGGAACACAAGAAGCAGGAGCTCCCTGCACAGGCACAAGGCCCTTGAGACATGGGTCGACGGCTGGAGCGTGCACGCGGGTGCGTCGTCGTCGTCGCCGTCAGTTGCGACGGCGACCAAGGGGGCGACGGCGGCGGCGGCGGCGACACGGGCGGCGGCGACGGCGACCACGCCGACGACGACGACAACGGCGGCGGCGACGACGCCGACGGCGGCAAGCGGCGGCGGCGGTGAAGGTGACCGCCGCCGCCGTCACCGCCGTCGTCGTCGCCGCCGATGCCGCCGTCGCCGTCGCCGCCGCCGCCGCCGTGTCCGCAGCCAGTCGCCGAAAGCTTCAGCAACGCTTGGGGCCCACTTGCTGGATACACATGCGGGGGGCTGGCGTGACCAGCCGCGCGAGGTAGGAGGGCCGAGCGCTGGAAGGACATGCGGCCACATCCGCGCGCAGGTCTCGCCCAGTCCAGCCCCTTGCACCAGCACAGGGAGAATGGACGGAGGACAGTGGTAGTAGTCATAATGATATTGTGAGAGTGCACCGGCTGGTTGCGCCATGGCTTGCCCGATGCGTTACACCACGCGTTGTGCTTGCGTACAATTACCTGCGCCACAGGTTGAGCCGTAAGCTGCGCCATAGGATTCGCCCCCAGGGCGTGCCATAGCTTGCGCCATAGGTTGCGCACCCAGGGCGCCCCACAAATCGCGCCTTACGTTGCGCCTTAGGTTGCGCCCTCAGGGCGCGCCATAGGTTGCGTCGATGGTTGCGCCACAGGTTGCGCCAAAGGCGGGGCCACTTTGTGGCGCTGCGTTTCAACGGAACTCCTGGTGCGCGCACTGTTCGGGGAAACGTCGTGCTGGCAGGCGGGCGTCGGGACTCCGGGTGCAGCCCGCAGGATAATGACAACGGACGTGGCAGGGATGACGACGACCATTCTGTGGCACCTGTGGCACGCCGATCCTCCATCCTCCTCCTCCTCCTCCTCCTCCTCCTCCTCCTCCTCCTCCTCTTCTGTCCCCTCCTCCTCCTCATGCCCCTCCTCCGATCCCCCATCAGCTCCTCCTCCGATCCTGTTCCAACCCTCCTCGTCCTCCTCGTCCTCCTCATCCTCCTCCTCCTCCTCCCTCTGCCTCGCTCCCACCTCCCCCCACGAGGTGAGAGGAGGTGGAGGGCACGAGCACTGGAGGGAGTGCAGAAGCAAGGCAAAGGAGGTGGAGGGGCCAGGCCGGAACCCGTTGAAAGGTTCGCGCCGAGGGATGCGAACCTCGAACCTCGAGGATCGAGGCATCCTGGCCCTCGAGGGCCTTCGTCGTCGCCGCGGCTGGACGCGGCTCGGGAAACTGGTGCGTCTGAGCTCCAGTCGGGCCCCGTGACCCATTTTGAGTTTGCGCCGAGGTTCGAACCTCGAACCTCGAACCTCGAATCTGAACACACATGTGAGCGTCACAGCATGCCTGCCTGGACGGAGGGGGGGGTCCGCACCCCCGTCCCCGTACGCTCGTTACCGTTACGGGGGGGGGGGGACCCCTCCCCCCCCGTAACTGGCGTTACGGGTCCGAGCAATAAAAAAACAAGCTCCTTCCTCCCCTTCCTCCCCCCCCGAACCCTCTGAAGGCTTTGGGATAGCCCGCGGAGTGGCCCAAACAGGTCCCAACAAGGGCACAGGAGAGCCCCCAATCCCTTCTTCTTCGCAGGCCCCACAAGACCGCCAAGAGGGGACCACGAAAGAATCGCTGTGAGCCCCTGGCCAAACTCCACCTCTGACGGAGTTCGGCGCGATTCCGGCTCGAGCCTTTCTGGGGGGCCCTCTGGGATATCCCTCCGAGAACGCCCTGGGCGAAAACCAACGGAAGAGGGGCCCAGGAGTGCCAGGAGTGCCCCCGGAGGTCCAAGAAACCTCCCGACAGTCTTGGATAACCCCGACGCAGCTCCCGGCGCAGCCCAGAAGCGCTCCAAGAAGGACCCAATGTAGAGCTAAGTCGGGCCTGTCCCCCTACAGGAGGATTTGGGGCGAAAAACTAAACATACCCCAAAAAATACCCCCAAGATGCTCAACAATGCTCCAAACATACTCCCCAGAGTTGCGGATGTCTCAGTCGAGACTGGCCCGACGACGTCAGGCCAAGGGATCTCCAAACCCAGAATTGCGAGGATGTCTCAGGCGGAATTGGCTGGACCACCTCGTGCGGGGCATCTCTGAGCCCAAAGATGAAAGGATCTCTCGGGCGAGACTGGCCCGACCACCTCAGGTCAAAGGATAACTGAGCCCGGAGTTGCGAAGATGTCTTAAGCGAAACTGGACGGACCGCCTCGAACCTGGACGGACCTCGGACGGACCACCTCGCGTGGGGCGTCTTGATAAAGTGTCGGGGGGAACGGGGGAGGAGGGCGGGAGAACAGGAAGGAAGGGGGAAGGAAAGAGGGATTGGGAAAACTCAGCCCTGGGGGACTGTGGATTCGTCGAGGGCATTCTGATGGAGAGGTGGTTGAGGAGGGAAGGGGGAGGGAGGGACGAAAAGAGAGAGGGGAAGTGGGAAGAGGGAGAGGAGAGGGGAGGAAGGACGGAGAAAACTCTGCATTGGGGGACTGTGGACTCATCGAGTGTAGCCCGCCCCCCCAATAAAGGTGCAATCAATCCCTGGCGTGTTCCAGATTGCCACCGAACTCTGAAGTGCCAACCGCAAGCGTAATCACGAATCGCATTCGAGTAACGTGCCTACGAAATTCAACGACACTCGCATCCATGAGAACTTGAACATAACTGGTAAACCCAAAAACAGACATCATCGTCGAATGATTTTCCTTTTAAAAAGGACAAATTATATATATACATATGTACAGATGGAGTACCGCCCAACCACAAGATGCTACCAAACATGTTCCAGTACGACACGTCAAACCCTGCACACGCATATGCAAATGCACAACCGCCGTCCCACGAGATAACATACACTTCGGATCAAATAGCCCAGAAATGCCCCACCGAAAAACCACTGCACCGTTTTTTTTTCCTCCGCGCGACGACGGCGGCACGGCGACGGCGACGGCAACTGCGACGGTGACGGCAAAAACGACGACGACGACGACAACGACGACGACGAAAACGACGGCGACGACGACGGCGGCGGCGACGACGACGATGGCGACGACAGCGGCGACGGCGACAGCGACGACGGCGGCGCCGAGCCTGCCAGTGTCCAAACCTCCAAGGCTGTTGTGCTGATGGCGCGCACACAAACGCATGCACACACACGCACGCACAAACGACGGCGAACACGCGGGCGAATAGCGAAGGACGGGGTGCAAGCCGCGTTCATTGCCACCTGGGGGTGGTGCTCTCGCCTCCGCGTCGGCCGCTCGCCAAAAGGGCCCGCAAAGCTCCTACAAGAAAGATAAACGGAACAAATGCGATAGCTTCCCCCTTTTAGCGCAAGTAATTTTCATCCCGGCAGCCTGGCACCCGGTGGGTCCCACCCTTGCAATCTACGACCACTTGTAAAATGAAAAAAAAACGGCAATGACGACGAAGACGAAGACGGCGACGACGACGACCACGACGACGACGTCGGCGGCGGCGACGATGACGACGACGGCGGCGGCGGCGACAATATCGACGACGACGGCGGCGGCGGCGACGACGACGAAGGCGACGGGCGCTTCCGGGGTCGAGCGTTTGTGTCCGCGCGCGCATGTGTATTCGGCACTCTCTAGGCCTGCCCAAATGCCCCTGAGCACGCTGGCGGCCTCGAGGGAAGCCAGCCGATCGCGGCCAATCTCCTGCTGAATTTGTCGGAGCCCTGGTGGCTTCCGCCCGTCCAATCCTATTCCCGCCGCCTCCCCGGGGCTTCGGTGGAGCCCCTTATGACGTCACGAAACATGTGATTGGGGTGAAGGAGATGTGCGATGACTTTTTATCTGACGCGTTCGGATATCAGCTTCCTGATGTGCGGCTGGTGGCTCAGTACGATTTTGATATAACTGGGCGGATGACCTGCAAACAACATCATTATTGACCGACGATGGCTTGCGGGGCACCCAAATGCCGAAGATTCCCACATGCGTTTACGTTTGATCGCAAATACTTCATCTTCCGCTCTCGGGTCTTGTTGTATTGAGCCGGCTTGTAGGGAAAACCACTGCCACCGTAAACGGCATTTAAGAATTTGTTGCACTCGCACATATCATGCAAAATATCAAAACGGGTCCGCCCTGCAGACTTGTCTTTCCAATGCGTTTTGAAATAAGAAATGATATATTCTAAAGCAGCCAAGTACCAATCTTCTTTGCAGATGCTGGCGTGTTTTCGTGAAATTGGACAGGTTTGTCGTTGAAGAAATTGCACGTTCGGCACGGCCCTGCGCCAATTGCCATGACTTCATTGCACGATACGTCCATGGCCTTCTTTTCTTCCTCTGTCAAAAAGATATCCGCACAGCCCAATACGTGTCAAAGAAGCTCTTTTGCTCGAAAACCACTGCCTCCAAATCCGCGAATGTTTTCGAATCCTTTCAATCTTCGGACACCTGCCTGGGCAGGGTGTCAGGCGCGCGGGACATATTGCTTCCCGCGGCCCCTGCGTACATGGAGAAAGGAATCTTCGCGGCGGTTGCCATGAACCCCGCCCCCCTGGAGAGCTAGCGGAATCGCGCGAACGTCGCGGATCAATTGCATGCGGTGCTCTCGGCGGTCGCCGCGGACCGAGCCTCCGAAAGGGGCCGTTCGGATAACGCCCACGCCTCGTGGCCGACGTTGTCAATCTCATCATATAAATCCCACCACCCCGCTTCTTTTAATTCCGTCGCCCCTTTCCTCATAGGATTAATCCGCCATCGTGCCCCTTGGCGCGTTCAGGCATGACACTGAACCGCATGCTGCATGGATGGTTTCTCTCGTCGTCTCAGGAATTCCCAAATACACATTCATCCTCTCCTCCTCCTGCTCCTGCTCCTCCTCCCCCTCCTCCTCATTATCATCGCCAGCGTTGCCATCTCGTCTTCCAAAAAGCCGCCGCCCAAGAAGCTGAGCTGGCACGGTGGCGGGGCGCCCCGTAGGGCGTGGATGAAAGTTCCAAATACTTTTCCGTCGCAAGAAACTATCAAATCGTCAAGCTTGTCCCAATTTGAACCGCTGCGCTTGTCTTCACCAAGGCGCAGGTAAGGCATTTCTCCTCTGGCCAAGATATTTCGCACCTCCACTGACAGTGTGCCACGGATGAGCGTCGGGTTGACCAACAATTCTGCCGTGGTCCGAACGGGGTTCGAAACGGGAGCTGCGTTGCGACCATAATGGGAGTGCGCATGCTGTGTGACCGGAGAAACAAGACGCGACCGGTCATTCACACGGTACCAGAGAGCTGCGTCGGCCTTGACAGGAGGCTTATCCTCGTCCGAAAATTGCTTCGACACAGCAGCCGTTCGAAAATCAGCTGACCCCCGTCGGAGGAGGCATGAAGGGTCGGAAGAGTTCTGTGAGGATAAACTTGTTCCTTCGTAGGCCCATAGTTGCATTGGGCCACGCGGGGCCGAGTTCGATTTCACTCAGAGGGGGGCGCGGCGGCAGGCTCAGCACGATCGATCGAAAACTGCCACCGTGGATTTCAGCCGCTCGTGGAAAGATACGTCGCTGAACCATGGTGCTAATCCGAGGAACTGAGACACCGCGCCAACGGGGTACTTCATCGGAGACCCCGGGGGAAATCCTGTGGCGAAGAGGAAACTGGCGTGAGAGTATCGTCGACTAACGGCTGGAAGTTGTCGGAGACGATCGGGGATGGCATAGGCATGCGCAACCCTGTTTCGTCGTAGCGCGCGGCGGCCACTGGAGTGTGATTTCCGTCACTGTCCTGCCCCTGCCGACGGGGCCCCCCTGTCGCCTTCTCACGGATTTTTTCCACAAATTTGTGCAGTCCTTCCACCTCTCCGCTGTTGCGCCAATCGCTGCAAGCCCCACGCTCTCCAGAGTGGCGCTTCCGCTTCAGACGTTCCCCTCTTTGCTGCAATTCGGAGAAACATCGTGGGCGCGTCAAGCCGCCAGAGCAGAGAAGCCGCCAGGCAGCAACAGACGGGGCGACGCTCGAGTAAGCAACACTGAGAGGGTGGCCTAGCAGTCGTCGCACACCGTCGCACACTGACGTTCTCCGACACTTCAGTAACTTTGACTCTCAAGTGGCACTGGCCGTTGAAGCATGGCCCGCAGTGAGTTCCGTTGGTCGCCCTTTTACCACAGCCTTCTGCAAGGCACTCGGATCGGCCACACAACTGCGACCGACAAGCGCACCGCAGCATTGCAAAAACGATCGGCGGGCCGAGAAGTGGAGCCTAAATGGCTGACGGTGATGACAGTGACGATGAAGATGAAGATGAGAATGAGGGTGATGATGACGATGATGGTAGTGATGATGGTGATTTGGTTCAGAGAGCATGACGACGATGATGAGGATGATGATGATGATGATGATGATGCTGATGATGATGATGATGATGATGATGATGGCGACGGTGATGATGTGGTGGTGATGAGAGGCCTCGGCCGACGTATCATGGCAAGGGCTTGCCGCGTCAAGTTATCCTTGCACTTCCTGCTCCAAGCGGAAGGATAATGAAACGATAAGGACGAGAAGGGATAAGGGAGAAGGAGAGAGGAGAGAGGAAATGGAAGAGGATTAGGAGGAGCAGCACCAGCGTAGGAGGATGAGGATCAGGACGAGGACGAGGAGAGAGAATGAGGACGATTATGATTACAAGGAGGAGGGATGAGGGACGAAAAGAGAGGAGTGAGGAATATGTATGAGGATTAAGAGGAACACCAGCATCAGCGTAGGAGGAAAACGCCCTGAGAGAAAGAGAGAGGGAGAGAGAGAGAGAGAGAGAGAGAGAAACAAAAAAAACAAAGAGAGAGAGAGAGAGAGTAGAGAAATGAGCGAGGAAACGGACCACCTCGTGCGGGGCATCTGCGAGCCAAAAGATGGAAGGATGCCTCAGGCGAGACTGGCCCGACCACCTCAGGTCAGGGGATCTCTGAGCCCGGAGTTGCGAGGATGCCTCAGGCGAGACTGGCCCGACCACCTCAGGCCAGGGGACCTCTGAGCGCGGCGTTGCGAGGATGTCTCAAGCGACACCGGCCCGGGCGGCCCGACCACCTCAGGTCAGGGGATCTCTGAGCCCGGAGTTGCGAGAAGGTCTCAGACGGAATTGGGCGGACCACCTCGTGCGGGGCATCTCCGAAACCAAAGACAGGAGGATGACGCAGGCGAGACTGGCCCGACCACCTCGGGTCAGGAGACCTCTGAGCCCGGAGCTGCGAGGATGTCTCAAGGGGAACTGGACGGCAGCCGATCAGTCGATCAGCGGTCGACCAGCCGATCAGCCGATCAACGGTCGACCAGCCGATCAGCCGATCAGCCGATCAGGCACCGATCAGCCGATCAGCCGGTCAGCGGTCGACCAGCCGATCAGCCGATCGGCCGATAAGGCTGATCGGCTGATCGGTTGGTCGGCGTCTGATCGGGTGATCGGCTGGGATCGAATAGCCCACCCGGGCTGCCGTCGCAGTGAAAATTCTGGTTTCTGTTCCGAGGAGCTCACGGGAACGGTATGAACACAAGAGCGCCCGAAGCGCACTCCGGGAGCCCAAGACAGCACATTATGGCCCCAATGCGGCCCAAGAGATGGCGTCTGGAGGGGCTCCCCGAGAGAGCCCCGCTACACGGTCCCCGAGCGGCCTGCGAGGGCCCCCCAAGACGGCCTCAGGGAGACGTCGGAGGCGGCATTCGGGGACGCACGACGACCCAAGAGGGCCCCGAAACTAACCACCTACCAGACCATCCCAACCCAACCCGAAGACCCGAATTTCGGGTTGGGGGGGGGGCACGGGATCCATATGTGAGTTTTCAATGTTCCCCGATCCCTCCCCCCACCACTGGAAATGTTGGGCGAAGTGAGGCCTTCGGGTCGGGTTGGGGTGGTTTGGTGGGTGGTGAGAAACTGCACCCGAGAGCTCCACGACGGCCCAAGGAAGCCTCAAGAGGCTCCAGATAAGGCCTCGCAAGGCTCCAACCAAGGCCAAGGATTGCCCCTCCGGGGAGGAGGATTCACAGCAGAGGTACTCGTAGGATGGAAGGGGAAGGCTCCTAGGCGGGGGAGTCGATGAGGGAGGACGCAGCATGTTCGGTTGCAGCTGTGCGCGTTCTCTGCCTGACCTCCACTCCGTTCCTTCTAGACAACTCTTCCATGTCGCACCCCGAAGCCAGTCGAAAGAGCGGGCCGGGCGCTTCGCCAGAAAATTCCTCACCATTTATGGCCCAGAGGATGAAACATTGACAGCAATTTCACGAACGGAGGGCGGATGGTTTTTTTAACATGTGGCTCTCGCCTAAGCGCCACGCGCCTTCGTCATTAAACAAACTGCAGAAGTTTCACGGTTTGAGGGCGGGCCGTTTTCAAACTGTGGCTCTCGCCTTAGCGCCGCGCGCGTTTGTCTTGAAACACTGCAACAATTTAACGGGTTGAAGGCGGGCCGCTTTCAAACTCTGGTTTTCTCGCCTGGGCTCCGCGCACATTCGTTTAAAATGGGCGGGCCGTTCTCAAAATGTGGCTTTCGCGCCTGGACGCCGCGCACATTCGCTTTAAATCGTTGGAAAGACTTCGCGGATTGAGGGCGGGCCCTTTTCAAAATGTGGTTCTCGCCCCAGCGCCGTGCACATTCGTTGCAAACGGTGCACATTTTTCGCGGATTGAGGGCGGGCCGTTCTCAACATGTGGCTCCCGCCAGGGCGCCGAGCACATGCACTATGAAGCTTGGCAATATACTCACTGATTGAAGGCGGTTCCTATTCAATGTGTAGCTCGTGCCTTAGGTCCGCGCGCATTCGTTTTGAACATTTGCAAACAGTTCACTATTTCTCAGAGTTAACGTATGTTGTTTTGGAACGACTGAGGAGTGCCAGGGCGCAGCGGTTGTTGATCCGCGGCATTTGAAGTCCCAGGAATTGTGTTCTGGCGCGATTCAGGATCACCAAGACGTAACAATCAGGTTAACTCGTGGCGCTGAAATCCTGAGGATGGTGTTTCGGCGCGCTGCAAGATGTTCACACGGTTGTCCCCCCGATGGGGCACTTCCCTGCGGAAGCGAACCCTTGCAGGGGCCTAGGACGAGGGATCTTGGGAGGAGGGTGTGTTTCAACATCGTTGATGCGTCTTGGGTTTACAACATTTCTCCTCCTCTCCCCCTCCCCCTCCTCCTCCTCCTCCTCCTCCTCCTCCTCCTCCTCCTCTCGAACACATCTGCAACTACACGCAGGAAAACTGCACCTTGTTGCGGGGACCAGGGGTGGCAATCATAATTAGATTTGGCGCGTCGGTCGGTCTGGGTGGACGGACGCCGCCTCATGACCTTCGATGGAAAGCGATGGTCGCGCCGAAAACGTTGCGTGCCAAGCGTGGAAGCGATCATCATGTTTCACGGCGACGCTTGGCGGCAGCCTCAAGAAAATTCATGACACGAACAAGCGTTTCACCCTCGGACGGGGGATCCAGCACGAAGAAGAACTCGAACGCGCGGGGGTTCGGATCGCGAATTTGTTGCTGGGGCACAAGCGGGGGAGGGAAGCGGGCTGCGCGAGGTCGAGGCTCCCAGGCATACGGCTGGCTTCGCTGAGCCAGGGGATGTGGAATGTCGGTGGGAAGCAGCCCAAGGGACGGGGCCTCGGCGATGGGCAGCGATGGGGAACGGGAGGAGGAGCGGGAGGACCTCCCGCCCCCCCTTCCCCCCCCCCTCTCCCCCTCCCCCTCCCCCTCCCCCTCCTCCTCCTTCCTTCTTTCCTTCCTCCCTCCCTCTCCACAACAAAACCTGGGTGCGATTGCACCGGCCCCTCCCTGGGAGCAGACCAACGGCCGACGTCCGTTTCCAGCTTCCCTGCGGAGGAGCGTCGGGGGGGGTGGACCAACTCCGGGGGGGGGGGGACCTCGAGCGGGAACCGGCGATCCCTCGCCGAAGGATCGGCAGATCCGCACGCTCCTGGGCGGGGTGGGCCTTCGGGCCCCTGTCGGCGACGGATGGGCGATCGGGGGTCGATGCGTGCACCCCTTGACCATCATCACCACCACCACCACCACCATCATCATCATCATCATCATCAACATCATCATCATCATCACCACCACCACCATCATCATCATCACCATGATCATCATCACCATCAGCATCGTCATCGTCATCATCGTCATCGTCATCATCGTCATCGTCATCATCATCATCATCAGTATCATCATCATCATCAGCAGCAGCATCATCATCGTCATCATCACCATCAACATCACCATCACCACCATCATCATCATCACCATCATCATCATAAGCATCATGACCGTCACCTTCACAATCACCATCACCATCACCACCATCACCACCAACATGATCATCATGATCACCATTATCATCATGATCATGATCATCGCCATCATCATCATCATCATCATCATCATCATCATCATCATCATCATCATCATCATCAATCCCCCTGACGTTACCCCTGTCGCCGGGGAGCCCGGGGGGAAAGGAGGAGGGGCGGTCAGAAGGCTCGGAAGTCCCCCGGCCTTCAGAGGAACTTTCTTAGTTTTCCCCGAAGGCACAGAACACATCTCGGAAGTCCAGAGCGCTTCTGGGAACTTGCCTCGCTTTGGACCACCCTCGCTTCCAAACAAGAACCGAACGATACCAAACTGCCCGTGGGTGGGCCCGCAGCGGTCAGGCTGCTTGATGAGGAGGCGCTTGGTATGACCTGGTTTCGCCTAGAAGCGCAAGCGGGGTGGGTATTTCGCCCCCTGACAATGGCGACCAAGAGCACTCCAAAGTTTGCGGGGGGACGGAAGGGTGGGACAGCACAGGGCAGGGTAGAGCATCAACTCACGTCGATGGCTTTCCTGGCGCCTCCTGGCGCCGGGAGGCGCCCATGTGTTGAGGAATGGCAGGCCCGGTGGCGGGGACGAAACCGCCTGCACGGAGCAGATTTCGAACCCCCCCTTTCTCTATCCCGCCCTTTCGTCTGGCCCGACAGGTGGTGAGCCCAAACACGAGGACTGTATGCATATTTGGTCGTCGTCGGTCTTCCGTCGTCGTCGTCGTCGTCGCCGAAGTATTCGACAACGTCGGGAACGCCCCAAATCGGCTGCACTGGTCGGAGGCCACTGCAAGATGGGTACCCTTCCAGAGCTATGGGTATCCTCAACTCTCGTGCCATCTGTGCACGGTGCCCCTCGCAATCGGGCGCACCTCCGCGCAGTCTGGCTCTGGCGTCGTGCCCGGCAAGTCTCCACAGAGTCCCTGTGGGCCACAGGAACAGCGACTAGAACGCCGCGTGCCAACGCCTCGACGTGTCCTCTTTGCAGACTCTGCGTGCTCGTGTGCGATCCGACTTCGGTGTTCGTCTGACCCAATGCTGCCTCTGCATTCGATTCCTTGCCCCTCCTCCTCTGCCTCATCCGTTCCGCTCTGTAGCGACTCGCCCCTCCTCCTCCCTCTCTTCCCTCCGCCTCCCCCGCTGGCCTTCCTCCTCCTCCTCCTCCTTCTCGACCCCCTCCTCCTCATCCTCGTCCTCCTTCTGCTCGTGTTTTTTGGTCTTCCCAACTGAGGTCGCCATCGACCCAGAGGTAGCTGAGGAAGGGGAGGACGAGAGGATGGAAAGGGGGCTTTCAAAGACTACCGCCGTCACAAGTGTGATATATCAGAACTCGCAGCTCGTGCCGTGGGACGCCGCGATCCCTTCGATCCGAATGCTCGCGACGCGCCCAGGAAACATGCTCTCCGCAGGGCTCCCCGATGGGGAGGAGGGGCAAAAGGAAGAGTCGGCGGTGGAACATCCCTTAGTAAACCACCCTTAAAGGAAAACGGCCTGGGACCGAAACCGACGGACCTGGACCCGCGAAAATGACGGCCGCGACGCCCTCTCGCGAACCGAAAACGGCCAATTCGCTAATCGACGTGTCCAGGTAGGAGTTTTATCGACCTCCGAAAGAGGCGGGCGCGGGAGCAGGGGTCGTCGCTCTTGTTGGCTCCGGTCCGCAAGACAACTCGGCACCTCCAAGCATGCTGCACACTTTGTTTTTCAGGGAACGCAGCGAGAAGGGGTGGCAACAGCCGATGATCAACGACTCGCCTGTCTCGACTCAACGCGATGGCTGGGCTGCGATGCTGGCGGGCAGTCTGTTTGGATGCCCGAAGTGGGTCCGGAAAAGATGGGTACGGTGCCCAACGGCTCAAGATCGCTCAAGATCGAACAAGATAGCTAACAACATGCCTCCAAGAGGCCCCAAGAAGGCCACGAGACGGATCCAAGTGCTTTTGGAACCCCCTCAGGACCTCCCCGAGAAGCCAAAGTCCTTCAAATGCCAACGGACACCAATTATTTTGGCCTTGTCGCCCTTTCGCGTCCGATGTGCTTTTGAGGCTTCAGGATGACCGCAAAATGATCCAAGAGAGCTACAAGAAGGGCCCAAGAGGCCCCCAAGACGGCCCCAAGAGCAAGATCGCCCCAAGGGGGCCCCAAGAGCGCCCCAAGAGGCTATTTCGACGGCCCTGGAGGGGCGACGCAAATCGAGGACCACCCCTCCTTTGATCGGTGGTCTCCAAGATGGTCCCAGGAGGCGCTCCATCGCTCCCATGAGGGCGCCAAGAAAGCCCCAAGAGAGCCCCAAGAGGGCCCCATGAGGGCCCCAAGGCGCCCCCAAGAGCCCCAAGACCCCCCAAAGAGCCCCAAGATGCCCCAGAAGAGCCCCACGAGGACCTCAAGACGCCCCCCCAAGCCCCATAGCTCCAAGAAGGCCTCCAATGTTCCAAGATAGCCTCCACCATGGCTCAACACGTTCCTCCCCCTCCTATCTTTGACCGCTCTGTTTCACCACATGCGTCTCTGATTTCCATTTCCCGTCAGCTCTCGTGGGCAGGGCTTATGAGTGGGCTGGTGGGGATTCGCGAAGCGTGAACCATTGGGAAATGGAAACTTGTCGGTCTTCGTACCCATTCTTTCCGTACGCATTTCGACCGCACCGAAAAACTGTGGCTACAAATGGCTCCTCGGATTCTGGGCGCGCCACGCCAGCAGTGCGGCATTGGACGGCAGATTCGTACGCCCATTGGGCGCGCTTCGACGAATCGGGTGCGGCGCCCATGCTTCACACTTGGCGCCGACGACGTCGTCGGACAAGCAGTCGCACCATGCATCAACTGCCAAACAACGTTTCCTGGTCCTCCCGCTCCTCCTCCCTCCACCTCCTCCGCCTCGGCCTCCCTCCCACCCCGTTCTCCCCGTCGTCCGTCTCACCTCCTCCTCGCTTCCTGTCAGCCCGTGTCCAGCCCCCATCTGCCCCGTCCCCATCCTCTCTTCCTCGCGTGGCTGGCGGCACGGTGGACTCATAGCACACTCATTCAAGCACACCTTGCAAACTGTGTCGTCCCACCTGCGGTTGAATAGAACAATCCGTCGACCACGTCGAATCAGGGGCGCGTGTACGCAATGCCTGAGTCAAGAATTATTCCGCGCCTTCCACTATTGATTCTTCGTCTGTCTGCATACGACCAAAAAACGGACAACGGGCGCAACAGGTGCAACAAGGGTCCGCGTAACACTCGTCGCTCCGACCAGGGAACCACCAATCAATGAAAGTCGGAATCATGATCAAGAGCACGAGTGTCGCAGCTGCAGCGGGGATGGCTGCCACCCCTCCAGAACCAACGCTCACCCCAATACCAAGGTACGTAACGCCAGCATTCATGATTCCTTTCATGGCCTGGTTGCCATCTCGCCGCAAGTACGCACTGCCCAGAATTATGAAAAGCAGCACGGAGGCGAAGAAATTGCCGACGAAGCCAGCCAGAGCACCACATACCGCATTTTCACTGCTGCCCACTCCCTTCGCCTTCTGCCTCCTCTTGTCACACCAGTGCCACGGGCAAACGATGGTCTGGTCGTACAGCTTCCCGCTGAATCTGCAGCGCGGCTTGGAGCAGAAGCAGAAGAGAAAACCACAACAGCCCGCATCCTCATCACAGCACGGCATCACCGTATAACACTTGCAGCCGCACGGATCACAGCACGCCATGCCGGCGATGGGGGGGGGCCGCCTCGCTCCCCGCGAAAAGTCTGCACCGGTGCGCCGCGGCGCTCGGGTCTCGGCGACGACCGCTTCGAGGACCCCTGGCCAGAACGGCTCGCGCAGCCTGAGCCAGCGGCACTCCGCCGTCAGCGCTCGGCCGACCCCCTGTGAGCACCCCCTCTCGCGCTCATCCATGGAGTTCCTCTCTCGGGCCCCTTCGTCGACTCACCCCTCGTGCTCATGAATGCAGTGGAGGCCAGTCCACCAGAAACCCAACCCTGAGATCCCAGGACGGAGGCGGAGGAGGAGGAGGAGGAGGAGGAGGAGGAGGAGGAGGAGGAGGAGAAGATGAACGATGGGCGGGGTCCTGAGGGATCCTTCCGGCGGCGAGCGGGGGGGGGAAGTGAGAAGGGGCGGGCCTTCGCAGAGGCTCGAAGTCCCCCGGCCTCCTGAGAAGTTTTCAGAGCCTTCCCCGAAGACGCAGAAAACCTCTCAGAATGCGCGGGGAGCTCCTGAGAAGTCCCGCCGCAATCTGAGAAGGCCTTCTCCTTCTCATTTCCCCCCTCGCTCGCTGCCGATCCTTGCGTCCTCGGTCCATCCGTTTAAAGTTTGGAGGACCGAAACGTGGGCACGGAGAGAACAGGGGTAGACAGACTGACAGCAACGCTTTTCCTTTTTGGACGGGAATCGCTGTCGGCGTCGCGGAGGGCGTTGTCCACTTGATACCAAAGCCGCCCGCCCCACAGCGGCCGCTGTCGGTTCTAGACAACATTTGTTGTTGGGCGTCGTACTCACTTTTCCCGTGCCTACTTCGGGCGTTCAAATCAACCCCTTTGAATGGCCAGCCCCGCTCGAAAAGCTTCGACATGTGCGTCCAAGGGGCCTGCATCCTTATCGCGCACCTTTGCTATCAAGCTTGCCTCTGCACCGCCTCCGTGATCTCGGCACGCTGGGGCGTGTCAGGATGCTGCTCTGCTGCCTCGGGGGGCAACGGCTGGGGGGGAAGGGGGGGGGGGGCAGCTCAAGGGGGGGGGGGAACATCGAGCTGGAATTGGCCATGCCTCGCCAGTAGATCGGCGATAGGCCCCCGACAGCGAATCCGCACGCTCCTGGGGGAGGGGCTATCGGGCCGCTGCCGGGGATCCATTCGCAGTTTGGGGTCGATGCATCCCCCCCATGAGCCTATCCCGCATATCGTTGCCCCTCGTGTCTGCCGGAGGCTTCAATAGAGTTTTCCAAGGCCGCACCCACTCTCGTCGCGACCCTCCCCCGCCGAATTTGCTATCCCGCGCTCTTTTCGGCTTCCAGACGGCTCCAAGACAACCAAGAACTAAGGGGATCCAAGATGGTCTCAAGATGCCTCCAAGCTAGTCCAATATGCCTCGAAGACAACCTCGGATTGCCCCAAAATGACTGCCCAAGAGGACCCCGATGCAGCCCAAGAGGACTCCAAGGCCCTCCAGGCGGGCCCAGAGAAGCTAAAATCATTGTGTTTCTTTGATTTTCATTTGTTTTTCTCGTTTCCTCCTTATCGGGCTTCTGACAGCCCAAGAAACCTCTAAGACGGCCCGAAACTTCTTCAAGAACCCCCCCCAAAGACGGCCTCCGAAGACGCCAAGTAAGACTGCCGAAGAGGCCCGAATGAGGCCCAAAGAGATCCCAAAGAGGCCCCGAAGGCCCTCCAGGAGGCCCATCACAGGCCCCCAAGAGTCGAGGGAACGAGGTGGAGTTTAGGACCCACTCGAGTTTAGACCGCGCGCTGAATTGGGGCGGGTCTTTTACTCAGCCTCCTTCACTGCGCTGCTGCGCTGGCCCGGTGGCGGGGTTTGCCGAAGGCAACTGGATAGCTAAACGGACGGAGGGCAAACCATGTTCAACATGTGACTGTCGCCTCAGCGCCGCGCACATTTTCGCCCTGGTTGAGCTGAGGCCGTGTTGGGGGAGCGTGCTGCAGCATCGTTGAGCACCCTGGGCTTGCTACAGCACCTCTCCTCGATGCTATGCTATGCTGGAGCGGACCGTCCGTCAATGCCGCACGAGCCTGAAAGTACCCGAGGCGTGCCAAACCCTTTTGTTTGAGGAGCAGGAGATGGGAGCGGACAGCGAAAATATATACAACTCGCCTACGAACGTGGCCAAAACGCCAGTCGGGGAGGACGGCTTCGGGCCTCGCCGCGATTACGTTGCTGCTTACTGTAGGCGCCGGCTGGAGCGGACAAATCCTGCCCTCCCAGGAGATGGACGCAAACAAAAGGAGCTACCTGTGACGAGTATTGCCCGGGCGAACGGTCCAGGAGGAGGAGGAGGAGGAGGAGGAGGAGGAGGAGGAGGAGGAGGAGGAGGAGAAGGCGGACGGGCGAGGAACGGGAGGGGAGGGAGGGAGGAGGAGACAAAAGAACACCCAGATGGCGGATGACACGAAATCCGCGCAAGGCGAACCCGTGTAGGGCGGATCCGCGAGTGAACGCTCCATGCACAAGAGCACATCTCCGCCGCGCTCCCCTCAGAAGCCCGCGCAGGTGGCGATCGCTGCGCAACCCGAGCTCCTCCCGGGAGCCCACGAGAGTGAGGACAGGCGCGCACTTCACAACCTCCGACGGAGCCGCGAGGCCTCGCCTTCGCCCCCGGGAGCCCACGAGCAGTGCGACGATGTTGCCCAGCTCGCAGCCCCCGTGCCGCGCCTGGATCTGCGCGGCCCGGCACTCCGCCGTGCCTCCCGGCCGCCCACGAAAGCAGCGACGGCTGCGCGGCTCGCAGCCCCCGAGGGCGCCGCGAGGTCTCGGATGGATCCCGATGGCCCTCGCCTCCGCCGTGCCTCCCAGGAGCCCGCGACAGTGGCGACAATCGCGGAGTCTGCAGCCCCCGAGGGAGCCGCGAGGTCTCCAGTGGGGCTGCGTGGTCCTCACCTCCGCCGTGCCTCCCAGGGGCCCACGATAGTGGCGACAGTTGCCCAGTTCGCAGCCCTGGACGGAGCCGCGAGGTCTCAAATGGATCTGCGCGGTCCAAGCCTCCGCCGTGCCTCCCAGGAGCTCACGACAGTAGCAACAGATGACCAGTTCGCAGTCCCCGACATTGGCACGAGGTCTCTGCGTGGCCCAGCACTTCGCCGTGCCTCCGAGGAGCCCACGAAAGTGACGACCGTTGCGCAGCTCGCAGCCACAAGAGGACGCGGCAGATCCAGGTGGGCGGAGGAGGGGCGTGGGGAGGCTGCGCGAGCAGTGCCCTATTCAACACGAGAGCCCAACACACAGGAGGGTTGCGAACAACTAGGCTCGAACGAACCAGGAAGCCTAGTATAATGTTTAGTCTTCTACTCGCCATCGCTCGGCATCCATTCCCTGTGTTTGTTTCGGTTTCCTGCGTGTTTTTTTTTTTCGCAAAATGATCAAGGATGCTCCTCGATGACCCTCGCCGAAGGAAAAATGCACACGTCCGAGCGATGCCAAGTCTAAGGGGCCCCCTCTCCCTCCTGGTGGCTCCTTGTTGCGTGCATCGCCCACGCCCCCCTCCCCGAGACCACGACCTCTGGTTACAAAAAAAAACATGGGTCTGCGATCCCGAGGCCACGATCCATCGTCACAACAACATGGATCTGCGGTCCCGAGCTTCCCAGACGGCCAAGTCAGGCAACGAAGGCCGTCAAGAAGGCGAAGGATGCCTCCAGGACGGCCCAAGATGGCCCGAGGCGGCCAGAATCGGCCGAAAAAGTCAGCACCGACTCGCGTGGCCCGACACGAGTGAAGGCGAAGGCCTCCTCACTCCCGCTGCTGCTGCTACACTAGAGGTGAACAACCACTGCCCAAACATACAATTTTGGAGGTCCGCTCGGATTTCTTGGATCGGCGCTGGGCCCCCCTCCCTGGCGCGCGGAATGCGCCAGGGGCGGCGCCAGAGGGTTCCTCACTTTCTACCAGACCACCCCAATCTAACCCGAAGGCCCACACTTCGGGTCCACACTTCGGGTTAGGGGGGGTACGGGTTCCACATATGTGCTTTCAGTGTTCCCCGACGGCCCCCCCACTGGGAAAGGAGGACAAATTTGGGCCTTTCGGGTTGGGTTGGGGTGGTTAGGTGGGTGGTGAGTTTCAGCGCAGATCCAAGAAATCTGCCCGGACCTCTGGAAGTTTACGAAACGGCCCTGGGACACACACAAATAAATAGACACAACTAACAGGATTCCCAATCGTCTTCCATATTGTCTGGGTTTTCGTCTTCCCCCCCGCTTCCCATATTTTCCTATATGTTCCGGTGGGTCGAAGATTCAAATTGTGTATGTGTGCTTTTTCCCCTCCTGAATTTATGTTTGGGAACGCATTATCGGTTCCCCCCCCGCTATATCCAGCGGCCCCAGAAATCATGACCTGGTTCCCGACGGGGGTTGGGGGGGGGAACACCAAGAGACATCGCTAATTAGCCCTCCGTGAGCTCAGCAGTGCCTGGGGAGGGAGCGGCGAGTGGGCGGGACTCTTCGGAAATCTTTCAGGGACCCGCAGGAATCCTCAGGAATCGACTCACCTTGGAACCCCCGGGAAACCTGCAGGAATCCCCAGTGATCCTCAGACATCTCGAGGAATCCTCAGACATCCTGCAGGCATCCTGCGAGAATCTGTGGGAACCCCGCAGGAATCCTCAAGAGTCCATCATGAATCAAGCATGTTGAACTCAGGAATCATGGGGAATCCTCAGGCATCCCCAGGAACCCTCAGGAATCGCTCATAAATCGTGCAAGCATCTGATTGGAATCCGACTGGGGTCTTGCTGGGATCGTATAACTCGTGATCTTCGACCCCGCACTGAGGGCTCCGGGAGCGGACTATATATATATATATATATATGTGGTCGCCCCCCTGTGATCATACATTTCGTCGTCGTCGTCGTCGTCCTCCTCCTCCTCCTCCTCCTCCTTCTCCTCATCTCGGGGGAGAGGAGTATGGGGGGGGGAGTAAGCGGAGGAGACGGAGGAGGGTGTCCGCGGGGGCCGAACGGGAGACCGAAAAACAGGAGAAAAACAATAAGAATAAAACAACACCTGTGTTTTCACATGGGAAGCACAAAAAAAAAACTCCCCCTTCGAGGGCGGCGGGGAGGAAACAAAGGGAACAACATCTCTCCCCCGTCTCCTCGAGAAACAACAAAAAAACTTCGCCTCAGAGGGCGGGGAGGGTGGAAAAAGGAAAAAAACGTCCGCTTTTGTCTGTTTTCTCCATTTGAGGAAACAGGGGGGAGGAAGCGGAGGAGCAAGCGGAGGAGGCGGAGGAGGGTTTTTTTCATTGTGTCCCCTCTCCCCGCCCTCGGAGGCGGAGTTTGTTCTTTGTTTTTCCATGTTGAAACACATGTTTTTTTTCATATTTTGTAGTTTTTTCATGTTTTTTCGCTCCCCCCTGGGGCGGCGGGGAAACCTTGAGGGGCCGAACGGGAGACAGAAAAACAGGAAACACGGAAACCTATGAAAAAAAACTTGTGTTTCACAAGGAAAACAAGGAAAACAACTCCCCCTCCGAGGGCGGGGAGGAGAAAACACATAGAAAAAAACACCCTCCTCCGTCTCCTCAGTCTACCCCTCTCCCCCTTCCTCCTCCCCCGTCTCCCCACATGGAGAAAACAGACAAGGGCAGGGCGTTATTGTCCTTGTCCCACCCTCCCCGCCCT
The DNA here is from genome assembly GCA_963575745.1 of Prorocentrum cordatum. Lineage (NCBI taxonomy): Eukaryota > Dinophyceae > Prorocentrales > Prorocentraceae > Prorocentrum > Prorocentrum cordatum. The sequence continues at coordinate 299,947 of CAUYUJ010014251.1, read as the reverse complement.
CTGAGGCGAAGTTTTTCCTCTTTCTCGAGGAGTAGGAGGAGAGATGCGTTGTTCCTGTTTGTTCCTCCCCTCCGCCCTCGGAGGCGGAGTTTTTTTTTGCCATGTGAAAACGCAGGTTTTTTCATAATTTCATCGTTTCCTATTGTTCGCTCTCCCGTTCGGCCCCTCGGGGCTTCCCCGCCACAAGAGGAATCGATATGTGAACCCGCTTCCCCCGTGTCCGCCTCCGCCTCCTTCTCTTCCTCCTCCTCATAACCTTTCTCCTCCTATTCCACACAAGGAATACATGTGGGGGCCTCTCCACATAAGGGGTCGATATGTGAAGGGCCTCCCGCATAAGGAATCAATGTGTACAGGTTCCTTCACATAAGGAACTCATCTATGAAGGCCCCTCCCACATAAGGATTCAACATGTTGGAGGCCCCTTCCACACAAGATATCAATATGGAGACCCCTTGCACATAAGGAATCAATATGCGGCGGTCCCTCCACAGACAAGTTCAATATGTGGAGGCCCCTCCACATAACGAGTCTATATTCGAAAGCCCATCCACATAAGAAATCCATGTGGGGACCCCTTTTTGACATAAGGAATGAATATGTGGAAGTCCTTCCACAGACGAAATCAACAGGTGGAGGTCCCTTCCACATAAGGAATCAATATGTGGAGGAATCCCCCCCACAAGAGGAATCAATATGCGCGAGGCCCCTTGCACATAAGGAAAAAATATGGGGGGCCCCTCCACAAAATGAAACAATATCATATTTCTCCTCCTCACCTTTCTCTTCCTACTCCTTCTGGTCCTTCTTATCCTCAACCCCTGCGCCAGAGCGGGAGGAGGAAGGGGAGGAGCAGGAGGAAGAGGAGGAAAATGATATCGCCCGCCGCAAAGGAACTCAATATGTGGAGGTCCCTCCACATAAGGAATCGACATGTGCAGGCCCCTCAACTTAAGGAATCGGTAATTTGGAGGCCCATCCACATAAGGAATCCATCTGTGATGACCCCTTCCAACATAAGGAATCAACAAGTGGGAGGACCCTCCACAAACAAATCAATATGGAGACCCTCTGCACATAGGGAATCAACATGTGGAGGTCCCTCCACAGACGGAATCAACATGTGGAGTCCCTTCCACATAAGTAATCAATCTGTGGAGGATCCCCCACAAAAGGAAACAATATCATCTTTCTCCTCCTCATCTTTCTCCTCCTACTCCTTCTGATCCTTCTTCTCCTCAGCCCCTGCGCCGGAGTGAGAGAAGGAGGGGGGGAGGGGCAGAAGGAGGAGGAGGAAAAGGAGACCGCCCGCCACAAAACGAATCAATATGTGGAGGTCCCTCCACAGACGGAATCAATATGTGGAGGCCCCTCCACATAAGGAGTCGACATGATAAGGCCCATCCACACAAGGAGTCCATATGTGCAGGCCCTTTTCACATAAGGAGTCATTATGTGAAGGCCCCTCCCACATAAGGAATGAACAAGTTGGGGGCCCCTCCACATAAGAAATCAATATGGAGATCCTTGCTCATAAAGAATCACCATGTGGAGGTCCCTCCACAAACGGAATCAACATGTGGAGATCCCTTCCACATAAGGAAACAATATGTGAAGGATCCCCCACAAGAGGAATCATGCCATTTCCACATCAGGATTCAACGAGTGGGAGGCCCCTCCACACAAGATATCATTATGGAAGCCTCTTGCACCTATGGAATCATTATGTGGAAGTCCCTCCACACATGGAATCAATTTGTGGAGGCCCCTAAGGAGTCGATGTTTGAAGGCCCTTGGAAAGACGAACATATGCAGAGAAGTCGGATCAGCGATAAATGAATAGAAGGAACGACAATGATAATGAAGAGTAGGAGGGACAATAAAGAGTAAAGGAACAGGGCGGTAATGAAGCTTGCGAAGGGGAAGAATATGACGAGGCCCTGAAATGGAGAAGGGTGGGAGGAAGGAGGAGGGGAGGGACGAGGGGTGAGGGAGGAGGGAGGATACGAACATAATCAACAAGAGAAGGAAATAATCATAGAAAAATTCAGCGGGCGGACGGAGAGCGGGCAGCATACGAGGGGGAGAGCTGACAAAGACAGAAGTGGGAAGTATCGCAGACAAGGCGAATGGAGAAAATGGGAAAGGAAAGGAGGAGGAGGAGGAGGAGGAGGATGAGGAGGAGGAGGAGGAGGAGGAGGAGGAGGAAGAGGAGGAAAGGGAGGAGGAACAAGGGGAGGAGGAGGATGAGGAGGAGGGAGAGGGGCAGGAGGCGAGGGAGGGGAAGGAGGAGGAGGAGGAGGAGGAGGAGGAGGAGGAGGAGAAGGAAGACAATGAAGAGAAAGAATGGAGGAAAAAGGAGGAAAAAAGGATGAGGGGGGATGATGGGGAGGGATATGAGGAAAAAGAGGAGGAGGAGGACGACGACGACGGCGACAACGACGAGGACGAGGACGAGGACGACGAAGAGAAAAAAAAACGGAATGTATGATCACAGAGGGGGGGGCGATCATATGTGTATATATATATATATGAATCCCAAAGGCTGGACTGGGACAGTGATTTAGTCCCGCCGTAGAGGGAAGGGGGCGATGATACATTCCCAAAAAAGTATGCGTGTTATAGCATGCGTTTGTTATTTTCATTATTCCGTGCACGTGGCGGATTCGGGAAACCCTGTACCCAGAAAAATTGCCATCTCTTGGGGGCACATTTGCTAATTCCGCCGGCTTCCACTGATCTTCCGCCGTCGCATGTCGCCTTCCGCCGCCCTCCCACCACCGTCCACCGAGGAAAAGATGGCAACTCCGTCGGTCCTCGAAAGCGAAGCCCTTTCTGGAAGAGCCCGTTTCTTTATTATTGCTTGGGGCATGACGGGCGTCATGGCCCCCGCTCCCCCCCCCCCTATGACGTAACGCTCCCCCCCCCCACTGCGCTCTGGGCACTACCGCCGTGCGCTTTGGGATCCGCGTAGGTGTCCGCGTAGGAATCCGCATAGGTGTCTGGTCCGCAGGCGTCGTCGTCGTCGTCGTCGTCGTCGTCGTCGTCGTCGTCGTCGCCATCGTCGTCGTCGTCGTCGTCGTCGTCGTCGTCGTCGTCCGTCGTCGTCGCTCGTGGTTCGTCGCTCGTCGTCGTCGTGCGCGCGGACGCGGCTGGAGCCTGTTTTTAAGTCCGGGCCGATGACGGCAATCATCTGGGGGGGGAGGGGGTCGATGACGTCACGTTTCGCGCCGGCGGCGTCTGCGAATGCTTAGGAATGACGGAGGACGGGTAGCACGAACATGTAGGTGGCGATATGCACCACAACGCGTGTGTACATCACAGTGCCCGCTTGCACCACAGCGCCTGTGTACACCACGCCGCCGGTGTACACCACAGCAGCCGCGTGCAACACAGCGTCAGTTTGTGCCACCGCGCCTGCGGGCACAGCAGCTCCTGTGTACACCGCAGCGCCTCCGTAGACCACATCAGCCGCGCGCAACACAGCACCAGTGTACACCACAATGCGCGCGTGCATTGCAGTGCCTGTGTACGCCACGGTGCCTGTGTGCACCACATCAGCCGTGCGAAACACAGCACCATTGTTGTGTATAGAATGTCAGAAGGAATCCTTGTGACAAAATGGAGCGCGTGTGGATTCGAGAGAAAACAATGGAAAACAAAACCTCATGGACAAAAGAGCGCCGCTGGAATCTTGGAGTCCCCCCGAATCCGCCCGCATCACCCTAACTCCCATTTGCGTCCAGGAGGCTCCAACTAAACTGGCAGTCCGAAAACCAAGTGGACCGATTCAATCGACCATTCTGCGGTGCACGCTGAGATGCGCACGTGCGTTTTCAAGCCAAGCCGCACGACAGGGGATAAGAAGGAGGAAAAGGAGGAGGAGGACGAGGAGGAGGAGGAGGAGGTGGAGGAGGGAGGAGGGAAAAACGTCGCATTCGATTTTCAGAATTTTCCTGGCGTGGCGTTGAGTTGTCCGCAGCAGATCCTGACGTACATGCTCCTTCTACCTGTCCTCTGCACGCAGGCACTGTGGTGTACACCAGCGCTGCGTTGCACGCGGATGCTGTGGTGTAGACAGGCGCTGTGGCGTGCACAGGCGCTGCGGTGCACGCAAGCACTGTGGTGTACCCAGGCGTTGTGTTGCACATGGCTGCTGCGGTGTATGTACACCGGCGCTGTAGTGCTCCCAAGTATTGTGGTATACACGGGCGGTGCCTCGCTCACGGCTGTTGCGGTATACGCAGGCGCTGTGGTGCACACGCGCGGTGTGGTGCACGCGAGCGTGGTGCTGTACACAGGCGCAATGGGCAGTTCGCCACTTACATGCTGCTCGCGTCGTCGTCGTCGCTCGTCGCTCGTCGCGTCGTGCGCGCGGGCGCGGCTGTAGTGCCGGAGCCATACGGCGGGGGGGGGGGCATCACGTCATACCCCCCCCCCGCCCTCCCCCCCCGCCCCCTATGACGCCCGTCATCGCCGAACAGAAAGAAACGCGCTCGAACGATTCACGTGTGGCTGTTGTGCCTAGGGAAACCTCACTGCGTGCTGCACGTGCGCGGCTGCTGTGGAACAGAACGCACCCTCTCCGACCGCGACGGTCCCGTCTGCCCCGCCCCGCCGGCCCAAGAAAACCCCACGCTCATACCCATGATGGCCCCAAGAGGCCAAAGCGTCGCCGTCGTCCCCCTTCAGGGCCCTAAAGGCCCTAAAGGGGGACGAAGGGCCGAAGGCCCTTCAGGGCCCTAAAGGCCCTAAAGGGGCCCTGAAGGGCTCCTTTAGGGCCTTTTTCCTCATCCCCCATTTCGGCGGTGGACAAACCTCCCTTGAGTGACAACGGTCCAGGACCGAAACCGGCGGACCTGGACCCGCAACAAGGACGGCCGCGACGCCCTCTCGCGAACCGAGAACGGCCAATTCGCGGATCGACGTGGCAAGGTAGGAGGTCTATCAACCTCCGACCAGTTGGGTCACCCTCCGTTGCCACCCGCCCGACCTTGGGCGCCCGAGTTATCCGGGGTACCTCGGGCCCGGGGCAACTCGGGTTCGGATTCCCGAAAAACGAACTCGAGTTAGCCCTGACCCGAGTTACCCCTGATGACTCGGGTCTCTGACGACCCGTCTGCCCCGCTCCGCCTGCCTGGCGCGGCCCCGGCGGACCCGTCCGCACGCCTTTTCTCGGCCAGCGCGGGCGCGCACGGGCGGGGCCGGCGGCGCCCGACCAGTGGAAAGAGTGGTCAGGGCAGGGGGGGTGGCAGAGGGGGGGCAGGGCAGGGGGGGGGATGAATGAGGAGGAGGAGGCGGAAGAGGAGGAGGCGGAGGAGGAGCACCAGGAGGAGGACGAGGAAGAGGATCGAGAAGGAGGAGGAGGCGGAGGAGGCACGAATCGGTTTGGGAGGGAGGGCAGTGCCGGGAGTGTCGGGAAGGTGCACGCACGTGCCTCATCAGAGGAGGGGGAGGAGGGGGATGGGGCAAGGGGCGGCAGTTCTTAGGGCTGTGCTGGGTGACGTCGCGAGGCGGGACCGAGAGAAGGGAGGGGGGAGCGCGGAGGAGGAGCGAGGGGAGGGGAGGAGGAGGAGGGGAGCACGAGGGGGAAGGGGAAGGAGAAGCGGGCCAGGGAGGAATCGGGAGGGCGGCACAGCCGCACCCGCAGCTGCACGCGAGAGTGGCCCTGGGCAAGAGTGACCCTTGGTGCGCGGCCCAAGGGGGACACTTTGAGGACGCCCACCAGGCGCGCAAGCCGCTGCCATCGCCTCGCGCTCGGCGATCGGGGGCCCCAGTTGAAGGTCACTCTGGCGAGAGGTCACTCTTACATGTGGTCGGCACCCTTCCCTGAGATCCGACGGCGGGAAAGAGTGGGCACATCGCAGAAAATCACGACCAGAGCCCTGGCCCCCATCTCTCTGCGCCCTTTTTCGAGCCCGATCGACCTGTGGGGACCCCCGCGGCCCGAAACTGGACGAAAACGCCTGGCTCGAACAAAATTCAGACGCCAGGATCATGGAGACGTAAGACTCGTGTTCGGGGGACTCGGGTTGGCCTGACTTGGCGGCGCGCACAGGGGGGTGGAGGGAGAGGGGAAGGCGTCTTAGAAAGAGGCTGCTTCTTAGAAGGCGCTGGCCTCACATCTATAGATAAGGCCCGCGCCTTCTAAGAAGCAGGGGTGCTTCTAAGAAGCCCTCCCCTCTCCCCCCACCCCCCTCTGCACGTGGCTGCCTGACGGGGTCATCATGAAAAAGACGAGACCCTGACTGGAATCTGACGCGCGCCCCGGCTGCAGACAGCTCACGAACACTGGACCGTCCAATTTCAGGACGCGCTCGTCAAAAAGCGCCAGCCAACCCGAGCTCAGGCGTTCTCGAGTCTTACGTGTAAGTCGGGCGTGTCCCCCTACAGGCGGATTTTGGGCGAAAAATCAGACATAGTTCAATCGTACACCACCACATATTCAAAAATGGTAAACAACACATCGTCCCCACATTATTTTTTGAAAATTCACCCCCGTAGAGGGACAGGCCCGACTTGAGTTTTGTAGTCGCCGACCTCCCGTCGCCCGCGGGGCGGGAGTCCGCCTCCCGCCCGGCGGGCGGCCGCCGGGGCCCAGCCGCCCGCCAGGGCCCGCCCGCCCCCGCCCGCGGGGCGGGGCGGGGCCCCGCGGGCGGCGGGGCGCAGGAGGGCGTGCCGCCAGAGCTGACAGCAGGCATGCGCACCAGGGAGGCAGGTGGCTCGCGACGGGTCGCGGCCATAGTCGCGGCCGGCCTCGAGGCACACCCGCCGCACCCAAATATACTCGAGATTGGAGCCGCGTTGGCAGCGACCGGTCTCGTCGGTGGCGACCAGGGCGACCAGACAACTCTGGCGTCCAGCGGTCGGGGCCCCCCTCCCCTTGCGTCCGCCCCGAAATGGAGCGGCCACGGCCCTGGCCTCCGTCCTGGTGAAGGTACGGATGTTCCCAACCAGCCTCCACCGAAGGCTCCAGTGGGACCGCCCGCATGCGTCATCCACCACACAGCACAGCATTTCGTGGCCACATTGGGAGCTCCACCGAAGCTCCTGTGGGACCGCCCGCATGCGTCATCCACCACCCAGTACAGCGCTTCGTGGCCCCATGGGGAACTCCAACGAAGGCTCCAGTGGGGCCGCCCGCGTGCGTCATCCACCACCCAACACAGCATTTCGTGGCCCCATAGGTAGCTCCACCGAAGGCCCCAGTGGGACCGCCCGCATGCGCCATCCACCACCCAGTTCAACACTTCGTGGCTTCATAGGGAGCCCCTCCGAAGAGTCAAGTGGGACCGCCCGCATGCGTCATCCACCACCCGATACACCGTTTCGTGGACCCATAGGGGGCTCCACCGAAGGCCCCAGTGGGACCGCCCGCATGCGTCACCCACCACCCAGGAATTTCGTGGCCCCATATAATGGCTCCACCGAAGGCCCCAGTGGGACCGCCCGCGTGCGTCATCAACCACCCAATAGATCGCTTCGTGACCCCATAAGGAACTCCACCGAAGGCCTCAGTGGGACCGCCCGCGTGCGTCACGCACCACCCACTACAACGATTCGTGGCCCCATATGGGGGTTCCACCGAAGGCTCCAATGGGGCCGTCCGTATGCGTCATCCACCACCCAACACATAATTTTGTGGCCACATGGGGAGCCCCACCGAACGCTCCAGTGGGGCCGCCCGCATGCGTCATCCACCACCCAATACAGCGCTTCGTGGCCCCATAGGGGGCTCCACCGACGGCCCCAGTGGGACCGCCCGCATGCGTCACCCACCGCCCAATACAGCGTTTCGTGGCCCCGTAGAGGGCTCCATGCGCATGGACGCCCAATACAACGTTTCGTGGCCCCGCAGACGCCCCACCACCCAATACAGCGTTTCGTGGCCCCGTATTGGGCTTTCGGGGCGCATGCGGGCGGTCCCACTGGGGCCTTCGGTGGGGCTCCCAATGGAGCCACGAAGCGCTGCACTGCGTGGGTGAAACGCCAAATTGTGTTTTCGGAACGCAGGTGGATGGTCCTATTGGGGGTTTCGGTGGAACGAAGCTCTGTACTGAGAGGGTGAAGCTGCCAAAGTGGGTTTTCGGAACGCATGCGGGCAGTCCCACCAGGGACTTCGCTGGAGCTCCTCATGGGGCCACGAAACGCTGTACTGGGTGGGCGAAAATTCCAAATTCGGTTTTCGGCACGCATGCGGGAGGCAGCACTGGGGCCGACGGTGGGGTTCCATATGGGGGGAATTCGGCGGGGCTCCCTATGGAGCCACGCAGCGGTGTACTTGGTAAGTGAAAATGCATAATTGGGTTTTCGGTGCGCATGCGGACGGTGGCACTGGGGCCTTCGGCGGAGCTCCCTATGGGGCCACGAAACGCTGCGCTGGGTGGGTGAAAATGCCAAATTGAGTTTTCGGTGCGCATGCGGGCGGTCCCACAGGGAACTGCGGCAGAGCTCCCTATGGAGTCACGAAGCGCTGCACTGGGTGTGTGGGTATACGAAATTTGGCTTTCGGGGCGCATGCGGACGGTGGCACTGGGACCTTCGGTGGAGCTCCCCATGGTGCCACGAAGCGCATACTGGATGGGTTAAAATGCCAAATTGGGCTTTCGGGGCGAGTGCGGGCGGTCCCACTAAATTCGGTTTTCGGGACGCATGCTGACGGTCCCACAGGGGGCTTCGGTGGAGCTCCCTGTGGGGCCACGAAGCGGTGTACTTGGTGTGCGAGACACATGCGGACGGTCCCACTGGGGCCGTCGGTCGGGCTTCATATGGGGCCACGAAGCGCTGTACTAGGAGAGTGAAAATGTCAAACTGTGTGTTCTCGGACGCATGCTAGCGGTCCAACTGGTGACTTCGGTGGGGATCCCTATGGGGCCACGCAGCGGTGTACTTGATAAGTGAAAGTGCCACATTTGGTCTTCGGGGCGCATGCGGACGGTGGCACTGGGGCCTTCGGTGGGGCTCCCTATGGGGCCACGAAACGCTGTACTGGATGGGTGCAAAATGCCAACTTGGGTTTTCGGAGCATGCGGGCGATCCCACGGGGTGCTTCGGTGGAGCTTCCCATGGGGCCACGAAACACTGCAGTTGGTGGGTGAACATGCCAAATTCGGTTTTCGGAACGCATACGGACGGTCCCACTGGGGGCTCCGGCGGAGCTCCCTATGGGGCCAAGAAGCGGTGTGTGCTGGGTGTGCGGGGCGCATGCGGACGGTCCCACTGCGGCCTTCGGTGGGGCTCCCAATGGGGCCACGAAGCGCTGTACTGGGAGGGTGAAAATGCTAAATTGGGTTTTCGGGGCGCATGCGGGCAGTCCCACCAGGGACTCCGGTGGAGCTCCCCATGGTGCCACGAAGCGGTGTATTTGGCACTTGAAAATGCCGAATTTGTTTTTCGCGGCACTGGGGCCTTCGGTGGAGCTCCCTATGATTCGACGAAACGCTGGTGGGTGGGTGAAACTGCCAATTTATGTTTTTGGGGCGCATGCGGGCGGCCCCGCAGGGGGCTTCGGTAGGGCTCCCTATGGGTGTGTGCAAATGCCAGATTCGGATTTCGTGACGCATGCGGACGGTCTCACAAGGGGCTACGGTGAAGCTCACAATGGGGCCACGAAGCGCTGTATTGGGTATGCGGGACGCATGCGGACGGTCCCACTGGGGCCGTCTGTGGGGCTCCTCATGGGGCCACGAGGCGCTTTGCGGGGAGGGTGAAAATGACAAATCGGCTTTTCTGGACGCATGCGAAATGTCCCACTGGGGGCTTTGGTGGAGCTCCCTATGGGGCCACGAATCGGTGTGCTTGGTACGTGAAAATGCCAAATTGGGTTTTCGGGGCGCATGCGGGCGGTGGCATTGGAGCCTCCGGTGGAGTTCTCTATGGGGCCACGAAGCGCTCTACTGGGTATGTGAAAATGCGAAATTAGGCTTTCGGGACGCATGCGGGCGGTGCCACTGGGGGCTTCGGTGGAGCTCCCTCTGGGGCAACGAAACGTTGCACTGGGTGGGTGAAAATGTCAAATTCGGTTTTCGGGACGCATGCGGACGGCCCCGCATTGGGGCTTCGGTGGAGCTCCCTGTGGGGCCAAGAAGCTGTGTACTGGGTATACGGGACGCACGCGGACGGTCCCACTGAGGCCGTCGGTGGGGCTTCCTATGGGGCCACAAAGCGCTGTACTGGGAGGGTGAAAATGCCAAGTTGGGTTTTCGGGACGCATGCGAGCGGTCCCACTGGGAACTTTGGTGGAGCCCCCTATGGGGCCACGAAGCGGTGCATTGGTACGTGAAAATGCCAAAATTGGGCTTTCGGGACGCATGCGGACGGTGGCACTGGGGCCTTTGGTGGAGCTCCCTATGAGACCACGAAACGCTGCACTGGGTAGGCGAAAACGCCAAATTCGGTTTTCGGGACGCATGCGGACGGCCCCACAGGGGGCTTCGGTGGAACTCCCTCTGGGGCCACGAAGCGCTGCACTGGGTGAGTGAAAATGCCAAATCTGGTTCTCGGGACGCATGTCGACGGTCCCACAGGTGGCTTCGGTGGAGCTCCCTATGGGGCCACGAAGCGGTGTACTGGTTGTGCGAGACGCACGCGGACGGTCCCACTGGGGCCGTCGGTGGGGCTCCCTATTGGGCCACCAAACGCTGTACTGGGAGGGTGAAAATGCCAAATTAGGTCTTCGGGACGCATGCGAGCGGTCCAACTGGTGACTTCGGTGGAGCTCGCTATCGGGCCACGAAACGGTGTACTTGGTACGTGAAAATACCCAATTGGGTTTTCGAGACGCATGCGGACGGTGGCACTGGGGCCTTCGCTGGGGCTCCCTCTGGGGCCACGAAACGCAGTACCGGGTGGGTGAAAATACCAGATTGGGCTTTCGGGGCGTCTGCGGGCGGTGCCACTGGGGGCTTCGGTGGAGCTCGCTGTGGGGCCACGGAGCGGTGTACTGGGTGTGCGGGGCGCATGCGGACGGTCCCACGAGGGGCCGTCGGTGGGGCTCCCTCTGGGGCCACGGAGCGCTGTACTGGGTGTGCGGGGCGCATGCGGACGGTCCCACTGGGGCCTTCGCGTGCGGACGGTAGCACTGGGGCCATCGGTGGGGCTCCCTATGGGGCCACGAAACGTGCGAGGGGTGTGCTGAAACGGGTGATGATGATGATTGTGATGAAAGAGGGAGGAGGGGGGAGGAGGAGAACGCGGGGACCGGCATTTCAAAACGATGACCCAACACCACAGGACAGTTAGGGAAAAAAGGAATCTCTGGAACTCGCTTAAAACAACAATTTCCTCGGTCTTTGAGCGTTCGAAGCGGGAAAACGAAAGAAGGCGAAAAACGTTGATAAAGACCATCGGAAAGCTCTCGACGCTTTCTTGGGCTGTTTCGGGAGCCTCGTCGGGGCCCTTTGGGGGGCTCTCAAGGGTCTGGGGTGTGTTGGAGGCCTCTGGGGGGTCCTGGAGTCCTCTCGGAGGTCTCTGGAGGCCTCCTGCTCCCGCTCTTGGGCTCATCTTGGGCCCGTTCTGGGGTGGTCTGGAGCTGCCCTGGGCGCCTCTTCGGCAATCTTGGGGCCGTCTTGGCCCGTCTTGGGGCCGTCTTGGGGGCCTCTTGGGCGTTCCTGGTGCGGTCTTGGGGGCCTCTTCGACCGTGTTGGAGCGTTGGAAGCATGAAATGGTGAGAAAGCCAGAAACCATGGGAAAACATGTCAATTCACGATTTTAGGCTCTCCCCGCGCTCTCGGGAGGCCTCTCGGAGCTCTCTTCAGGTCTCTTGGAGGCCTCCTGGGTGCCTGGAGAGCCGCCCGAAAGCTATCCTGGGCTGTTTGGGAGCGTCGTGGGCCTTTCCTTTACGCTCTGGGGGCTTCCTTGGGGTCGTCTTGGGCTGTCCTTGGGCGTGTTGGGGAAAACGTGAGAATGCGAAAATCGTCGACCAAAACCACTGGAAATCAACGATTTGACCCTCGTCGGGCTCTCTCGGGACGGCTCTCGAAACTCTCTTGGGCTGTTTTGGGGGCCTCGTCAGGGCTTCTTCGGGGGCCTCAAGGGTACCGGAGTCCTCTCGGAGGTCTCTGGAGGCCTCCTGCTCCTGCTCTTGGGCTCATCTTGGGCCCGTTCTGGGGTGGTCTTGAGCTGCCCTGGGCGCCTCTTCGGCAATCTTGGGGCCGTCTTGGAGCTGTCGTGGGGTCCTCTTGGGCGGTGTTGGTGCGGTCTTGGGGGCCTCTTCGGCCGTGTTGGAGCGTGGTGAGAAAGCCAAAAACCATGAACAAAAAACAATGAAAATTAACGATTTTAGGTTCTCCCGGCGCTCTCGGGAGGCCTCTCGGAGTTCTCTTCAGGTCTCTTGGAGGCCTCCTGGGTGCCTGGAGAGCCGCCCGAAAGCTATCCTGGGTTGCTTTGGAGCGTCTTGGGCTTTTCTTTACGTTCTGGGGGCTTCTTGGGGTCGTCTTGGGCTGTCTTTGGGCATTTGTGGGGGTTCCCCTGGAGGCCGGGAAGCGGAGTACCGGGAACGTAACCCAAAACTGATCGAGGTGGAGGACGCCCCGGGAGGGATTAGAGTGACTCATATCTTATCATATTATATGAATGACTTTATAATATACTATATCATGATACAATATCGTGTATCCCAATGTATCATAGTATATGGTATTATCTTATGGGGTCGCGTATTGTATTACATTATAGTGCACCATATGATATCATTTTACACTATATTAAAGTACGTCTATTATTATGTATGGTGTGTTGCTATATCATTGCTTATGTGTATTATGATATGAAACACGGTATACTATTGAATTCTATTAGATTACACGATACAACATTAAACTATACATTATCACATCACACTATACTGTATTATGATATGTATGGCGTAACATTTAATAGTGCTAACATATTGTATTATATTGCAGTTTATCATATTATATCACACTATAGGGTAATACTGTTTTCTCAGTATAACACATGACATCACATGTTGCGATATCACATCAAAGTCTAGTATAGGGTAGTATATTGTATTCTAGTATATTATGTGATGCGATCTTATACTATCTTATACTTTGTATATGCTTACGTACCTGGGCGGTCTGGCCGAAAGGCGCCCGCCACCGAGCGCATGGTGTCAGACTTCCGAGCGCGTGCGTCGCCTCTGGGCGGGGGCGACGCGCACACAGCAAAAGCCTGTCCGGATGATGCCGGGGCATGTATGAGGAGGAGTTATGTATAAGGAGATGGAGGAGGAGGAGGAGGAGGAGGAGGAGGAGAAGAGGAGGAAAAGGAAGAGGACGTGGAGGAGGAGGCGGAAGAGGAACTCATACAGTCGTCCCCCCCCTTTCGAAGGGGCCCCAGGCGAGGCCGAGCGAGCCGGGCGAAGGCGGGCGCCCCGCGGGCTGATGCAAGTCCCTGGCGGAACGGGCTCCGAAATTCTGGTCAGAACGCGCCCCAGGAAACGTCCAGGGAATGGCGGTATCGGTGCCTTCTGGTTTCCCCAGAGGCGAGTCTGCTGCGAACCTACCACGGGTCGGAACTCGTGCAGAGGAAGGGCGGGAAAAACACCGGCGTGGAGCACTGCGCACGCGGGAGGAGGCGCGCGCTCGAGCGCCTCCTAGTGGAACGTTTGCCCGCTCATGAGACGGTGCTGTTGTGAACCGCGAGGGGGTCCAACAAGACGATTGGATTACCTGCGGAACCAAGGGCAGGGCGCGTGGATGGAATCGTGGATGCATGCAGGCCTTCCTGCTGTAAGTGTTGACTTCTACATCGTCGCAGGCTTGGACTACATCATTCTGTACTGGCGAATTCCCTGTTCATCGCCCGCTCCCCATATGTAGTTCTTGATTGCAGCGTTCCCCGCCACAGTTGCGGTCATCCTATCTGCCTGCTGCTGACGTTATGAACCTCGTTGGACACACAAATACATGAGGCCGCAGTGGGGGAAAGACGCCCACAAGGTCGAAGTAACGAACAGCCTCACAATGAATTGCGCTCGCCTTTGTGCTCGCTCGTTCGCTCGCTCTCTTTCTGTTCCTCTCTCCGTCTCTCTCTCTTTCTGACTCGTTCTCTTGCCCCCCTCTCTCTCTCTCCTCACCGTCTCACGAACCACATAAATCTAAATACGAATCTACCAGCGTGGACCCCAAGCAGCAGGCTCTGTCAGTCTACGTGGTGCAATCTATGTGATGTAGACTATGTGGTGCAATCAATATGGTGCAACCCACCAATGCTCAACTTGAAATTGTCCACCCTATTGCTCGCGCGAGCATCCCACCCACCCACCCGCAACTTGGTTTGCAAACCCCATGCGGCGGCGATTGCGATGAGTGATTGGCGTTGGCTGGCACTTCGGCGGCCGCGACATCCCTCGCATACACGCGCGCGCGGCGGCAAGCTACTGCAGCCGCGGTGGCGGTGACCGGTGGGCACATCCCAACGGGCACTTCAGTGCGAGTCGGCGACTTGCGCGGGCGCGGTATCATGGCAACGTCGACAACGGTTGACACGGAGATGATAATAACGATGCTGGCAACGATGCTGACAACGACGACCACGGCCAGTGACGGCGCGGATGCTGATCACGCCGGCGACGATGACGGCGCTCTCGCGTCGGCGATGAAGGTTTTGGGAGGTGTTCGACATGCGCGCGCGGCCAACGCGCGAAAATGGCCCGCGTAGTATTGCTTGACACGGATCGCGCCCCCCCCCACCCCCACCACGCGCACAAAGGCGCGCGAATGATGTCGGTAAGGTATGTGACGCGAGAGGCCCGTTTGGCAAAACTCAATGGACATATTGAAAACCCAAAAGAAACGATTCCCTTGAGAATTCGCAAGAGCGCGCTCGCACGCTTTCTGGAAATGGATGCTGCGAAGCCGTGTGCTTTTGAATGCGTGTTGGACCATCACTTTTGAAATCGCTACGGAACCCAAGGTATTTGATGGATTTCACCATGCGCGCGACGAAGCGCGCGTGTGCACATCCTTCCATGCGTTTGCAAAAAGATTCTCGCGATGGCACGCGCGCAAGGGCGTTCGAACGATTTCGGCACGCGCGCGCAAAGCCCATTTGGTGGTCTTTTCTAAAGGTGTTGAAGCATTTGTTGTACAAACAATGATTCGAAAGAACGCGCGCTTCTTCTGGAACGTCAGTGCTTTTTTTATTAAAGATTTTTTTCTCTGTTTTGACAATTGATTTTGACATCCTGCCTGGACCGATCATCTGAAAAAGGATTTCGGCACGGGCGCGCGACGACGCGCGCGTGCGCACTCCATCCCACTTTTGCAAGGGATCCTTGGTAACGAACGGTTTTTGATAAACATGTGCGCGCACTTTGCTTTTGCAGGGGGTGACGGGGGGGGGTCGATGCCGGCTGGGCTGGAGTGGTGCGAACTCACATTTCGGATGGGCGATGGGGCAGAATTGTATGTAAGCTGCAATCCGACAAGGGAAACCGATAATCCACGGGGGGGGTCGAGTCTGTTCTTTTTGAAGAAAATAAAAAACATGTGGTGTGAGCTACGTGGTGTAAGCTGTGTGGTGCAACCTGCGTGGTAGATGCTAAAATGCTCATCCACGTTGTGCAGTCTATGTGGTGCGAGCAACGTGTTGCAAACTACGTGGTGCAACATACGTGGTAGAAACTAAAGTACTCATGTATGTGGCGAGCCCGATGTGGTGCCAACTACGGGATGTAAACTATATGGTGTAACTTGTGCGGCTGGGGCAAAACTACTCGCCTACGTGGTGCAATATATGCGGAGTAAGACATGTGGTGTGAGATACATGATATAGGGTATGTGGTTTACCCTACGTGGTAGGAACTACATGGTGAACCTACGCGGTGCAACATATGTGGTGTTGGCTCTGCGTTACCAACTATGTGGCGCAGTCGACGAACTTCAATATACGCCGCGCGATCTATGTGGCGCGCTCTACGCGATGCAATAGATGCGGTGCGAGCTACGCGGTGCAATTCGGGACTTGGGACACATGCGACGCAACCAACGCGGCGCAGCTAACGCTGTGCAGTCGATGCGTTGCAATGTAAACGGTGCGATCAACGTAGTGCAACCGACGCGGCGCAAACTATTTTTCGTAATCTACGCGATGCAATCCATGCGCGGCATAGACTGCGCTGCATGGAATACAAGAGCAATGATTTGGACCCCTGCTGAAGGGCGGTGGTGGGAGGCGCTGGTTATTTGACGTTCAGTGGCATGCCTGCTCTGCGCACGGCGCTGCCCAAGCACCATCTTGCAGCTCACGCTCACGTTCTGGAGCGCACCCTTGAATAACTCCGAAGCCAGTCGCCCAAGCAGTGAAATACTTCTTCTGCTCTTCGGGCTCGGGCTGGCAACGCAGGCTCTGGAACGCATCGGCATGCAACGCTGCAGTGATCAAGTTGCCTGCGCACCCCTCGCCCAGCCCGCTTTTGCGAGCCAGTGCCAGAACGGATATCATTGTAGCTTGTTCGGGCACTCGGGCGCGCGTCGCTGCCTGCCGCCTGCAGTTGCGTCAGTCGACTGCGCGCGCGTGCTTAACTCGCCCATGATTGACGATGAGAAAGGCATCGACGGCGCAGGGCGACGGAAATGTATCAAATGCGCCGCAACTGTGCAAGTAGGCGTCCCTGATTGCCTTCAGTGCGAACGCGCGCCCGGGATCGCTCGCGGCACAGCCTAATCGGCGCCCAGGATTACTCCCGGCAGCGCCGAATCGAACAAGCCAGGTTTCAATCTGCGTCTTGACCACTTGCGCTGCTTCCTGTAATGTCGTAGGCACGCGCGCGCGCCTTCCACTGCTGTTTGCGCAACAGTGTGGTGCAATGCTGCGCCCTGTAGCAGCGTCATATGTCGCCGCGTGCTGCTGCGCAGCAAGGTCCATTTCTGCTTGCTCCCAAGCGTCGCGCGCCGAGGCAAAGGCCGCGTGCTCTGTAGCAACGTGATGTGGAGTTGTGTGCTGTTGCGCAACAGCACGCTATGTAGCAATGGGTGCCAAACGTTTATGGGGGGAGGCTCCGAGACATCATCGAACATCTCTAGCTGTTGAACGCGTTTCGGGCCAACGCGGGCACGGGAAATGATTCGTGCGCAGCGAGTATACAACATGTATTCGCACAGACAGAAGGCACGAGAGCTAACGTGCTCATCGATGTGGTGTGGACTATGTGGTGTAAGCTATCAAGTAAAACATGTGATTGTTTCGCCCGCAATTTTAGCAAAACCTCCGACGAACATGTGAGTCAGACCGTTCATATGGATAATCTTACATTTTCACATAGGTCGGTAACCTTCCAGCATCGTAAACGTCTGACACCAATTGAAAACATGATTACATGATGTCGTATGAGCTCGCCGGCTTGTACATGGCCCATAGTGCAAACAGGGCCCATATTACTTCGGAGAGGGCTCCAACTGCATGTACCGATCGAGCTGACATGATTTGGTCCAAACTCGAATCAGATGCTCGAGCCCAAATGGCTTGAGCCAAATGGTTACGGAGGGAAGAGCGTTGCTGTTGTTTGGGGGCCGGTTTTGGCGGTCCCCCAAACCGCCTGAGAGCGAGCCTCATTTTCAATGAAAGGCAGCTGGCGCCACGGCGAGAGCGCCAGGGCGCCTGCAAGGGGTCCAACGATAATGATTGTTCAGTGATTCGCAGTCAACAGCAACAACGAACCAAGCAGAATTCTCACCACGAATTCGTTATCCAGCTACGCGCCCAGGGACAATGAATGACCGTTCGGCCCCCTCACTCTGATATAGACATGCACATGTGTAGACATGATACTGATGTATGCCCAAGCATGGATATCTCTCTCTCGCTCTTTTTCGTTTCTCTCTCCCTCTCTCTCTCACTCTCTCCCTGTAAAAATATGTATGAATACGTACTTGCATAAATCTACCCACACACGTATACAGACACATCTACATATATATATATATATATACATATATATATATATATATATATATATATGTAGACACCTCTATGTCTATATCTGTACGGCATGCATGCACGTGCGCGCGTATGCCATGTATGCACAGATTCGCGCGCGCGTGCACGCGCACGCACGCCGCCCGCGTGCGAAACTCGAAGGACCAAGGTGCATGGAGCGAAGCGCCACTGCAGTCTTCTCTCTCTCTCTATATATATGTATATTATTCCCCAAACAATGCTTGCACGTTTAGTTTCTTACGTACTTTGAAACGAAATCGGCCTGCACGACGGTATGGCCGCTATGTGGTCGCCGTCGCCGCCCCGTCGTCGCCTCGTCGCCGCCCGTCTTCTGGGCCTGTCCGTCGGTGTGGCGGCTATTTGGTCGCCGTCGCCGCCCTGGCGCTCTGGACCTACCCGTCGGTCTGGCGACGATGTGTTCGCCGTCGCAGCCCAATCTCCATCTGGGCCGACGTTCATTTGCATTGCTTTATTCCTTTTGCATTGCTTTGTGTTACTGTGCATCGCACTACGGTGACTTGCATTGCGTTATTTGAGTTGCGTTGCACTGTTTTGCATTGATTTGCGTTGCGTTGCTTGTTATGCTTTGCATTGGCTTGCGTGCCTTAAAATACAGTGTTTTGTGTTGCATTGTTTTGCTTTGCTCTGCAGGGCTTCTCACTGCCCGCCATTACTTTGCATCGCTGTGCATTGATGTGCACTGCTTGGCATGACATAGCACCACATAGCCCACACCACATCTAATGCATTGCTGATTGTACAACATCGTTTGCACCACTTAAACTGCACCACATAGCTTAGATCGCACCACATGTACTGCACCACCTAGATTGTACCACATAACTCTCGCCGTATGTATTGAATCACACAGATGGCCACATTCGGCATACACCACATAGATGAGTACGTTGGCTCCTACCACATAGACTGCACCACGTGCCTTGCACCACGTAGCTCACACCACGTATATTGCACCGCACAGCACGCACCACATAGCTTGCACCATATGTTTTGCATCACCTGGTATGCTAGAGCAAACTGCGTTGGGTCTACTCTGGCGAACACACACATATTGGTATATACACGTGTACGCATGCATACACGCACAACACTGGTCATGCGTTTGGTATTTTCACACGGGCACATCTGCAAACATATACGTGTGCACATACTAAAACCATCGCGCTCGCTTCGCGCGTGCTCAGAGTCTCCGGAATCCCAGATCGCAGTGAGATGTCGAAGGTTGGGTAATCGTGGCGGATTGGACTTAGTCCGAAAGCGCTACGGGACTAAGTAGTAAACAGCCCTTCCCTGAGCACGGAGGTTTCCAGGAGGGCGACGCAGAGGACGAGGGGGGCGGCTTCGAGGTCGAGCAAGGGGGGAAGAGAGGAGCATGACGGCGACGAAGACGAGGGCACGACGGCAAGGAGGGACAGGAGCAGAAGGAGAAGCGCAGCCTCTGAAGACGAACAGCAACAAGAAGGACCGAGAGGAGGGGCCACGGCGCCCCGCGTCCACGTGTGCACCTCCTGGTGGCCTTCGGGCCGTCGCGCCCCCGTGCCTGGGATGCTGGTCAAAGACCCCCTGGATGCCTGCTGTGATCTGTCGGGGAGCCTCTGGGCAACTTCTTGGAGGCAGCTTCGAAGCCCCTCGAGGGCCGTCTGTGGCCTCCCTTTGAGTCTCCTGGGGGCCCTTCGGGCCCTCCTGCGGGGGCTCTGGAGCTCCCGCGGGCGGCCTCCGGGGCCCCCTCGGGGTCGAGGCCTCGGACATGTGAGGACAGAGAAGATGGGCCGGGCGAAAGGGGGGGATAGCAAATGGGGTGGGTGAGAATCAGCTTCGGGGATCTTCTGACCCGCATCAATCCAAACCCGGGTCAGCAGGAAGCCAACAAAAACTGCAGTGCAGGAACAAAAAAACTGCAACGCAGGTCTTCGCAAACCCGGGTCAGCCAATATGCGCGGCCGCCTCGCGGCCACGAGCGGCTCGCTAACCCGGGTCAGCCAGAGGGGGTCTTCGCAGGATCCTGCAAGATCTGGCGCTCTGGCTGACCCCCGTCTGCATTGACCCCCGTCTCAAGGCTCCCGACCAGCTCGCGCAGCTGCTTTTCCCGGCGCCTCCTGGCGCCAGAGGCGGCCACGTATCGAGGCATCGGAGGGGCACCGCGGCCCCTCCTCTCTGAGAGGAGGGGCCCCGGTGCCCCTCGCCCGCGTGCGCCCCGACCTCTGGCCCCCTTTCCACACTGCTACCGTGCATGGGCTGCTGTGTTTGAAGGGGCCCTGGGACACACACACACACACACACACACACACACACACACACACACACACACACCCACACACACACACACACACATACACACAAAAATTAGCCTGACGAAAGACCCAACCATACGTAGTTGTGAATACCGCAATTGTGGATATATTCTTCGGTGGCGCCCCCGGGCCACGAAACGAGTGAGGGGTGTGCCGAATTGGGGGGGTGGAACCGCATGCGAGCGCAGCCACTGGGGCGCTCGGTGGAGCTCCCTATGGAGCCACGAAACGTGTGAGGGGTGTGCCAGAATGGGGGGTGGAACCGCATGCGGGCGCAGCCACTGGGGCCTTCGGTGGAGCTCCCTATGGGGCCACGAAACGTGTGAGGGGTATGCCAGAATGGGGGGTGGAACCGCATGCGGGCGCAGCCACTGGGGCCTTCGGTGGAGCTCCCTATGGGGCCACGAAACGTGTGAGGGGTGTGCCAGAATGGGGGGTGGAACCGCATGCGGGCGCAGCCACTGGGGCCTTCGGTGGAGCTCCCTATGGGGCCACGAAACGTGTGAGGGGTGTGCCAGAATGGGGGGTGGAACCGCATGCGGGCGCAGCCACTGGGGCCTTCGGTGGAGCTCCCTATGGGGCCACGAAACGTGTGAGGGGTGTGCCAGAATGGGGGGTGGAACCGCATGCGGGCGCAGCCACTGGGGCCTTCGGTGGAGCTCCCTATGGGGCCACGAAACGTGTGAGGGGTGTGCCAGAATGGGGGGTGGAACCGCATGCGGGCGCAGCCACTGGGGCCTTCGGTGGAGCTCCCTATGGGGCCACGAAACGTGTGAGGGGTGTGCCAGAATGGGGGGTGGAACCGCATGCGGGCGCAGCCACTGGGGCCTTCGGTGGAGCTCCCTATGGGGCCACGAAACGTGTGAGGGGTGTGCCAGAATGGGGGGTGGAACCGCATGCGGGCGCAGCCACTGGGGCCTTCGGTGGAGCTCCCTATGGGGCCACGAAGCGTGTGAGGGGTGTGCCAGAATGGGGGGTGGAACCGCATGCGGGCGCAGCCACTGGGGCCTTCGGTGGAGCTCCCTATGGGGCCACGAAACGTGTGAGGGGTGTGCCAGAATGGGGGGTGGAACCGCATGCGGGCGCAGCCACTGGGGCCTTCGGTGGAGCTCCCTATGGGGCCACGAAACGTGTGAGGGGTGTGCCAGAATGGGGGGTGGAACCGCATGCGGGCGCAGCCACTGGGGCCTTCGGTGGAGCTCCCTATGGGGCCACGAAACGTGTGAGGGGTGTGCCAGAATGGGGGGTGGAACCGCATGCGGGCGCAGCCACTGGGGCCTTCGGTGGAGCTCCCTATGGGGCCACGAAACGTGTGAGGGGTGTGCCAGAATGGGGGGTGGAACCGCATGCGGGCGCAGCCACTGGGGCCTTCGGTGGAGCTCCCTATGGGGCCACGAAACGTGTGAGGGGTGTGCCAGAATGGGGGGTGGAACCGCATGCGGGCGCAGCCACTGGGGCCTTCGGTGGAGCTCCCTATGGGGCCACGAAACGTGTGAGGGGTGTGCCAGAATGGGGGGTGGAACCGCATGCGGGCGCAGCCACTGGGGCCTTCGGTGGAGCTCCCTATGGGGCCTAGGGGTGTGCCAGAATGGGGGGTGGAACCGCATGCGGGCGCAGCCACTGGGGCCTTCGGTGGAGCTCCTATGGGGCCACGAAACGTGTGAGGGGTGTGCCAGAATGGGGGGTGGAACCGCATGCGGGCGCAGCCACTGGGGCCTTCGGTGGAGCTCCCTATGGGGCCACGAAACGTGTGAGGGGTGTGCCAGAATGGGTGTGGGAGGGGGAGGAGGGAGGAGGAAGGGGAGGAGGAGGAAGGAGGAAGGAGGAAGGAGGAAGGAGGAACGCGGGGACCGTCTCTTCAAAACGAGGACCCAACAACACAGGTTGGTTGGGAAAAAACAGATTCCTCATGCTTTCCCATACTTTCTGGGTGTTTGTCTGCCCCCCACTTCCCATGTTTTTCCATATTTTCCTGGGAATCGACGATGAATTATGTCTGTGTGTTTTCCCGTCCTGATTGCTTGTGTCATGCATCTTGAATTCACAAGGCGGGCAACCATCAGAACCACCCCTGTTCCCCAGAGGAGGTCGCCCAGAGAAAAAAGGCTCGTTCTGTAAATCAATCCGGTTCGAATGCACAGTAATACCCTTTCCCGAGGCAGTCGGTCAACAATATTTTTTTTTTAAGAAAGGTACACAACTGGACCCTTCCCGAACCCCTCCGGCTCAAGGTGGGTCGATCGAAAAATGGGACGGCTGGCATATTCGAGCGTACTCCCCGAGCGCGCGGCGGTTCGCGACGGGGTGGGTGACTACAACAAGGAAACCGCTGCCATAGATTCCCCACGCATTCTGGCCAAAGATACGGGGGTCCGACCAACGGCGCGCGGGGACGGGCCTGGGCGATTCCCAGCCATCGCTTCCACGGCAGGGACAGGGTGAAATGAAGAATTGCCCTCCCCCGTTCCTTCCACAAAAAAAGCGGGGGCCCGCGGCAGTCGACCGACACAGCGACACCGAACGACGAAGACGACGACGACGAGGACGACAGCGACGACGGACCACGACAGCGTAACGCCAGCCGCTGCGGATGCCCGAGAGGGGGGGGTGCTGCGCGGATGCACAACCGACGACGACGACGACGACGGACAACGACGCTGACGACGCTGTCGACGCTGACGACGACGACGCCGCCGACGACGAGGACGAGCACGACGACGACGACGACGGACGACTACGCAACGCAAGCCGCTGCGGTTGTACCACGGCGGGGAGTGCTGCGAGGATCCGCCGCCGCTGCCGCCGACGATGACGACAGCGACGACGTTGACGACGCCGAAGACGTCGACGAACGACGACTGCCTTGGCAACGACGACGGCGACGTCGACGAAGACAACGACGACGACGATGGACGTCCACGACGACGACGACCACAACCACGACGACGACGAAGGCGACTCCGACATCGACAACGACAACGACGACGCCAATGACGACGCCGACGACGCCTGAAGACGTCGACGAACGACGACAACGTCGGCAACGACGACGACGACGTCGACAAAGACAACGACGACCACAACCACGACAACGACGAAGGACGACGACGGACGACGACTACGTAATGCAAGCCGCTGCGGATGCACCACGGGGGGGGAGATGCTGCAAGGGTCCACCGCCGCCGGCGACGACGAGGGCGACGATGTCCACGACGCCAAGACGTCGACGAACGACAACGACGTCGGCAACGACGACGACGACGTCTAAGAAGATAACGACGACGACGAAGACGACGACGACGAACGGCAACGACGACGACGAAAACGACGGCGACGACGATGGCGACTACGACAACGACAGCGACGACGACAATGCCGACGACGACAACAAATGACGACGACGATGATAACGACGACGACGATGACGACGATGTCAACGACGATGACAACGACAACAACGACGACGACACAGAAGACAACGGCCACGTCGACGGACGACGACAACGGGTGACACGGGTAACCTCGAAAGCCGTGTGAGAAAAAACAAGTGATTCACTCGCATCCTGAATGCCAACAAAGGACCATACCATGTGAAACAGCACAGGGGTGACACGTGACATTCGGAACATCGTGAGAGAAAAGACAATGTGTTTCACTCGTTTCTGGATGCCAACAAGAGACCACTCAGTGTGAAACAACACAAGGGTGACGACGAACACGACGACGGACGACTGCAACAGGGGACACGTGTCACCCCGAACAGCGTGTGAGAAGAACCAAACAATTCACTCGTATTCTGGATGCCAACATGGGACCATACGGTGTGAAAGAGAACATTGTTGACACGTGCCACCCCGAAAACTGTTTGGACAAAACAATTGTTTCACTTGTATTCTGGATGCCAACGTGGGAACGTACGTCACAAGGGCGACACGTGTCATCCTGAAAACCGTGTGAGAAAACAAACATTTCACTCGTATTCTGGATGCCAACATGGGACCATAATTGTAATGTGAAGCAACACAAGGGTGACACGTGTGACCCGGAAAACCATGTGAGAAAAACACAATTGATTCCGACTCGTATTCTGGATGTCGACATGAGACCATACCAGATGAAACAAAACATTGGTGACACGTGCCACCCCGATAACCGTGTGAGGAAACCAATTGCTTCACTCGCATTCTGGACGCCAACATGGGACCATACAGTGTGAAACAACACATTCGTGCCACGTGTCACCCCGGAAACCGTGTGGTTTGAAACCAACTGCTTCACTCGCATTCTGGGCGCCAACATGGGACCACGCAGTGTGAAGCAGCACAGGCGCGACACGCTCCAGCCCAGAAACCGCGAGAGAAGCCCTGCTTTTCTGCGCCCTCTCCCAGGCAGCGCCCCCGCCAACGCGGAGCGAAGCCCTGTGGGTCTGTGGCCCGCGGCCCCGCGCTCGCGCCAGGCCCCGCTGGCCGGTCGGAAGGCCGACCGACCGGCGGCTCGCGGCCGAGGCGGCCTCGACTCCGCTCCGCCGCCGCGGGGCGCCGAGCAGGCCCGCGGAGCGTGCACGGCACGCCCCCGCCGGCTCGGAGAGGGTGGGCGCTCGCACGCCGCGCCCGCGCCGCGGCGTGCCGCCCTCGGCCCTTCCTCCCCCCTGCGCCCCACGCCTCCGACTGCTCGGGCGCGCCCGCCTCCCCCATGCGTCGAGAACGAGCGGCAGGCGGGTGGCCTAGTCCACCTCCTCCACGGTGGGCCCCGCGCCGCCGCCAGGGGCGCTCCCGCCACCGCCCGGCATGCCGCCCTCTGGCATTCCGCCGCCGCCCGCGGCCTGGTACACCTTCATCATGATGGGGTTGACGACGCCCTCCAGTTCCTTCTGCTTTCCCTCGAACTCGTCCTTCTCGGCAAGTTGGTTTTTGTCTAGCCAGTCAAGGGCATCCTGCACCACCTTCTCGATCTTCTCCTTGTCTCCATCCTCGAATTTTTCTTTGAGCTTCTCCTCCTGCAGGGTGTTGCGCATGGTGAAGCAATAGTTCTCGAGTCCGTTCTTCGCCTCGATCTTTTGCTTTGTCGTCTCGTCCTCGGCGCGGTACTTCTCCGCCTCCTGCACCATCCGGTCGATCTCCGCCTGGGACAGCCGCCCCTTCTCGTTGGTGATGGTGATCTGGTTCGACTTGCCAGTGGACTTGTCCTGTGCGCCAACGTTCAAGATGCCGTTCGCGTCGATGTCGAACGTCACCTCGATCTGCGGCACGCCGCGCGGGGCGGGCGGAATGCCATCGAGGTGGAACTTGCCCAGCAGATTGTTGTCCTTCGTCATCGCGCGCTCGCCCTCGAACACCTGGATGAGCACTCCCGGCTGATTATCGGCATAGGTGGTGAAAGTCTGGCCCTTCTTGGTGGGAATCGTGGTGTTCCGCTCGATCAGCTTGGTCATCACACCGCCGGCGGTCTCAAGGCCCATCGACAGCGGGGTCACGTCGAGCAGCAGCAAGTCCTGAACTTGCGAGGAGCCCTCGCCGGTGAGGATGGCGGCCTGCACAGCGGCGCCGAAGGCCACGGCCTCATCCGGATTGATGGACCTGTTCGGCTCCTTGCCGTTGAAGAACTCCTGGATCATGGCCTGCACCTTCGGGATGCGCGTGGAACCACCAACCATAACGACCTCGTGCACGTTCTTCTTGTCGATGCCGCTGTCGCGCAGACACTTCTCGACGGGGCCCATGGAATTGCGGAAATAATCCATGTTGAGCTCCTCGAACCGGGCGCGCGACAGCGAGCAGGAGAAGTCGATACCGTCGCAGAGCGAGTCAATCTCAATCGTGGCCTGCGTGGAGGAGGAGAGGGTCCTCTTCGCGCGCTCGCACTGCGTCCGCAGGCGGCGGATGGCACGCTGGTTGCCTGCGAGGTCCTTGCCCCTGTTCTTGCGCTTGAAGTCCTGCATGCAGAAGTCCACGATGCGGTTGTCGAAGTCCTCGCCCCCGAGGTGCGTGTCACCGGCGGTGGCCTTCACCTCGAAGATACCGTCTTCGATTGTCAGCAGGGAGACGTCGAAGGTGCCCCCGCCCATGTCGTAGATGAGAATGTTCTTCTCGCCGCTGCCCTTTTTGTCGAGGCCGTACGCGATCGCCGCCGCGGTGGGCTCGTTGATAATTCGGAGAACGTTCATGCCAGAGATCGTCCCGGCATCTTTGGTAGCCTGGCGCTGGGAGTCGTTGAAATAGGCTGGGACAGTTACGACAGCATCGTTGCACTTGGACCCCAAGTAGGCCTCGGCAGTCTCCTTCATCTTGAGCAGGATCATCGAAGAGATCTCCTCAGGGTGAAACTTCTTCTCTTCGCCCTGTGCTGTCACAACGATCATGGGCTTGTCGCCCGTTCCCGCTTCGACCTTGAAAGGCCATAACTTGATGTCTGCCTGCACGATAGGGTCCGCGAACTTGCGACCGATCAGCCGCTTCGCGTCGAAGACCGTGTTCTCCGGGTTGCGGGCCACCTGGTTCTTGGCCGCGTCACCGATCAGGCGCTCGGTGTCTGTGAAGGCGACGTAGGACGGCGTCGTGCGATTGCCCTGGTCGTTGGCGATGATCTCGACGCCATCGTTCTTCCACACTCCGACGCAAGAGTAGGTGGTACCCAAATCGATGCCTACGGCGGTCTTCTTCGACATGTATGCCGTGTCTCACTGCCCCCCAGGCTACGAAATTGCTTGGCAAGACTATTGGGCCTACAATCGGCCTCGGACCCAGATTGCTTGAGCCAAGACGGCACCAGACCGCGAGAAAAGCCAATTGCTCGACTCGTACTCTGGAAGCCACGTGTGAAACAACACAAGAGTGACACGTGTCACCCCGAGACCCGAATGAGAACAAACAATTGATTCGGACTCGCATTCTGGATGCCAACATGGGAACATACACGGTGAAGCAGCACAAGGGTGACACGTGTCACCCTGAGACCCGTATGAGAAAAACAGATTAACATATTGTTTCACTCGCATTCTGGATGCCAACATGCGACCATGCCGTGTGAAGCAGCACAAGGGTGACACGTGTCACCCCGAAAACCGTGTGAGAAAACCCGATTGTTTCACTCGCATTCTGGATACCAACATGGGTCCATAAAGTGTGAAACAGCACGAGGGTGACACGTGCCACCCCAAACAATGTGTGAGACAAACAATTGTTTCACTCGT